>OW285236.1:132508481-133031423 GCA_935421215.2 Melolontha melolontha
CCCCCCTAGAGTTTGGTAGCGCATATGCTAGGCTACAACCCAGTAGAGGACCACATCAGCACCCCACCCGTTCCGTCATTTCGCCTCACGGCCACGTTGCCCGCGTTCGCGCGCTGCAACATCAGTTTAGCACACGACGTATTATTGCAGCCGTGTCTAACAAGACACATTTTTAAATCAAGTTTTTGGTAGAGATCCAAAGTATTTATGGACTTGTGTAATTTCTGTGGAATTTCTCAAGTTGCGCCAATCACAATTGGGACTATTACGACCTTGTCCATCTTCCACATACTCTTGATTTCGTCGCTGAGAGGTAAATATTTGTTTACCTTCTCACTATAGTTCCTTGCAGTGTTTTTTGCCAACGGAACAGCAATGTCAATGATGTACGTTACCTTGTCCTTCTTCAGTGTCAGTATTATATCTGGAATATTGTTGGGAATTGTTTTATCTGTGATTATTTGGCGATTCCAATATAATCGAGAATTTTCGTCCTCGCAAACTGAAGGTGCTTCATATTCATAATAAGGGACATTTTCAGAATACGACAAGTGCTTCTGTCTGAGCAGCTGGTGTAATATTTTTGCAACCCTGTTGTGCCTCTCGAGATATTGTTTGGGGGCAAGTACAGAGCATCCTGCCATTGTTTCTTCTGCGCATACACGACATTTAATGTCAGATAAATTCTCCTTAAGAATTTTTTTCCTATAGGAACGCGTTGGAATTACTTGATCTTGGATGGTGGCTATGAATCCCTCTGTTTCTACAAACAGGTTACCTGTATACAGCCATGCCTGCGAAGCTAAGGTGTCAAAATTTTCAGAACCAATTGTTAACGGATACTTGCCATGCAAAGATTTATTTTTCCACCTCTCTTTCTGTTGGGGTATACTTAAGATTCTCGTGGATGGATTGAATTCATCGTTAGTCAGTTTGAGTGGCGTAAAATTGTCCATTTGAACAATCGCATTATGCAATCTACTTTCTTTCGACTTTTGCAGAAAGTACTCTCGTAAATTATTTACCTGTGTATAATGCCTGGAATAAGCACTCGGTATTCCTCTACCTCCTTCTCTTCTTGGTAGGTGGAACCTTTCGATCGCACTACGTGGGTGATGAATTCTAAATTTTCTGGCTTCTACTCTTGTCTTGATGTCTATTGCTTCAAGTTCAGTATCAGTCCAGTTAATTATTCCAAATCCATAAGTAAGTACGGAAGTTGCAAAACTGTTTATTGCCTTGGACATATTTCTTGCCGACAATCTGGTTTTCAACAACGATCGCAGCCTAGAGAAATACTGATCTTTCGCTGATTCTTTTGCAATATTGTGTTTTATTCCTCTAGCCTGCAAATAACCAAGATACTTATAATAGTTGTTGCTCTCCATTCCAATAACTAGTCCTTGTCCGCCTTCCACTTCGAACCCACGATGTTCAACCCATTGTCCCTTTTCTATGCAACTTATTTTGCATTTTTCCAATCCAAATTTCATTTGGATATCTCTTCTATAACGGCCAATACAGTTTAGGAGATCGCGAAGATGATTCTTTTTCCTAGCATACAATTTGAGATCATCCACGTACCAAAAGTGACTAATTTGTACGACAGGTTGTAGTAAATTACATCCCTTATTTAGGGAATTATTATTATTATTATTATTATTATTATTATTATTATTATTATTTCCTCCATTCACAAGAACATTCAATTTGTCCTTGGTTGCCAGTGTGTTAACCCATCGGTTCGTGAGAACAAGATGGCTGGCATAACTGTCATAATATTATTATTATTGTTTATTATTTCTTATTTACAGGTATTTTTCCGTAAACTATGTATGCGGCTCTACTACATATGGCATGCTTCATTCATAGTAGCAGATAATAACACTTCTCCCATGTAGGAGGGGTTACATTTACTCGGCCCAGAGGGTCCGGCGCTTTAGTTGTTATGTTGACGAAGTGGGTTGAAATGAATGTATCTCAACAACATCCTCGCCTGAGTCTATTGTTTCTACTGAAGCATTCCATATTATTATTATTATTTCCTCCATTCACAAGAACATTCAATTTGTCCTTGGTTGCCAGGTTGTTAACCCATCGGTTCGTTAGAACAAGATGGCTGGCATAACTTTCATAATATCATTATTATTGTTTATTATTTCTTATTTCCAGGTATTTTTCCGTAATCTATCTATGCGGCTCTACTACATATGGCATGCTTCATTCATAGTAAGCAGATAATAACACTTCTCCCATGTAGGGGGGGTTAATTTACTCGGCCCAGAGGGTCCGGCGCTTTAGTTGTTATGTTGTTGTTATTATTATTATTATTATTATTATTATTATTATTATCATAAGCATATTTCGCGGTAGTTGTAGTATTCGATGTTGGTATATCGCAAGTATAAATTTGGTAAAAGATAGGACAAGAATAATGCTTTGGGGTACTCCAGCTTGTATTCGGTTCGGCGTTGTCAGTTCATCCTGGTACGTGATAAGAAAATATCTATCAGTAAGACAGCTTTTCAGAATCTGATAGTAAGGGTGCGGCAATTTAGATTTTAATTTGAACAATAATCCGTTATGCCAGACATAAAAAGGCTGGGAAATATCTAAGAAACCTGCTGAACAATATTTTTTCCTTTCATATACTCTGCGTATGATTTCTTCCCTTGCTCCGATGCCTTGCTCAATAGTGAAATGCATTTCTCTGAATCCAAATTGGTGATCAGGGCTCATCACGAACTCATTAATTACGGGCTTCGGTCTTTTTAAGAGTAATTTCTCGAATATCATTGATAGACTAATCAAGTGGTATGATGATACTTCCTTCACAGGTTTGCCATGCTTAGGAATTAAAACAATTTGGGTAACCTTCCATTGCGACAGAAAGTGTCCAATATTTAAAAGACCATTAAATATATTTGTTATATAATTTATTGATACCTCAGGGAGATCTTTTAGAATAGTATCAGTTGTAAGGTCATATACGGGTGCTCTTTTTAAATTAATGTTCCTCAAAATTAATTCCTTGCTTTCTTTCATTCTTATAAGTTGCTGCCTGACATTTGCTATGGTGTGTCAAGAAAGACTTTTATTTCTACATTTTGCGGAAACAGACACGATTGCTGTAGTTGGAAGACTTTTGTTAGGTTTTCGGCAAAGGTAACAGCTTTTTGCTGGTCATCCCTAGCCCAGCTTACGTTGGGATTTTTGATTGGTCGTATTATTTCAATAAACGGATTCTTAGTCTTCTTGTGGATTTCCATAAGGAATATTCTGTGGCTTCGGTTGGTGTTAATAAGTTTTCCAAATACATAGATTCCTCTCGTTTGACAGTATATCTTTCAGTATATCAAGTTTTTTGTGGTCTCGTTAAGTTTAGCTTTATCTTGAAAGGCTCTGATGTTCATCCAAACTCTTCTCGATATTCTCTTTTCACGTACTGCCTCTACGATTTCATCAGTTCTACAACCCCTATAATTTGCTGGATACTGTTTTGAATATAATGCGCATTTTGGTGGAGCTTCTTTAGGCTTATAGCAACTTTGATTTGTGTGCCCATAGTCCCATGTATCGAGTGCATTGGTGTATATTTTCGATTCTCTTTTTGCCTAATGATTACTTTGCTATTAAGCAAATATTGTATTTTATAAATATCTTTTACTTTGGAAAAGTTTTCCAAATCGACAAATTGCATCGACAGTGGTTTCTTTGTTATTCTACTTATAGAAGATAGATGTTACGACTCGAAATCCTTTATTTTTGATTTTAGCCTTGAATCCTATTTTATCTATATTGTAATTGAATATTTATTTTTTTCGATTTCGTTCAGTTTATTAATGTACACAAATGTACGTGAATACCACCTGGTATTCGTGTACAGTGGTGGTATTTTTGGTTTTATATTTTGATTTTGGTTAAGTGATTGCGGGTTTTCCCCTTCAACACCAAGATCAAGTAGTTGGAATTTGTTAATGGAATTTAATTTGTAGTCTGTCCTCAATTTTTGGCGAGTGTTCGGGTATTCTCAGGAAGAGAATTTCTTTTTTGTTTGCGAGTTTGAACAGTAGTCTATCCTTGCTTGTTCTGAATTTCAGCTAGCCTTTCATTGACAAGTATTCATGTTTGACTTTCTACTTCTTCCTGGACTCTCTGTTCAATTTCTTGTTCCGGTGTTAGGTTTTGAGTTTGTTCTATTAACTCTTTTCGTTCTGGACTTGATCTTATTGTTCTTAGTTGGTCTTCCGTGGTTGTCGGGATATTTCTCCCTATTTGTGGAGGCACTAAGGCTAACGCTCTTTTTATTATCTTGCTCCTTGCATTCATAATTAGTGTTTTTATTCTTAGTTTTCTTAACCCTGCCTGTTCTGTCAGATGGACCAGGCATTTTTGATTAAGAACGACAGAGAAACGGAAAAGCAAAAAAAAACTTATTTAATGTGCACAATATTAGCAAAGATACTTTTAATGTTTCTTACAAATTAAAAGTTTTTACTACGTAGGTTTAACAAAACCACATTCAATGTTAATTTTTTTTGCTGTTTTTATAAGCGTTGTCGATAACGAGTCACTTGAACTATCGGCGATAGAGAGACGCGAAATACTTCCGCCCTCCTCGAAATCCAAATTCGAACTGGTGTAATTAATATATTCGGTTTTTTACTACAATTTTCAGTGACAGAAAAGTGAACATCTAGTACTAAATTTATGAAAACATGTTTCTCTTCACTCAAATAAAAAGTGTTGACATTTTTAGCCTTGTTAGGTCAATATATCTTTTTTATTGCACTCTCTGTTTGAACACATGTGTAGGTGATCCAATAAATTTGTAACCACAGAATGTCTCTAACTGTCGAACAATAAATAACTTTTAAATATTTCTTTAAATTATTAACCATGCCAACGATGCCACGAATTTTAAAGAAGGCATTGCGAGAGGTAAGATTATTTTATTTGGTGAATAGGAGTCCACATATTGTGCTAAATCCTTGTGGAGTATGCTTTCAAACAAGTCAAACATAAAGGCTAAGAGGTATAGAACGTCGGTGAAGAACTGTATACTGGCAAGATCACCGCCTTAAGTTGTTGGTTTTAAAATGTAGTTTTTCTAGTTTTAGATCGAATCCAAATCAATGGTTTGCCACATATGGCAGATTTACTGGAATGAGAACCGTTTAACGTTGAATAATAAGTTTTGATCTCATACCGCCTTTCTTTGGTGATACCTTTTATTTCTGAGCGGCAATGTAACTGATTTCAATGGTCTAGAGAATGATTATAGTGGAGCGAGAAATTTAATACAATAGTTTTAAGCGACGAATTCCGCTTTCCTTTAGACATGAGTGATGGTCGGGAAAGAATGAGAAAGCTATGGTGAGCGGCAGAAACTATAAGATTCTTTACCGTAGTAAAGAATATCTAATGTACAGCTAAGGTTATGGTATGTGGTGCTATTGCCTAGGGAAGAAGGTCTTCTCTAGACATTATTAGAGATAAAGTGACTATCTAATGTGAGCTCCTTCTCTACGCAAACATTCCTGCAGTCGCTTCGTTACATTGTACATGGTTTAACGTAGCATCTCAACTGTAATTTCGGAAATTTCTCTTCGGATGTTGCCTTTAAATTTTTCAATTGTAGCAGGTCGACTAAAGAAAACTTTAAGAGTTTTAAGGTACCCCCACAAAAAGAAATCACAAGCCGACAGATCAGGAGATCTGGGCGGTCATTGATTTCTGTGATGTGAATTCTTTTTGTGGGGTTACCTTAAAACCAAAATGTTCTTTAGCCGACCTGCTACAATTGAAAAATTGAAAGCCAACATCCGAAGAGAATTTGCCGAAATTCTAGTTGAGATGCTATGTCAAACCATGAACGATGTAACGAAGCGACTGCAGGAATATTTGGGTAGAGAAGGAGTTCACCTGAATGATGTCATCTTCAAAAAATAAATTGTATAGTATTTATTCTAAAATGGTATCATTTTTACTATTAAATGACATAAATAATTTTTTTTAAAATTTATTTTCATGAAATTATTTTATTTTCAAAACTTTCCGCTTCTTTGAATCACCTTGTACTACCCTGAAACATATAGCAAGAGTAACATTGGGCCCCTTTGAATAGGTTAAAATTAATATCTTGCGATGACCGCCATGATCTTCGTATCATTGTGGCCAGATTAACCAAAGTAGTGTTTACTTTGGTTAATCTCCTGATGATGTCTCAAGGAAAAATGTACATAGAGAAGTAAAAATAAATATAAATTTGGGAAACTATACTAAGTATGTTTTAAGTTTAAATTTATTAGTTAAAATGTTTCATCAAGAGTCGTAGAACAATTAATTAATAGTTAAGCTCAATTTTCTTTTCTTATGATTTAAGCCATGTTTGAAATTGCAAAAAATAACAGCTCGGTAATGCTCTTTGTTCAATTCCAAGATATCTTGTGCAAATAAACCTCTGTAGTTTAAAAATAATCAAGTATATTTTTTACATTAATTTTGGAATAACTAAGTCAAAATGCCTAGAAAGGCTTATCGAAAAGAATATCCCTCGTATAAACACAATTGAATTTGACCGAAAAAATAGTTTAGAAACGTGTACACCATTATTTAGATGTAACACATAGTTATAATGATAGTTCAAATTCTCTCGGATTTTAGTCTAATTGAATAATTCAATAAAATAATATGGGCGAATCAAGCATTTTCTTTTGTTGTTTCGCTATTCTCTGTGCCGATCTATTTTTACATGTATTTATAGCATTCATAATAATTATACGCTCATAATAAATTTAATTACTAATTGTAATACAAATAAGGATGCGAAATAAATTTTTGAACGTTTTATTAAATTTTTTTACAAAGTTGTACACAGAAAGGACGTTGTTTAGCACACATTCTTAAGATGTTTACGTAGAAATATATAGTATGTACAAAAATATAAAATTTAATAAGATCACATTTGCAAAACACAACGCCATAAAGTAACTATTTAATATCTAGGATGATATTATATAGATTGATACAAAATGAACACAGATGTTTTCTAAGTAAAAATTTACAAGTATACATGACAACAGTTTGTCAGCTGGCTGTCTGGCTTGATTTTAGTGACAGAATGGATAGTTTGGACAAGAATGTGGGTCTACACCAGCTGGTACTGGTGCAGCGGCGTGTCCAGCGGCTGGGTTGTACGCACCAGGGTTATATGCACCTGGGTTGTAAGCACCTGGATTATAACCACCGTTGTTGTATCCACCTAGAAAAAAAATGGGGAGCGCTATAAAACTAAAAACTACATTGAAATAGTAGTTTATATAAAGAGTTAATAGTGACGGTTATTATTCCTGAGACCTGAATTTACGAACCGAGCCGGCGAGGAAGTACTCAGATCGAGGGAATAATAGTCATTATTGCGAGTTAGTATACACTACTTTATCTACGACTAACTGAAAATTGCTAAAAGAAAAACAAACATTATACTATAATATCGATATGGCGCTTGACGATTCGCCAGCTACTATGGTAACGCTGGTGAGACTATGTTTTATTGGCGGAAAGCAGGGAATAATGAGACATAACGTTATCATTATCCCCTGCATTGCGTCAATAGGAACAGTCGCATTTCATTATTCCCTGCGGGAATTATGACTCCCATTATTAACTAATAATCACAAATATAATAGTCGTAGTCGTAGATAGTCGTAGATAAAATAAATTATGTCGCTATTAGTTGTAGGTTTTCAGTAGTTATTATTGAGGAAAGGTATTAAATGTGATTGACTTATTATGTAACTTAGTAGAAGATAGTTTCTTCAGTTTTGATGATATAATCATTTAATAACACTTTACCAGCTTAGAGTTTCGTTTTTTTTTGTAATTTATGACAGGAAAAATATGATTATCCTTGGGTTAGGGTTGGTGAGTTTAATTAAAGTTTTAGGTATATCATTAGTTTTGTCAAAGTAGTCAAATTGGTAGTCATTTGGGGTTGATGACTGAGGCATTATTCGAATCCCCAAGAAGTGGGATAGTAGTATGTAAAATAAATTATGTATTAATGGAACTATTAATAACTTATTTTATTCAAAATTTTTATATTGTTCAAACAGCTTTTGCCAATATATCAAAAAAAAAACATAAATTCGAAATTGGTATTTCAACATGATGATTGGATTGGATTATACGTCAACTAAATAGTCACCATAACTCATAATTTTACCTAGCATGATCTCTTGTTCTTTAAATACAACAAGAACATCAAATCAGGTACATATATTACCAAATAAATAAACCATTGGCGAGGAAAAACATAAATAAGCGCGGAAACAAAATTAAGAATATATAATGCAGTAGTTGTACCAATAAAAATCTATGAAGTTAGACTTGGCCAGGGATGAGTAAACAAGAAAAAAGATAATAGCAGCAGAGATGAAGCACTACGAAAGACTTCTGGTGAAACAAGATGTGATGGAATATTGAAATCGGAGTGTAACTACATCAAAAAGCAATGAATTAGAAAGAAGAAGAAGAAAAACAATTAAAATGGTTTGGCCATGTGCAAATAATGCAGAACGAAAGCCTGCCCAAACAGGTATCAGAATTGAAAAGAGATTGTAAAAGAGGAGATGGAAAACCGAAAATATTATAGAAAACAGAATATAGGAAATCGCACAAAAAAGAAGTCCAACAGTAAGTGAAGACAAACAACAGGAAGGAATAGAGAGAATTAATCGGGAATCAAATCCTGGCGACACCTTATAAATAAACAAGTTATAGGTAAGAAAAAGAATAACAAGAAAATCTCTTTTTCAATGAAATATGTAGAAGTGTCATGTAAAATAAGTGATGTCATTTACTAAACGTATTTTATTATTGTGCAAGTTACCACAAGATCATTTTTAATTTTAGCCGTTGCAATTTAGAAACAAATTAATATAGCATATTCTTTAAATATTTAAGTCAAAATAAAACTGAATATAAGATGCTACATCAAAATTCAAGACAAGAAGAACGTTCAGACAAGTATTTTTGTAGAATATATTAAATATTAATTTGATTTTGGTTTTGGTTTTAACATACATATTAGTTGAAGTTGAATTTATAATAATAAAAATATATGTTACTTAAAATTATGTTATCGGTTTCATTTAAGGTTTACGTTACTTAAGTAATCATATGTAGTATTTTACGTTTAATAATCAAATGAGTCTAAAATAGTAAAATATTTTATTTAAACTTAATGAAATATCAAAATGTTTTTTAAAATGACACTATAGATATTAGATTACATTTCTTAAGTCATTGTTATATTCAATGCATACAATTTTAAAAAAAGAACAACAAAAATTCAATAAAAATATGAAACTGATTTTTTAAAAATTACATGTGTATAATGTCCAGCAATATCAAACTCGCCTAACAATACTTTTATGGATAGTGCAGTGGACTGTGACCTGACATTATAATGAACATTCCGATTTAAAAATATCACATACTCTATATATTATTATGCAAAATAATTCAAGAAATTTATTCAATAGCTACGTTAATAACCGTTTCAAATTAAAAAAAATTTTACCTTGACTTAATATTATTCAAACGGCTTTTTATGCACAAGGGAATATAACTGGGATATAAAATGTTATTACTCATGCTTGGTGATAATTCAAGATACATGTTTCATATTAAAAGTACATATGTGGCTCTTGTTTACTATAAGACGTAGTTTTTGTTCAAAGAGAAAATTTATATAAAAAGACTCTTACGTAATCTCTGAAATTCTATATTATTTCAATGATTAAGTAATTGTAGGTGAGATATGTTGTTCAAGAAGTTCATGTGATAAATATAGAATTAAACGAGATTGAAGACACAATTAGGAAAAATTGAAGTTGAAACAAAAATGTCGATTTTCGCCATGCGTCATCTTAACTTAGTGCCAGTTTGCAATGCGCGATGACATCGAAAAAATTAAATACTTGGATTCATCAAATATTCAAATTTACTATAAATGAAGTAGACATGAATTACACACTTCTGTATCTGTACACATGGACATACACCCGGTATTTTCCAACGTTTACTTTAGTCAAAAACACGTGTTTCGTTATAGACTTCGTCAGTTTGACTAATGAAGTGAAGTTTGATGGATCGCCTCACAGGTAAGTAGCAAATTTTGTCCTATCAGGTGGCACCAGATAATCTCATGACACCAGACAGATAAAAGAGACTATGTCGAAAATAGCGATTTTCGTTCGTCCAGCTAAGTGTGATGCGATTCATCAAACTTTACTTAATATTAGCCAAATTGACGAAGTCTATTGAGACAGAAACACGTGTCTTTGGCTGAAGTAAACGTTGGAAAATACGGGGTGTATGTCCATGTGTACAAATACAGATGTGTGTAATGCATGTCTGTTTCATTTGTAACAAATGCGTAATCCGTGCTTTACGTATTGATATACTCAAATTTCTTTGGTAAATTCAAATTTAGTTTATATTCTGCGATCGTTTTTTTACTTTATTTTAATATTCTTTCAATTGGAGACTGTGGTTAAATAATAATTTAAAAAGGTATATAACCCCTTACCACAATTATTAGTCGTATCCTAAATACGTATTTCGACAACTAAGTTGTCATCATCAGTAGGTAAAAACTACTAATTAAAAGTCACACATGGGGCACAGTAAAGGCAACTAAGTTGTCATCATCAGTAGGTAAAAACTACTAATTAAAAGTCACACATGGGGCACAGTAAAGTAACATAAACGCTTACGCACAACTACTATACACTGCAACCCTATAAAGACTGCTAAAGAGAATGTGTTTGATTTAATAGAGATTTATATAAGCAGCACTACTTACTCTTCCGAAATGGATTTTAAATTTTTTAAGTATGAAAATAATAGAGATTATTAGAAAAGTTGTGTACATTTTCTCAAGATATTTAGATATTTCATTACTTGTTAATTAATAATTTCTTGCCTAATCATAACAGCTTCAATAGTTCAATGACATTTCTTTTGTTGTTTTTTAATTGTTATGATAATTGGTGCGTTTTTCTCGAGAGAATTTAGCATAAGTATCAATAAGCAAAACCTTCAACAAAATATACCAATATGTAGGCAACACAAAGTTTCTCTAAATGTGAATAATGTTAAAATACTTTTCTAAATATATTATTTTAAGTCGACATGGTTGCAGTAATTTATATTTTCTTGTTAAAAAGAGGTAGTGTAAGATAGCTGGCTGATTAATCTCACATCCAAACAAGTTTTAGATCTATTGGCAAATCGAAAGAATGAACATCACAGTATAAATGATGAGATTATGAAGGAATATAGGGCATTTTGTTGTAATAAGCAAATCTTAAAAGATACGAAGTTAAATAAAAAAAATAGTGTAGGAATTTTTACGACAGTTATAACACCAATAATAACTTATGCAAATGAAATAATGACACTGTCTCATAAAGAAGAAGAAAAACTTAAAATATTGAAAAGAAATCAAAAGAGTAATCATGGAAAATAAAATATAGTAAGAAGTATTAAATCTACATCTATAGAAGAAGGCGACAATATTAAAAAGTATTACAGAGTGGAATCCAAAGATAGTAGATCCAAGAGAGACGAGAAGTGGATAGAAGGAGCAAGTAAAGGAAGAAATTAAGAATTTAATATGGAATACTAGAAAAAATAAATAACAATCTCTGTGAGAACCAGAAGAACAAGAAATTATCCACCTTATAAATAGGATGATTTGAGATCTAGCTTATTAGAACAGTTACAATTCCTAATGAAATGTGTTAGTTTAATAATAACAAAAAGTTTAAGAACCATTGAAGGATATCATATCTATAGAATATTTTGGAATAATGCAATCTGCTTTATTAGGATATCTTGGTCATAAAATAGGTTAATCAGAACCATTGTACAGTTGCGAGTAATAAATTTTGGTCGTCGATGCCATTCTTTGGCAAAATGTAAGATGCTATATTGTAAAACGGTCGTAATGGTAATAACCTATAATTTAATCTCTTACATGTTAATAAAATTTACGAAACGTTTTGTAAGTTCTAGACAATATACTAGCGTAGTTTTAGAATGTCCAGTTTCTATTAAGAAAATAATCCTTAGTTTGTTAAAATAGGATATTGAGACTATATTAAAAATAATTCACAAAGCAAGACTTTGACAAACTACAAATTTATATCGACATTTCATTGACAATGGATTTAATCAATCAGGGCGAAAGTCTACATTGTGACAATTTCCTAAAATTTTACAATGACATTGACGACCAAAATTAATTGCTCGCAGCTATACATAGTTCACCCCTGGTAGATTGAAAACTAGAATTCATTGTCTTTGCATAAAAGACTGGTTTATCTATTGATAATTATCTAAATAGATTTTCATTGTATTTTGAATATTTTCAAATACTGTTTTGAATATAAGCTTTAAATTAATATAACGACTAGTATGGATTATTTAACATTTGTATTAAAATTTTGGAAGAATTCTGTAAATTAATTAATTAATACCTAAATCAAACGATCTGAACTTTATATTCGAACTATGTACGTTTAAGTATCTACATAATATTTTAATCTGTTAGAAGTAAGTAACAAAGACGACTTTTTAATGAAATTCTTGTTGTTTGACGTCAGACTTGTATATGCCTATGTTGTATTGAAAAGTTTTTCATAAAATGTTTAGAATAACGAGAAAGAATGAGATATCCAGAATAACTTATTTTGATATTATCACAATGGTAGTAAGCAAATTCAGTCAAGGTTATAGAAAACTAACGAAGTTATTGATGTATTTATTGATAAGGTATAAAGAAACGGATTTGTATTTGAAAGTTTGATCTGTCCATAGATATATATCAAGGTTTTATTTTTAAATGTATTAGTTAACAAAAAGAATAGCTCTAA
Organism: Melolontha melolontha; assembly: GCA_935421215.2. NCBI lineage: Eukaryota > Metazoa > Arthropoda > Insecta > Coleoptera > Scarabaeidae > Melolontha > Melolontha melolontha. The sequence goes on from OW285236.1 coordinate 132,521,429, forward strand.
AATTTTAATATATTGTCTAATCTAATAATCTGTTAAATGTATACATGCAGGAAGTTTTTGTTCATGTACATAATTCTTTGAATGAAAAATTATTTAAGATAATTTCCTGAAACTGTTAACATTTAGTTTAACGTATACCTATAAGAAATGATTTTTATATTATTGTTTCAAATGAAATTCAAAATGCCTGGAAGTCGTCTTTGTGTAAACTCCCTCTACTGAATTTAAATGAGGCCGTGTTGCTGATATGATTAAAAGAAAATTTTCGTTTAAAGAAATTAAATTACATCTAAGATGCATTAATCTGGTAGTCTCAAATAGAGATGAATTTCACTTAAGAAAGTGAAAAGACGACTTTAGCAATACAAGTTAGCAAACTCAACATAGTAACTGCTTGAATTCATTTAAAGAGCAAATGCCGCGGTGTTACTAATAGTTTTTCCTTTCCAATTTGAATACTGTTTTATGCATACTTAATAAGCTACACGGCACGATATTATTATGAGAAATAATATTGGAATTCCGCTAATCTTGTTTAAATTGCGCCAAAGTGAATAAGTGTGTGTATATGAAGCCGTGAATAATCGATACATTACATTTAGCAATATATTTACTATTGAATATAATAATTAAACCCGTTGTCATTATTGTTTTCACATTCTCTCTCTGCGACGTGCTAAAAATCAAGTCAAAATTAGTTGGAAATTTTTGCCAAATATCTATTAAAAAATTAGAGAAATGTAGAAAAGTAAAGCAATAAAGACGAAGAAGAGGAAGTAAAGGAGTAGAGAAATGAATAGAGGCATTAAATAAAATATCTGATAAAAAAATAGAAAAGAAAGTAAAAGTCATGAATTTCTTGAAGAAGTTGGTTATTAATGAGCAATAAAAAATTTAATGAACTCAGTTTAGTAAATAATTTAACATTCATTTTGAAAATAGAGACAAGTGCAATGAATACAAAATCCCGAGACAGTGCAAGTACATTTAATAGTTTGAAGATGAAGAATGCAGAAGAAGAAGAAGAACGAAATGTTAGAGAAGAAGAAAAAAAGAAGAAGAATTTACTAAGAAATTAAGTAAATACCGTCGGCGTTTCCGTATGCTCCGGATTCAGCGAGTCCTTCGCCGCGATAATCGCCATCGCCGGTGTATGCCCCACTATCTAAAGCATTGTTGCCACCGTTGTATGCTCCTGGATTGTACGCACCCGCGTTGGGATTATATGCACCTGGGTTGTACGCACCTGGGTTGTATGCACCTGGGTATGGACTGGCCGCGTTTGGTGCTGCAGCTACTGCTGGGTTGTTACAGTTGGGGAAGTTAGGGCAGGCTTGTGGACTAACACCAGCTGGGTATTGATGTGCAGGTACACCTCCTGCAAGAGGGCCATTCCATCCTGCCAATACGGCGGAGAAGAAGCAAGCTAATACTGCCTGAAAATATATTAATTTTTTAATGTGAGTAACAATAGCAAAATAATCTATAGTATTTCTTTTTCTGCGATTTTATGCTGTCCTATTTGAATATAGTTTACGCCAATACCATAAATATGTATATCGCTGAAAAAATTTGTAATTTCTAGTATTTTTTATCTGTTATCTTCCTTACTTATCTTTAATGATAGTTTAAGAAAATCTAAGAGAAAGGGGTTATTAATAACAAAATCATGAGAAGGATAAACTAATGTATTAAGCAAAAGAGAAAGTCAATAGATTTAAAAATTAATGCTTTTATGAGAGTATTGTAAAACGGGTATGGAATGAACGCAATCAAATTAGAAAACTTTACAAAAAATGTAGTTACTTCATTTTTATGTTTAGTTGTTAACAATACTAATAGTATCGTATATTATTCAGAAGCAAAATAATGGAGTAATTAATTAGGTTCAGTTGGCTTGAGAATTATAGGTGTTTCGTCATTTTTCTCTTACATACTGACGCTCTGTTCCACTTGAAGCACAACCGTAATAATGAAAAGAACATCAGTAAATTTTAGATTATAAATGATTTAATTTACTTAATCCATGTAAATCTTTTAAACTAAGTTTAACAAGAGTTAAGTATTAAGAAACTATTGATTCTAGTGAAAAGAAGAAAACGTGTCTTAAAAATTAATAGCAAGTTAATGTAGGATCAATATTATGATAGCATTTCTGAATTAGAATTTCTGGTTGAATGGAATGAAGTTTACGGCCCCGTATGCTATTAGTTTGAACACGCAACGCATAGAAACAACCGGGGATGCAAAGTTCAATTTAGAAAAGCATTTGGGCCATAGAATGTGCAACTTCTATGGCCTTGAGAGACAAGAATTTAGATTAAGACAATCTAAAGAAATTAATAATTTTACATGTACTAAATTATTAATATATATATTAATTATAATTTATTATAATTATACCTAATAATCTGAAGAGGTTAGATATTAATTTGTGGCAACTGATAATCATAAAATTTACAAGGATATGTTATTTCCTCCTTAAAGTATACATTTTTCAAAAACTTTCTCTGCCCTTTCATCATACTCGATCGATGAGGAAAATAAAGCGAATTCTAAATAACAATCCTTGAAATTTTAATAGTCAAATTTATCTAAATCATTGATGTTCTAATCTCAAATAAGGTGTACATACTTGAAGAGTATGGGGCTAACTCTTACGTTCAGCAATGCTTAAATGTAAATCATCTAAGTCTATCTTCAGTAATCACGTTTAACTGATTTTGAAAGTTTAAATAATCAAAAATTGTTACTATTGTCATAAAAATCGTTAAATTATCATGAACGAATACTGGTTTCGATATCACAGTTTTGATGAAAATAAAGATGCCAACTATATACTGATGTTGAACAACTTGCAGCAAATCATAATGGTCAGCTGTATTACTTATGTACTTATGTACAAAAGAGACTAAATTAATTGCAAACTAAAGTGTTGAAGAGTACATTTAGTAAAACTGGCCAAATTGGATATTATTGTAATGAATAGTATAGATATTATAGACTCTTCCGACGTCTATGCCGCATCGAAAGAACACGAGATGAAATTCTAAGATAATAATATTCTAATAAGAGCCGAATAGAGAAGTTAAACACATATATTCAAAAAATGAGAGTCGCTAATAATTAGAGAGTAGTTAAGGAATTTTTAGTTGAAAAAATAAGAAGTATGAAAAAACTGAAAAAAGAAAGGGATCAAAGGATCTATGCATGGGTTCTAGCATTAACAGAAAGCAAATGGTGAGATTTCGTTATGGATTAGATTTGCAGATGATTTATAAATAAAGCTTATCAATGTTGTATTTTATATATCGAAAGACCTAGATATAGTCCAGTGTATGCCACAAACATTTAATTCCCAAAATATTCACGAAAAATATATGAAGCATTTTTTGAACTTCTGAAAAATTTAATTTAGAAGTTCGACGTTATGTAATCCAAAATATCCGAAATTATCAGCAAAAACACTATTTTAAAGTTGCACTTTTTCCATATAATGAGTAAACAAAAATACAATAGATCACTTAAGGACTTACCAGTTTTACAAACATGTTGATGTATTTCTGTTAAATTTCACAGTGACAATTAATTCAAAGGCATTGTGTATATATACTTAAACCACACCCTGTACACCCGTTCTAGGGAAATGTAACAAGAAAAAGTATTTTTAGTCCCACACGTACCGACGGAATAAAATATAGAGACCATTGTACGCTAGTTACATGCAGTACCTATTTTCTTAATAATGGAAATTACTATTCTAGTACAATATTTGATTCTAATAAATTTGTACTCTCTGTCGTATTATATCCCAAGGTTTTGTGTACTTCATTGCCATGGTAAATATTCCATAAATTGAATAAAATATGTATCCATGGGACAGAAATAAAAACTACCGACATACCTTTTGTAGGTGAGGTTTTCCTTGTTGTAAGAGAATCGTATAGATAAGGACCTCGACTTGAAAGGATGATTCATTTTACTTCATATTAAAGTGTATCCGCTCCTATAGGAATATATCCGTTGAAATAAGTGTTTGTGTTCGATACAATTCTGAGAAATTTGTATATTAAAATTTCACGTGTCAGTGCATTACAAGTAAATTTTATGTGTATCCTCGCTTACGAAAATTATGTGGTTAGCGCTTTAGGTAATAATTAATTACATGATTTTTAGTGAGTTTTCGTAGCACAGTAAATGAGCAAAACAAATATATTTTGTTAATTACGTCGAATAGTAATAGTGTTTTATATATTTAAAAGTCGTTTAATATTGAATGGAGAATAGTCATCCCCTGTCGTGGAAGTTGTCTACGATGAAGGTTAAATTTTTTTTTATTATCGGTTATTTTTTTATCAATTTCAGTTCTAATATGTATACCAGATACTTTACATAATGAGATTAATGTGTAGATTTTTGCAATGGAATTTTTTATTTCGATTTTATAAATATAAAACATTTGGAAGTATTGACTTGCTCCAGCTCTAATTTACTTATGAATAATTATTGCTACAAATATGTATAGAATAGTGTTTATACGATTTATTTTTGTAAACTTTTTTTATTACATTGTACCTATTAAAATATTCAATGCTCTAGAATAGGTTCTTTTAATATAAATAGAAAATTTTAAGAACGCCACAATTAAACGTCGATTTATTTGATTTGGTTATTAATTGCTGTCTGTTATGTTGATTGCAATAGTATTAATAGGAATATTTGTAGTTAGTGCATCATAATTTAGTTAATAGTTTTGTTTCACGTCTTTTATTAATACATAGAACGCTGTATGAGATAATAATAGAGAGTTTCGTAATTTTTCATATTATTCGAGCGATTATAAAATTATATATGTATGTATTTAAAAATAAAGCGAATTAATTTACAGCATATACTAATATTTTCTTTTATATCAAGTTGATATTAAACAAAAGTATCACATAAGCCAGGTCTTATCGCGCCAGCTTAACTTAAAGGGGGTAAAATAAGAGTCTTATGATCCAAGTTCTTTATGTTATTTTTTTTAATTTACCTGTTTTATGGTCTCTTTTGTACCGAAATAATAGTAATTTCAAAATTTGGAAATTTTTGTGTTGTAACAATATACATTTTATTTTAAAATTTTAATTTGTCAATTTGCTATTGAACATTTTGTACTTAAACCAAAATTTATGGGAATTTTGCATGTACGCTACCTGAAATTAGGAAAATTCCTGAAAGTACTGTATATAATTTGCTTCCCATTAAATCTTGTAAAATTTGTCAAAAGTAGTTTATGAAATTTGAAGAATGTGGCAAAGAAAATAAACTTCAGATTGTATTAGAAAATGTTTTAATTGAATATGTATCGATTACAACGTGAAACTATCTCCTTTATGGACAATTTCTTTGTAATTATTTGATCTTTAATTGACCAAGTTTGCAATTAACAATAGAATTTTATATGAAATTTAAATTGACCACTCTTCCATTGTATTTGAATAGAATTGGTAGTTATTTTTAATCATGTATATAAAACACAAACTTAAGAAATTGTTTCTTTGCATAAATAAGAGAATGTTCATAGTTCATACATTGACATATTGCTATGAATTGTGATCTTGAAATTTGCTTATTCACAATTCACGACAAATCTATCCAGCTAGGATACTCAGTCGGATTAATTTAAAAAAATGGGACTGCTTTCCTCTCAAGGTTCCAATCGGAAAAGTGGTTGTCTCTTCTACAAAATTTATAATGCGCCAGTAAAAGAGTATTGACAAATGTTATAATTATCTTTCTTTAAGTTACTTGTAAACTTCTTGAAATAAGGTTTAATAATAATAAACACAATAAAATTTAAATGAAACTTTAATACAAAAATAAAAAAAATTAAAAAAAAATTTATAAAGTATAAAGATTAATATTGCCTCATTAAACAATATTATAAAGGTAAAAATAACGCATGGATGTGACAGCTGCATGCGATAAAAAAATCCTTTGTGACTTCCGATCAAAATTAAAACTAATAAATTACAAAGATGTACAATTTACTAGATACAGACGATTTCTCAGAACTTAAAACCGACCCAACTCACACCTACCAAAAAGAAATCAGACAAGCGCAAAAAGATGTCAAAGATATTCTGCCACTCACTTATTTAACAATTATGAACCCTAGAGCTCCGATATTATATGGCCTTCCAAAGTTACACAAAGAATCGATTCGCTTAAGACCGGTGGTGTCCTACATTAACGCCCCTGCCTATAAATTATGTAAATCATTAAACAAAAATTTACCAGATATAATAAATTTCATTTCGCCTAAAGCAGTAAAAAATTCCTTGGAATTAATAGACAAATTAAAGAATATTGAGTGAACCTCTAACATGAAACTAGTGTCCTTTGATATAAAAAGCCTGTTCACTTCTATCCCCTTAGATGAACTAAAAACTATTTTAAAGAGTCACATTCAAAAATATATTCCGAATATCGAATTACAGAACACTTTATTAAACCTAATTAATATTTGTCTTAAACAAAATTATTTTAAATTTCATGAAAAATTTTATACACGAACCAACGGTTTACCGATGGGTAGCCCTCTTAGACCGTTACTCGCTGAAATTTATCTAACAGATTTTGAAGATAAACACATTCATAATTGCAACCGCAGTCCTTTATTAAAATACATTTCCTTTTCGGGCAGATATGTAGACGATATTTTGTGCTTGTGGTCGGGCACTGACAGACAGCTGGACCAATTTCTTAACTATTTAAATTCCCGGAATAAAAAAAAAATACAATTCACAATAGAAAAAGAGGTAGACGGAACGATTAACTTTTTAGACTTAAAGTTAACAAGAGTTGATAAACGATTTGAATTTGATATCTTTAGAAAACCCACTACAACAGATACAGTAATTCCGGCAAATTCCAACCAATCGTGGAATATAAAAATGACAGCTTTCCACAGTTTCATACACAGACTGATTAATTTCCCTCTAAATAATAAGAACTTTGAAAAAGAAGTATATACCATAAAAACTATAGCTAGAAATAACGGGTACAAAACAGAATTCTTAGACAAAATGATTTACAGAAAACAACGCGCTTTCCTTATGAATAATTTTTACTCCGGACATACATACATAAAAACTAACAAAGTGTTTCAAACCCTAAACTATATACCTGGGGTTAGCAATAAAGTTTCTAATAAACTAAATAAATTAGGTTTAAATGTCATCCTAGTAAATAAATGCAATTTAGGAAATATTCTAGTTAACAATAAAGGAAAAACAGAATTGCGTGATAAGTCAGGGGTGTATGAATTAACTTGCAGTGATTGTGACGCGGTATACATTGGCCAATCAGGACGCTCTATAAAAGAACGTATCAAAGAGCATAGAAGTTCTATTCTACATGGCAATATGATCACGGAATTCGCGGAACACTGTATTCAAAATTCTCATCTGTTTAATACTAATAATTTCAAACTTTTACACTCTTGTAACAAGGGTAAAAGGCTTGACTTCTTAGAAATTTTAGAAATAAAAAAAGCCATAAATCTCAACAGACAGGTCACAAACACACAGTTGGATTTTTCAAATACCCCCACAATAGATGCTGTAATAAACCTTTTAAAAAATAACCAATAAATATTGGTAGGAGTATTCTTTTCACTTAGTTTACATGACTCTTTGAGAATGACTGTATAAGTCGAAACATATGTCAGAGATATTTTAAATACATTTTGTGAAACAAATATACCAAGTGTTTTATTTAGTAAATTATTAAAAAATAATTACAAATATGCTTTTTAATTTCTCCCGCAAGAAGCAAAATCAAAATAAACTAATTTTTTACAGACCGAAACAAACTCTAACACATGTGTAACCACATATAAAAAATGCCCTTGATATCCCAAGCGTACAAAATTTCTACATTTACAGAAATGTTTTTTTTATACTAGGAATTTTAAAAAACCTTCTTTGTCATTTATATCAAATAACTAAGATTAAATTTCAAAACGATAATAATAATAATACAATAGAAAATTACAATATTCAATTCGTTCAATATAAAAATAAAATATCTTTTATAAAATATATTACTTACGTAAAAAATATATATTCATAAACTCGAGACGCATGAGTAAGAAAGTGTTAAAAATCAATTACGAGATTCACAAACTCGTAAATAAATCGGTAATGATATGAAGCAAGCACAAAAACACAATTAACTCAAAAAACAAAAACCGAAATTACTAAAACAAAGATAAAGATTTATCTTTAAATAAACACACCTTTCTTACTTTACTGAACATTTGTGTCTGTCGGGATACAGCAAAGCACGCAGGCTTCGCATAAAAAAATACAGTTTTACAAATCGGCTTGCTCCAACTGCGCAAGTCAAATCTATATATATTTAAAATAATAATACTCTCAAAAATAATTAAACTTTTCAAAATATTTGTGGGGAATAGTTCATAGCAATATGTATACAGTGTTACTCTGAATAAATGTTAGAGAATTTTATACTAAACATGTTAATTAATATTTAATAAACAAAAATTATCTAAAAATTCCGGTGTGTAATTTTACTTTTAATTTTAAATTATTTAATAAGACCGTTATTGGATCGCAGGAATACTCAGCTATTGAATCAAGAGTTCGATGAACCTAAATCGTAGATATCGTATATGCATAGCTTACTTATATATGAGGGATGTTTCCAAAGTTCTGGAAATTTGCTATAGATTTCTTATTTCGTAAATTTTTATCAACATTCACAATGTGGTTTTTCAACATAATGGCAATTTAATTGAAGACATTTATCCCAACGACAAATTAATTTTAACGCTAAGAAATAAGTAATTAAACTTCTAGTTTAAAAAATTCTTTTATTGTAAATCACTACAATATTATTTCGCTATACAATGGCTTCATCAGGTGGATGAATACAGTATTCATCCACCTGATGAAGCCATTGTATGGCGAAACAATATTGTAGTGATTTGCAATAAAAGAATTTTTGAAACTAGAAGTTTAATTACTTATTTCTTAGCGTTATAATGAAGTTTCAACAAGTATCTCCTTCGTCAATTAACTATTTACAAATTAATTTTGTTAAGCCGTCTTCGAAGAACTTTTTCGGTGTCTCCTCAATCCACTTATTTATGGCACCTTTTACGTCAATTAAACTCTCAAAACGAAAGGTTTTTTCAAATCTGAGAACAGATGAAAATCACTCGGTGCGAGATCCGGTGAATAAGGTGGTTGCGGAAGTAATTCCCAACGTAAATCTTTCAAAACATGCTTCGTTTTTCTTGCGGTGTGCGGTCTTGTATTATCCTGTTGCATTAACGGACGCTTATGTAACTTCGCAGGCCGTTTTCTGATAAGTGCCTGCCGCAGTGGTTCGGATAATAAGTTTGAATAATATTCTGCGTTAATGGTAGTACGTTTCGCCAGAAAATTCATAAAGTTAATCCCTTCGCAATTCCAGAGTACAGTAAGCATTACCTTTCCAACAGATGGAACTGCACACGCCTTAAGTGCAAGCCCTTCTTCGTGTTTACCATCCTTTGGATTGATCCTTTTGGTCTCAGGATTGAAATAAAGAATCCACGTTTCACCAGTGGTTATTATCCGTTGACAAAATTCATCACCGTAACGGGCCAACAGCTCTTGAAGTTGACAAGTGTCAGATCTATTGAGCCTGTTTCGGTCCCAACAGCCTTGGCACCCAGCGGGCTAAAACCTTTCTTACGCTCAAACAATCATGTAAGACCTCATGAACTTGTCGTGTATCTATTCCTAGGCGTATCCTAATTTGAGAAATAGTCATTCGTCTGTCATCTTTCAGTAGGTTCTCCGCGGCAGTAATGTTTCCTTCATTTACCGACGTGCTTGGGCGACCACTGCGTGGATCGTCTCCTAGTGATGTTTTATCACTTTTAAAACGATAAATCTACCGATATACAGTACTTTTAGATTCTGCAGACTCACCAAACACTGTTTGCAGGCGTTTAATAATTTCTGAAGTTTTAGCACCCTCTTTCCACAAAAGGAAAATTATTGCTGTTTGGATTTAGCCGCGTCTTCCATGGTTTCACAAATACTACTACGAAAATGCGCCTATATCGGTCGAACACCTCAAACAAACTGCACGATATTGTACTGGATAGCTGCATAAAGATGTCAAGACTTGTTTATCATCAATAATATTGCCTATAAGTTCTACGTAATTTAGTAGTAATTTAATTAGAGCACAATTCCCAGAACTTTGGGAACATCCCTCACTGTAAAGAAATCAAATGGAAACAAGCACGCTTGGGTACCTGCAACTTCCTGCAAGCGACATAGAATATACTGACGGTACATATTGGGTAAATCAGAACGGACAGTGGTACTTCAAAATTTATCTTTTCAAATTAATTTTTTTCACTTTTTCTTTTAAATTAAAAATAACAGAATTGGCATATATTTTAGTAGTATAATCTAATAATTAAATGAATGACGCTTATTTATAATAACCCTGTATATGTACGTTGAGTTATGTTATTGACGAAGGCTTAAAAGAACGAAGCATGTAAACAATTATTGAATTATTAAATAATATTAAAATCAACTGCGATATAAAAGTAAAGAAAAATAAAAATTTATTTTGATTGGTTAAAATTAACAAAATAGTAAAAGTTATGAGAATCGTTCCAGATTATTTGTACTGCAAATATGTTATCCCAGTTCAGATCGACCCTCGGAATAATAAGGCAAGATTCGATCTTATCCTATGGATAATCCATTATTATAAATCTTTCCTGCATGTACTAGATTTTTGGAACTTTTTGGATATATTAACCTATTACTTCGAAAAAATCTTAGGAATTTACCATCTGCTTGGACCTGTAGAGTTGGGTAATTCAATTAAAAAGCATATATCAAAAAGATTAGTTAGTACAAAGGTATTTTTAATAATATAAAATATTACTAAAAATCTGGTGTGAAGAACACAAATGCAGGTTCACTATTAATATTTTCTGTGAACGTGTCCGAATATATCCTATCCCCAGAGACGTAGATACGTATTTCGCTTTTCTACAAGCTCATCGGTACGCCCCTGCTGGAGAAAGGATATTTCCAGACACATTCACAGAAAAGAACCACCTCGCCCTATCACCGTAATTATCCAGACCGAGCGCAGAAGTAAATTCGGCGCTACCTGTTGTCAGACAGCCGAAGTACCTCGCATACCGTCCACATAGTTAATGTGAAGTAACGACGCCCTTCCAAAGGTTAGCACAGCCAATCTCTCTAGAAAACTGCATTTTGTTTGTGCCTTCACTCATAGGATATATTCGGACACGTTCACAGAAAATATTAATAGTGAACCTGCATTTGTGTTCTTCACACCAGATTTTTAGTAATATTTTATATTATTAAAAATACCTTTGTATTATACAAAACTGGTGGGGTTTACCTACTCATGTATGTTTCAATTATTCTGAAAGATTAGTTAGTATATTCCTCTCTGTTTTAAGAGTTAACAAAATAAGTTTTCAATTGGATTTTATTAATAGAATTAACATATTAATTCTATAATAATAAGTATGTATTACAAAAGAATACTAAAATGCCAACTTCCTAATTCTTTTATTCTTTATGATTAATTTTCTTATGAAATTATTATTGCCTTGAGTACAGTATGGGTACAAATATATTAATAGCCATTTTTGCAGTCCTATTTATTTCTGATACCTACGTTTACGAAAGTGTTTATTTAAATTAATAACGAGACTCGTTATAATTTTAACCTAAAAAGCTGTACATAGGTTTTATTGCCTGTTTAAATATTAAAAAAAAAAAATAATGTGCAATGTGCTGTGTGCATTTTAATTGAATTATTATAAATTAAATTTAAATTAAACAAAATTACCCTAAAAGACATGGCTCTTACAATTCAAATCTAAAATATATAACAAATAAGCCTGAGATTGGACGCCAAATATATACTTGCTGTGAAAATGGGCTGATACACTTAGGGGTTTAGGAGCAGACCTCCTAGCCAAATTAGTACAGCCGTATTTAATACAGATTATTTGTGTGTTTAATTTTAATAATTTAATTTAAAAATATAAGCACAGATGGATATAAAAACTAAAACATACATGGTTGATACTGTAGGAGAGGTAGAACATATAATATATTTCTTAGATATTACAGAAGAGGTGTAAACTTAAACCTTTTATAAATAAAATTACTTTTTCTATTTTGCGTTCGAAATGAACTCATTGTAAAACCCAAAACAGTATCGAAATGAGCTTCATTTCGATACGTTTCTTTTCATTTTTCAATGTTGGCGTTGTTCGAACACAGAAATAAATATCATTACTGTCATTTGATTTTAAGAATTTAAGTACATTTGACAGATATGATATATTTACATACTCTACACAAACAACGTATATTGTATACAATTGACAACAAGATATATTAGTTTCTATGTCACTCATGTTTATATTTTTAAATAAAATATTAAGTGATGTTAACGAAAATTAATAAATAATATGTAATATAATATACTTGGCGGATAGCAAGATTTAAATTTGAAAATGTCAAGTATCAATGTGACCAACTGCATGCTTTATATAAAAATAAATCACTTAACTTTCAAATTAAATAATTCCAATTTATTAATGTAACAAACGCAAAATAGAAAAAATAGTATAAAAAACTCGTTTCATAAGGCCTTTTGCCGCACTCGCTCTTTAGAAAACTGGCCGCTATCGCGGCTCGTTTTCTAAACTGATCTCGTGCGGCAAAATGATGCCTTATGAAACTTGTTTTTTAATATACTATTTTTACTCTTTTAACGAGTCACGTTTGTTATTAAAAAATATCTTTACGACTCACATAATTTATAATAACATCAATACCGAAATTTTAAAATCAAATTCGTAGATTTTAACCTAGTCCTTAGTTATATCGAATTTTAATTAATCAGTTAGTAATTTGAATACCTCAATTACAATATATTTTTTTAATTTGTTCCTTGAAATCGTTTTTAATAATTGCTTTTATTTATTTGTCTTTCTGATATTGAACAACAAATTTTCAAATTAAACCAATTTCCAACTTGCTTTTAGAGGTGTATGTGTAACAAATGGAATTAATAATTTCATGAAAAAATTTCGTCAGCAAATTAATTAAATTGAGAGTCCTTTCTCTTCATAACATATTTAACTTTGGTAATTTAAGATAATTTTTTAAGTAAAAAAGAAAAAAACTAAAATATTTGAAGGGTATTTTTTCGTTAAATTGTTCTTCAATGTAGAGTTTGAGCAAGGTTGCTAAAATTGCACGCACCTATTTTGTTTTGTTTGTAGAGTAATAGGACCTATGCTACGTAATATATTTGCTTTTATAAATGTATTAATTGCAAATACACCGTACGATATGTAATGACTTTCTATAAATATCAGCGTTACAATCTGTATTTAAGACCACATAAAGAAATGTCTAACCGTGACCTTACTAGATCATAGACGGACTATTTGTTGTAGATATAACGAACTTTATTAATATTTGTTTCTTTTTTAACTTTTAACCGCTAATTTATTATATTAAAGGTCAAACGCTACTTTTACAACTATCCCTTTGAATAATTTACAGTAATACATCTACCTACAATAAATAAAGTTCTATTTTACATACCTACATCATCACATTCTATTCACCTTTTTCGCTAGGTCTCTATCATTGTTTCGTATGTGATTCAAGGATAGAGGCAGCTTTTTTCTACGTAAGTAATTCTAACCCAACCCAGACATTACTAAGCATTAAATATGTATATAATTAATTTTTAAAAGGGAATGTGCCGTTTATGATAAGTAAAGGAAAAAAATGTACTGTATACTTTACTTTTATTTTATTTCATCGGTTTCTGCTTTGCTGTCTGTATGAATCGAAACACGTTTCTATATATATTTCTACTATACATGCAAACAACCTCATGAATATGTAACAGTACAGGTGCATCATTGTGCGTTAATGGAAATCAATGTAATATTAATTAGATGTGTGTTGATTTCTACAAGACTTATTCGGAAAATAAGTTATTTATAAGGTGTTTTGGGCCTCTATATCATAATTATTTCCGATTAAAAAAACAAATAGTAATCTGCAAGAAGCATAACGTGCATTCGAAAACTTTCCTCGTTAGAGGCGGGCATGCTCATTAGAAATTATACGTATGTGACAGATTTCGTGCACTGTCACCAACCATTATCAAAAAGTATGGCTGTCTTCAATGAGGAAAGTTTTTGAAGGCACGTTACTTGAGTTTAAAACTACCAGGTGTTTTTTAAACTCATACTCAAAGACATGAAATTTACAGTCGGCGCCCAAGAAATTGGGGCAAGTTGTATAACATAATTTGGTTTATTTTCTATCGTATAAACAGGGCGTATACTGTTGTTATGGTTTTTAAATATATTTATAGTATTATATGTCAGTATTGAGGGTATGTTACTCACTATCAGTGTTTCTTAGAATTGATCATCTCACATCACTCTAATGAAATAGCGAAGGTAAGAATACTTCAGAGACTTCAAGATGGATGGTCTACACGACAATTAGCCATTGAGTTTAACGTAGGCAAAAGTACTGTACATAGAATATTACAAAAATGGAGACAGCAGCATACACTAAGTAGACAATTAGGAACAGGTCGTAGAAAAATGTCTACGCCCAAACAGGTTGAAGCGCTTGGAAATTTTATAAGAAACAAACCATTTGAGTTCGCAAGAAGTGCAGTAGAGGCAGTGAATTTTCCTGGTAGCGTAAGAACTGCACAAAAATATTAAAAGCTAGTGAATTAAGAAATTATTCAGTTGCAAACAAACCGTTCTTTACAGAGCAAAACAAGCAACAGAGGTTGGAATTTGCAAATGAATTTATTAAGAGAGATGCTGCATTTTGGAATACTGTCATGTTTAGTGTCGAAAAGATGTTTCAGTGGTGTTGTAATGGCCATGTTAGAGTTTATTGACCAGTGAATAGACGTTATGATGAGAGCTACGTGCACAAAGTATGCAGAAGCGGTTTTCTTGGAGTCAATATATGGGCGTAGATCAGTTCCATGGATCCTGGAATTCGTTGGGGTATTGGGAAGCGGAAGAATTTTTGAAAATATAATACTACCGTCGGTGCAACAATTATATCGATACTGCTAATGTGGTCCGAACTTGGTTATCAAATAATGATATTAGTGTTTTAAGATGGCCCTCTAGGAGTCCAGATATATTGGCGAAGAAAATTAATAAAAATAATTTTCATACGAGGATTTATGACGAATTTCGTGATAACGTTTTACATTATTGGGAAAATCTAAATTCGAATATTGTAACAAATTTAATATATTGTATGCCACAGCGAGCGTCTTTGCCTAATACTGCCGATAACACTTTGCAGCATAGTAGGATTGTTGGGAATGAAAATAGTTTTTTTATCATGGTTTCAAACAAAACTTATGCCAGGTTTAAAAGAACTTTCAATAATCCTAATGGACAATGCAAGTTGTCACTCGTGCTTGGAATATAAATGACCAGATAATTCTTCAAATAAGGGACAAATCAAAGAGTGGTTAATATTCCTTTTCAAGAAGATAATTATAAGGTGTTGTTAAAATTGGTGGCTTTAAATAAGCCACCTAAGACATATAAAGCTGATACTATTGCAGAAGAGTCTGGTCATATGGTATAGTGACTGTCACCTTACCATTGTATTTTCAACCCGATAGAAAATATTTGGGGTACAACAAAAGGTGATTATAACAAACATATTGGGGACTTAAAAAGTGCATTGCAATGTGGAAACAAGCATTAAGTATCATTACACCTGAAATATAGTCACGTACAATAGGCCACACTGAAAGGCTTGTCCTACAGTGGTGGGAAAGGGAAGTAAGTTTCGATCGAGACGACATTCCAGATGTAATAATTTCTTTAGAAGTGGACAGTGGCGAAGATGAATGTTATGCTTCAGATATTGTACAAAAAGGTTTTAAGTATATCTATACGTTTATGCACGTATAACGCTTTTGTTACAATTGAAACAGACATGTAATATACATATCTGTAACTGTACACATGGACAATATACCTCGTATTTTCAGCATTTACTTCTGCTTAAGACACGTGTTTCTGCCATTACTATTAGGCGTCATCAGTTAAGCTAGTGAAGCAATGTAATACAAATGATACAAATCTTTATGAATAGATTTGTATCTGTATACAACATTAAGCTGAAATCGCCTACAAGATAAAGCAAATTTCATCCTATAAGGTGGCACTTATTTAATAAGTGACATCTGACGGACGAAAGAGACTTTGCCGAAAAAGGCGACCTTTCGTTCGACCAGCTATGCTGGTACGAAGAACGAAAAAATACGGGTAGTCCATTAACAACGAGCCAGATGGCAGTAAATATACAAAAAGGTTTTAAGTATATCTATACGTTTATGCACGTATAACGCTTTTGTTACAATTGAAACAGACATGTAATAATCATATCTGTAACTGTACACATGGACAATATACCTCGTATTTTCAGCATTTACTTCTGCTTAAGATACGTGTTTCTGCCATTACTATTAGGCGTCATCAGTTAAGCTAGTGAAGCAATGTAATACAAATGATACAAATCTTTATGAATAGATTTGTATCTGTATATAACATTAAGCTGAAATCGCCTACAGATACAGATACAAATCTATTCATAAAGATTTGTATCATTTGTATTACATTGCTTCACTAGCTTAACTGATGACGCCTAATAGTAATGGCAGAAACACGTGTCTTAAGCAGAAGAAAATGCTGAAAATACGAGGTATATTGTCCATGTGTACAGTTACAGATATGTATATTACATGTCTGTTTCAATTGTAACAAAAGCGTTATACGTGCATAAAGGTATAGATATACTTAAAACCTTTTTGTATATTTACTGCCATCTGGCTCGTTATTAATGGACTACCCGTATTTTTTCGTTCTTCGTACCAGCATAGCTGGTCGAACGAAAGGTCGCCTTTTTCGGCAAAGTCTCTTTCGTCCGTCAGATGTCACTTATTAAATAAGTGCCACCTTATAGGATGAAATTTGCTTTATCTTGTAGGCGATTTCAGCTTAATGTTATATACAGATACAAATCTATTCCCTCTTAATAATAAGAACTTTGAAAAAGAAGTATATATCATAAAAACTATAGCTAGAAATAACGAGTACAAAACAGAATTCTTAGACAAAATGATTTACAGAAAACAACGCGCTTGCCTTATGAATAATTTTTACTCCGGACATACATACATAAAAACTAACAAGGTGTTTCACACCCTAAACTATATACCTGGGGTTAGCAATAAAGTTTCTAATAAACTAAATAAATTAGGTTTAAATGGCATCCTAGTAAATAAATGCAATTTAGGAAATATTCTAGTTAACAATAAAGGAAAAACAGAATTGCGTGATAAGTCAGGGGTGTATGAATTAACTTGCAGTGATTGTGACGCGGTATACATTGGCCAATCAGGACGCTCTATAAAAGAACGTATCAAAGAGCATAGAAGTTCTATTCCACATGGCAATATGAACACGGGTTTCGCGGAACACTGTATTCAAAATTCTCATCTGTTTAATACTAATAATTTCAAACTTTTACATTCTTGTAATAAGGGTAAAAGGCTTGACTTCTTAGAAATTTTAGAAATAAAAAAAGCCATAAATCTCAACAGACAGGTCACAAACACTCAGTTGGATTTTTCAAATACCCCCACAATCGATGCTGTAATAAACCTTTTAAAAAATAAACCATAAATATTGGTAGGAGTATTCATTTCACTTAGTTTACATGACTCTTTGAGAATGACTGTATAAGTCGAAACATATGTCAGAGATATTTAAATACATTTTGTGAAACAAATATACCAAGTGTTTTATTTAGTAAATTACAAATCTATTCATAAAGATTTGTATCATTTGTATTACATTGCTTCACTAGCTTAACTGATGACGCCTAATAGTAATGGCAGAAACACGAGTCTTAAGCAGAAGTAAATGCTGAAAATACGAGGTATATTGTCCATGTGTACAGTTACAGATATGTATATTACATATCTGTTTCAATTGTAACTTCAGATATTGAATAACTTTTTTAGTTACTGTATCTTAATTATATCATATATTTGATAATTATGCTGACATTTTTTTTTGCAAATGATGTGTATAATTTTGTATATTATATATCTACCTAAATAAAATGTCTATTGCTAGAAATAAAGCATCCAATACTGGCCGTGTATTTGATAAATGGCTTGGATCATTTTATATTATTTTCTTGATAATTATGTTAAGCAAGAAGCACCTAATTTTATAAAATTCTGATTATAAGAATTTTAACTGAGTAATATATAGGCAACACACTTAACACATATATTAAAGAGAAAAGAAATGGTAATGTTGTCTACTGTGACATCATATTAAAATGATGACGTGCATCAACTCCTTAATCTCAAACTCTATATGAATGTTAGCTACCTGTCACTGTCAAAATTTGTCATCGTGAGATATGGTGATGAAATTAATATCAGGTACAATTAGATTATTAATTTATTTAATAAGAAAACTTTGAAGATGGGATATTAATCAAACAATCAAGGCAAATAACTAATTTCTAGAACTTTTAATTATTATAATTTATAACAAGTGTTCAAAATTGTCGCCATTCTATTGAATACGACGTTTTAGGCTGTCAAAATATTCTGCAATACATTTGGTGTTTATTACATTTAATTGTAATTGTATTCATTAAGTCATTTAAGTTATTAATTCTTGTCTTATATACTTCATTTTTCAGCAATCCGAAAATAGAAAAATCTAATGGAGTAAGCGTTGGCCAAACACCTCTACTTATAACTCGATGAGAAACGTAATCTTTTAAAAGCGCTAAATTTAATCCTGTAGCTCGAAACTTCTCCACGACTAGACAAATATGATGATGTAAAGCGGTATTATCCACAACTGCATTAGGAAACTGCATGTGAAATTGTCGCTTACATTCCGCGTAGGAATATTGCCATTCTCCGTTAAGAAAGCAACTTTTTTTCCATTTGTAGGAATTGCCGCACTCGCCTTCGGCGCGTGTGGTCAAATTTTACTACTCGTGAAAAAAAGAATTACTTTACTCACTTGTTGCATAAATAACTATTTATTTCTCCCCCATAAGAATATTGTTCAGAAAAGATACGAATAATACTTTGCAATTCTTTCGTTCTATTGCATTTTTTGCACTGCTTGTCGGTATACCAGCCGTGGTTTGATGAAGCTTCTAGAGGTAAAGTACAAAGAATGCGGTGTGTTTGTATTGAGTGAGCCACAAAAGAAAGTTTTCAGAGTATGCCATGGATTAAATCAGTTATGTCTTAGATTGATTAAGTGATCCAACGTACATGTCGTACTATTAGTAATAGGTTAAATCGTAACTTGTCAATTTGAATTATGATTATTTACAAATGACACTTCGTCAATTCTCTAAGCTCAGACGTGACTTATATGTCTAACTTAGTCGTTCATGGCCTACCTATGATACAAATTTTGTGTCTCGCTTGATATTATAGCATAGTTATATCAAAATCTTCAGCGTATCTGTTCCATAGAATATTATTCTGGACGGATGTGCATAATAAAAATATTAGAAGTAAATTACTCCTACCTACTCCGTCTTTGCATAGAACGTCTTTACTTCAACTCAGGTTTAACATTGATTACGTGTAATCTGCCATTTAATTTATTAGATAACAAATTATTTTATTCAGTACTCGAACAGGAAATTTTTTAGTCGGATAACTTTACGAGAAAATGCGCAATAAAATTGAAAACAGCATTAAATCAGAACTAAAAAATAAAAAGTCTGGTTATGTGTGGAAGAGTCGGCTGAACGCAAAGCCAATTATGTTCTTAATGTAATGTTAGGGACAATGGAACCTCTGAAACTATTAGCTTCAAATTTACTAACAAAAGACTAGACAAATGAGGAGGTGCTAAATATGATAAAGATATTTAAAATTTCAAAAAAGCAAACTCGTTCTGTTCATGACTGATGGTGCCGCAAACATGCTTTCCATGAGCTGGTCTCTTAAACAACATTGTGGTAACTTGTTACATGTGACCTGTGAATCAATTACATGTATTACATCTTATGGCAGAAATTATTCCAAAGTGTTATTCAGAAGTAGATAGTTTAATGGCGCATACAAAAGTAGTGTTTCTCAAATCTGCAAAACGTCCCGACATCTCTGAGCCTCCATAGGCAAGAGTAAATAGTGGAGTCAGTGCAAATAGTGGACACTGTACAAACACAGCTACATTCAAAGCAAAAAATATTAGTGTTATTGCTAAAGTAAATAGTGTGTTAACGAATGATTCAGGTTTTACCAGACTAAAACAAATTTTCGGTGATAGTGGGTCTACAGATTCGTTAAGTATTTACAAAGAATATTTTAATTATCTTAGTAGTACATAATTAGATGTCGAACAGTCGTTCTCTGCACATAAGAACATTTATCTTCACGGCGAACACGGTTACACGAAGAAACTGTTGAAACACACCTTTGTGTAACTGCATACTGAAATCGCTGCTTGAAAGGGTAAGCGTTTATTTATATTTATTGTCTGCTAAACCCCTTTGCACTTATTCGAAGCGCACGCTACTGACCGAACGTTTGCAGTACCAACTACTAGTTATGATATGGTTTTTAATTGAAAAATACGAAAGAAAAATATTTTCGTTGATACAATTGCTCTAAACTTGAAAAATCCACACTTTATTAACAAAATGCTTGACGGTATATTCACATGTGTATGTAATTAATACACATTTAGTGAATATATCAATGATGAAATAATGATAAAAATTTATTGTTGTAATTTTCTATAATTTTACAAATTTATTAGTTAGAAAATCAATATATTATAAAGACAGTATGTAATATAAAGCAAGGGATATTATAAAAGCAAAATAGATGAACAATACGTATAAGCTAGAAGAAAATACATACCACAGCATTCATTGCAGTTTGAGGTAACGTAGTAAAATAACTGGTGAAATACTTTTGAGCGAAATAAAGAAATTATTCCACACGCTATTTTTTCATCGCATTATGGAATCTTTGCCGTGGTGGTCTATCATCTTGTTTGTCAATTTATTATACAATTTAATAACCATCCGATTTGTGCTTAATTGGGTTTTATTTATTCTGTGAAAAGCAATTTTGATGTTTGTTCCATTTCTAGTGTTATAATGTTGAGGATGTTGTACCAATGTTATGGTTGATGTTCGCTCGTGGACCAAATATTTGTGATGAATCCGGTTTCTAGCGATGATGCTTCAAAGCCAGTTACTAGAATCACGAGCCCTATATTGTTGCTTCACCATGCATAGGTTGTAAGGCTGTATACAGTTTACTTTTTAAATCTTTGGTTTGTTAAATGAATACATGTACTTTCATCTAAATATATTTATTTACACTATATACATTTATTTTGGATATACAACGACTTATACTAACATAAAACTGCTGTTGAGACTGGTGTCTCTATGAATGTTATATTGAACTTGTGCGTCTTGTGCTGATGTTGAGTTGATACTGTTTGATTTCATACTGATTGACATGACTGTTATGTTGCTTAAGACTGTGCGTCTTGTACTGATGTTGAGTTTGTACTGATTTATTCTGTACTATTTTACAAGTAGGTAAAATATACTACCCTAGACTATTACATATTAAAATCGTATTGGTTGAATAGTGTATTGTTTGGCGTCATAACGGCGAATTTTTGTATGTTCATTATCAGGGTTTACGATAATATCTTAAAAATCAAATAAACAATAAAATATCATTACTAATTAAGTATTAGTAGGTATCATAAAACTAAGTATGTAGTTCTGGCTTGTTCCTTGTTAGAGTATTAAAATTTATTATACATATCTAAGAAACGAGATCTTTAGAATGCAACGAGATATCCAAATGATACTTTGTTCACTTGTAACCCTTTACAAAAAGATGCCGATTATTAAATAATCTAACTAACGTAATAAATAGACTTGCAAATGTAAAGGATATCGCTTTCTTGGAATTTAAAGGACGATTTTATAATGTGCTAATAAAAGTATGTTATCCAGTGGTTTAAAATTGAAAATGCACGTTAAATATTTATAAAATTGGAAATCTTATGTTTGAATTCTATATGCTGGATTTACGTATTTTTAACCATAAAAAAATGTTTGAAATTCAAATATTACAAAAGGATAGTAAATGTATCCTTAACAGTATGCTTAGTAAATTTTATATGCGTTCTATAGATATAATCAAGGTGGGTGATAAGTATGAAGAGGGATGGTATGTTGTGGTAAGTTCTTCCTCCTGGTTCTTGCGAAAACTTCGTTTAAGGCTATGATACTATATTGTAGGATTGTAAATACCGCCTCAATTTTGCGTGAGACTTCCTTCCATAAGACGATGTGGTATGATGGCCAACTTTGAAAATAGCTCTTGCCGCTTTGTGAATAGCAGTTTGCATTTGCCGCCTAATATAATAAACAGCTGTTGCTAGCCGCCGATAGGGATGGCAATATAGTAATTCAACTGAAACCACTGATAAAATATACATTTACAAAAAACTTAAGTATTTTATCTTCATTTAGTTTCAGAAAATGACTGTAAAATGACAATTTGGATTCCGTTGCCTTGCATTGCATGCGTACATTTTTTCATCGACACTGAAGGCATCAGCGGCAATTTTAATTACTTTACCTGTGGAAATGGTAAAAGGCAGGTCATTTATGTAAATAAGAAAAAGAATTGGAAAAAAAAACAATCTATAATATAAATAACACGATATTAATAGTATATATAAATAATACGAGGCTAACACTGAAAAAAACTAGAATGGCCATGTTTCTAAAAAAAAGAAATTTGTATATATTGGACAGCTACTTTTCAATTTTTTGCGAGTTAATTGCTGTGTAGTTTGTTCGATTTGCTCTAACAATTTGTTAATTATCATAATTTAAAGATTTCGTGTTCACCCTTAAATGAATTTGGCTAGAGAACATTTCCAGGGTATGATTTTTTACGGTTTTAAATCGTCATTAACGCCTAAACGATATGAAGATCGGCTTAGAAATGTATTTGGCGAAGAAGTTCCATCCAAGGCAACAATTTATAAAGTCAATAGGGATCGGTTTTTTCTTAGTAATGGATTTTGTGAAGAACGCCCAAGAACTGCTGTTACTGATGAGAGTATTTCCGCTATTCGAGCAGTGCTTGAGGGAGATCGACGAACATAAATTTATTTGGACGAGATTTAACATTGAGTCAAATCCAAAATATTTTACATCAATAGTTAGACGTGAGAAAACCCCATTGTCGCATAAAGCAAAGCTAACAACTGAGTATTTGGATGACCTAAACGTCAGCACTATGGACCCTCTACCATATAGCCCCGACCTAGCATCTTTTCTTTTTGTTTCCAAAAATTAAAGATAAAATGAAAATACTTTTATGTCATCAGATGAAGCAGTGGAACATAACAAAAACCTAGTTTCTGAAGTGTCTCAGAAAGAGTGGCATCATTGCTTTAAGGACTGGTTTCATCGAATGCAAAAATGTATTAATGTTGAAGGGAAACATTTTGAAAAACAATAAAATCAATTAATTTTCTTAAAACTAATATTTGTTTGATTTTCTAAGAATTTTCATTGTTTCCCTCGTATTAAACTTCTAAATTCTGGTTTTGTTCACTTATCATCAAATAGCTATAGAATTAGGCAGCAGGAAACAGAATTAAGAACTCTACAGATGGTATTTTATGCATTAGAAATAGCGAAACACATAGATTAGGGAACAAAAATGTCACAAAACAAAATTAGCGGTAAAGACACTCACCTACAGATTTTCAGGGTCACAATTAACCTACGGCAAGACAACAACGCCAATCCAATTATATAAATTGAGGTTTAACAAAGACTGTATGCCGCCAAATAAACCACCTATTTTGGTGTAAATTTACTCTATATAAATAGCCACACAGCGGCAAACAAACAAAAATACAATTAGTCTATTTCTATTCTTTAAATATGGAAAAACAAAATAGTCCAAAATTGTCAAATCTGGAGATCTTGTGAGAAAATTAATAAGTTTTGGATCGAAAAATTCTTGTAAAAAAGCTATTGTTTCTCGAGATTTATGCGCTGGAGAATTATCGTGCTGGAAATATCCTTACGTAAGTTCATCATCTTGAAGTACATTAATAAATGCCTCTAATAATTCAGTGTGGCTTGATTAAAATATATAGGCCCTATAATTCTTGAAACTGCTAGTCAGACGCCTATTCTTTGTGGATGTAGTGTAGTTTCCACAAATTCATGAGGGTTTTCTGCGGGCCAAATTGTCATAAATTGCTTGTTTAAATATCCTGAAAGATAGAGCCAAGCCTCATCCGAAAAGAAGCATCTGTCGAGGATGTCATTGTTATTTATGTTATTCAAAAACTATAGACAATACTGTGTTCTCGTAACAAAACCTACCTGTTGGAATTCCTTAACTGTTTGAATTTTATATGGAAACAACTTTAAGTCCTTTTTTAAAATAATATGACATGTTTCCACTGAAAAATGAACTTGTTGTTTTGTAGTTTTGCGATTGATTTTTTCGATCAGTTGTCCATGTGACGTCGAATATCCTGTATGCAATTTTCTGTTCGTTTTCTATCTTTACCAAATGCTTTACCAAATTTAATAACATAAACTTGAACATGTTTTTGCAGTTGCGCGTAAGTAACTGGCAGATTAGGATACTGATGCAGGAAATCCTGTAAGTAAAGAATAGTGGAATAAAACTAATCTCCATTTTCTAATTTTTGGCCAGTTCTATAGTAACTTTGAATAATAAATATTTTATGTTGTAACTCTAAAATTACAATAAAATAATTTAAAAGAATATAAGCGTTTATAATTCGAATTTAGGTATGACAAGTGTCAAAATTTGAAGTTTTCTAAAGCTTGGTATGTCCAACAATCTTTGATTACTTCATTTCTTAAAAAACAGCGTACTGTAATGAGGAAAGTTTTTGAATCTTGTTGGTAGAACAATATTCATTTGTTGTTAGTTTTAGTTATTTTTTAGGTTGGTTATAAGTGTTATAACTTCGCCGCGATACAAGTTAGATAGTATTATTTACACGGGTTGGTTAGAGGCAATATGTAATTGATTAGGACCGAATCACTACGGATGCAATTTAAAGGTAACATTCGTTCACTTGCCAAAATATAATTAAATTTAATTTAAATATATCATTATTTGATATTTTTGAAATTTTTGGAATTTAAATTTTTTATATTTCTATAATATTTCATGTAAAATTTAATTTTACAAAAAGAATTACATTAAATTACATTACATTCAATTAATGATATACTTCTTTTCTCATGCTAGTTACTTTTTGTTTTTTTTTTTGTATTTAACATTCATTCGAAATAAGTGTAACTATTATTTTTAAGAAAATATCGTAATATTAATATATGCTATATTATTATAACGTAGAACAAAAGCTATAATTATAATCACCGTATAATTACTTTGATTAGAGCTAGGCTGCGATTAATATTTTTATGATCTTATATACGTCAAAAGGTCATATTCTAAAGGAACACCCTCAAATAGATACATATTATACGTTATTATGCAGAGATATAAATTAGCGTTAGATATTATGACAATAACTAGGAAACTTTAAATTTATAATAGAAATAAATTGATGTTATCTCACAATTTAGACTTAATTGTAGATTGTTTATTTTTTAATTAAAAAAATATTTTCTAATATTTATTATGGAGTTCGAATTCTCTGTACGGTTAACGGGACACTTTATGGAGAATTTTTGAACGCAGAACTTCACAAATTGTTTGAAGACATTTCGCATTTTTTTCCTGTTAACTGGTTTCGACACAATGGTACACCAGCACACTTCAGCAGAGAATTTTGAGAAATTTTAGATCAATAGTATCCTGATCGATGAATAGACCGTGGCGGTGCACGACGTTGGCCTGAGCGGTCCCCCGACTTAAATCCTCTGTATTTCTTTCTTTGGTGCCACGCTAAAAATGTTGTATGCCAGTATCCTGTTGCTACGGAAGCCTTTGCTACAGTTACTCCTGATATTGTTACGAATTCTAAACTGACTATTTTGTGGCGTCCAGGGTTATGTTTGTAAATGAATGGTGGCTACTTTGAGCAATTGCTCTGATTGAATTTATTTTTTGTTTCATGATTCCTTTTGGCTATGTTGTTTCTGTTATTATTATTATGTTATATCATTTCTCCTATTTTTTAAGATAAGTTCACATGTATTAGAATAAACAAGGTTCTTTTCAGGATCGCCATTTGTTGTTTTATTAAAAAAAATAGATTAATATCATGGCTAATGTAACATCATGAATGACATGCTAAGCAATCGATTTCAATGTCATTAACACCTGGCGTCCTCTTTCTGGAATTGGTAGATCTTAAACATCTCACAACTCTGTTATGAAAGCAATTAATTTTTCTTCGTTTGAATTTTTGGGATATAGATTGTCGTCGGTATTTGTCAGTTTTCTCTGGGGCGCAATTTCTAGGACATTCTGTATAAAGTTTCCAGAAACGCCATTGAGTGAGTAATGTGGAAGTTTCATTTTCCTGTGTACCGTCGTTGAGTAACAGTGGCATTTATCATGGTTCGATTTCTGAGATGTGTACCAAGCAATGATCCGTGATAGAATTTTTAACGCCTGTCGAAATTTACAGGTGCTTGAAAGCTGTTTCTTCTCGCGCCAGTAGGTTCGACGTGTAAAACTCTGTCATAGGGGCGAAACGAGAATATTTGACGAAAAGCGATCAGGTCGATCATTATCAGTGACGTATGAGAAGAATCAAAGACAAGTGAATGTACTGGTTTAAGGGAATCGCCGGAATATGTAAAAACAAATTGTTGGATAATTAGGTATTAGTAAAAAAAGAGTCCAGTGCATTGTTTAGACATTGAGTAACAGAAAAATTTGCACCAAATTAATCCCGCGACAATTAATGGATGCTATGAACGAACAAAGAAAAAACATTTGTCAAGAACTTCTTAACTAGTATCGACGTGAAGGAGATGATTTTTTCATGAACATCACCACCAGTGACGAATTTTGGTTTCATCATTACGACCGCGAAAACAAGCGGCAGCCAATGGAATATCGTCGTTCTGATTCTTTACCATGTACCAAAATTCAAAAGGCAGGGTAGAAAGTTATGCTCGACATTTTTTGGGATGCAAAGGGAGCATTTATAGCGAATATCTACCAAAGGAAACAACAATTAATTCAATAAAATACCGCAAAACTTTACGATCACTAAAGAATCGTATCCATAGAGTAGCCGGAAAGAACGATTTTTTTCTTGCACCACGAAAACGCTAGACCCCATCGCAGCAGCGAAACGGTCAAGAAGTGACGAGCCTGAAATTTATCATCATTTCGAACCTTCCAGTCCTGATTTGGCACCTTCAGATTTCTGGTTCAACATTTTTCATCAGACACTGAAGTTCGGGCTGCTGTTCGCAATTGGATCAAGGTTAACTGGAAAGTTTTCATGGATGGAATGGAAAAATGAATTTATCGTTTGGAGAAATGTGTTGCCACTAAATAGTGATTATATGAAAAAATAATTATGCACAATGATAGTACAATAAATTTACTTACTTATTTTATAGAGTGGAGACCTTATATATCAATCCGTGATGTGGAATCACATCAAGTAGCGCTCCGAGAACTACCTCCCGAAGATGGCAGCAGCGAGTCTGCCGAAAGCTCGAGCAGAAACTAGTCCATTCACGGACTCCTTAACGCGGATCAGTTCCAGAAATTAAGACAACATATATATATGTATATATATATATAGTAAATTCAATTTTTTGGCGATTTAAGATCTGGTTTTACTTCAAAATGTATATATTTAAAACAATCCTACATGTTTCGGCAAATGATGCCCTTTTCAAGGAATATAAAATATAAATGACAGTATATTAATGTCATACATTTGTAGTTGCTATGGATAAAATTATTCAAAGATACATTCCAATTTAATAATAATAAATCATGCCTTAGTATTCTAAAATAGATAGACAACAAAAAGAGGGAAACGCAAGACATGAGTTATTATTATGTATGCGCCCGTGGAGCGACTTAAGATGTTAAGTTGTCGGCATTCGCCTTAAAAGAGAAGGAAAACCACGAAAACCTACTCGGACAGCCAGACAGGAATCAAAACACGGAACCGTCAGCATGATAAGCAAATGTATAGATATTTAAATAACATAAGATATATAATTATATAACAGCAACATATATTATGATGGTAAGTTGCAGATCGTTACATAATTAAGTTCTAGTATATACTGCTTAAATTTTTTATATCACTTCTGTTGTTAATTGAATTTTTTTCCTGTTTAATACTAATCATTTTTTTAATTTCCCTTTTCATTGTGTGTTGTTCTTTATCAATTATATGTGTGTTTTAAAAATCGAAATGGTGATCGCGTTGTAGTTTGTGTGTAGATAAAGCCGTTTTGTCTGTTTTAGAGTATTTGTGGGCTTGTATTCTTTTGTAAAAGTATTGTTTAGTTTGGTCTATGTAGTAACTATCGCAATCGCGACATGGTATTTTATAGATGACATGTGTTTCTAGATTTTTTTCTATTTTAGGTTTAAATTTTGAAAATAGATGTTTATTAGTATTACTAAGTTTATATGCTGTAGCTATATAATATTTTTTTAAAGTGTATTTAATATTTATACAAAAGAATACAAGCCCACAAATACTCTAAAACAAACAAAACTGCTTTATCTACACACAAACTACAATGCGATCACCATTTCGATTTTGAAAACTCACAGATAATTGATAAAGAACAACACACAATGAAGAGGGAAATTAAAGAAATTATTAGTATTAAACAGGAAAAAAATTCAATTAACAACAGAAGTGATACAAAAAATTTAAGCAGTATATAATCATAATATATGTTGCTGTTATATAATTATATATCTTATGTTATTTAAATATCTATACATTTGCTTATCATGCTGACGGTTCCGTGTTTTGATTCCTGTCTGGCTGTCCGAGTAGGTTTTCGTGGTTTTCCTTCTCGTTTAAGGCGAATGCCGACAACTTAACATCTTAAGTCGCTCCACGGGCGCATACATAATAATAACTCATGTCTTGCGTTTCCCTCTTTTTGTTGTCTATCTATTTTAGCATAATTTATTATTATTAAATTGTAATGTATCTTTGAATAATTTTATCCATAGCAACTACAAATGTATGACATTAATATACTGTCATTTATATTTTATATTCCTTGAAAAAGGCATCATTTGCCGAAACATGTGGGATTGTTTTAAATATATACATTTTGAAGTAAAACCAGACCAAATTGAATTTACCATAACATACAAAGGTCAGGAAATAATTATCTTTATACATATATATATATATATATATATATGTGTGTGTGTGTAGTGTAATACACGAATTATTACAATATTTTTACATTTACTATATTATTGATAATTTTGTTACAGCGGTGTAAAATTATAATAAAATTTGTCTTTATACTACAATAAATACAAATAATAGATACTGCTGGAATGTCTGGAGGTTATTTATTAAAATATTGCCAATATGTGTTCATGACTAACAATAAAGCTCTGAAACGGTTATATTGAAGATAGTTTCGAATTGATTTAAAAAGATTTTAATGATCATTCGAGCTCACTTATCAGTACTGTACTTAATACATTTATTTTCTAGTTGAATATGGCGGCATCGTCGCACAGTAACATTAATATTGAGGCAATTGTTTCAATATTTATTATAAGAAGACCAGCGTTGAGAGAGCCAATTTATCATCACCTATATTTACCAATAGCTACTGAGTTTAGTGCTTGCACCATCATTAAAATCGCATACATGTAGCTTGTACATTAAAAGTTGAGAATTAAAAAAAAATTTAAAAATAAAGTAAGATGATATGGAGTGGGACTTAATTTGAAACAAATAAGTTAGTTAGGATATTTATTATTTTTCGACATCTTTCCTTTCAACTTGAATATGATAATGAAAAATGACATTATTCAAAAAGTTGTGGCAATTACATTACCTGTCGATGGAGATATCTTGTCTTTCTTTGAGGGAAGGCCCCAATGACATGTTCGCTGTTAAGTTTTTCGTTGGGAGTCATGCATATAGAGTAGTGAAATCAGGTTTTTTACGAAAATTCACGATATCCACCTTTCTGACAGGGTGGAAATGCTCAACACTACTACATTTTTCGACATATTTCGACACATCGTGTCTTTATCAAAGAAATTTTAAATTTCTTTGATAAAGCTATGTGTCGAAACATGTAAGATTGTTTTAAATATATACATATCAAAGTAAGCCAGATTTGATAAATTATTGGAGTTTTTCGCCTTTTTTTAATATGAAATATTTACAAATATTAAATTAGAATGTATGTAATTGCAGAGTAAGTGGGGATGTAAACATTGCTGTCTACAAATTACAAAGCAAATCATACGAAATTTTTTTTATTTGAAAAATATGGTCTACGTTGGGACTCGAACCCAAGTCTACAGCTATTCGGGCTGTCGCCTTTACCACTAGGCCACAATAGACCCAGGTTCAAGCCATATAGAAATGCATTATAAAGTAACAGTGTTAATGAATCAGATGTCAGTTATTGAATGTAGATGTCAAGCTGAAAGCAGAAGTCAGTTTTGGAAGCTCATGTCAGTTTTGATAGCAGATGTCAGTTAGTGAAAGCAAATGTCAGTTATTGAAAGCAGATATCTGTTTTGAAAGCAGGTGTCAGTTATGAAAGCAAACGTAGACCATATTTTTCAAATAAAAAAAATTTCGTATGATTTGCTTTGTAATTTGTAGACAGCAATGTTTACATCCCCACTTACTCTGCAATTACATACATTCTAATTTAATATTTGTAAATATTTCATATAAAAAAAGCCGAAAAACTCCAATAATTTATCAAATGTTATATTTAATGAACGGCTAAGAAATTATCTAAACACTAATATAACTATGAAGTAATAATTAGCATTTTCAAACATTCAAATCTGACATCTGCTCTCAAAATACTGACATCTACTTTCAGTAACTCACATGTAATTTCAAAATAGGCATCTGCTTTCTAATCTGACGTTTGCTTTCATAACTGACACCTGCTTTCAAAACAGACATCTGCTTTCAATAACTGACATTTGCTTTCACTAACTGACATCTGCTATCAAAACTGACATGAGCTTTCAAAACTGACTTCTGCTTTCAGCTTGACATCTACATTCAATAACTGACATCTGATTCATTAACACTGTTACTTTATAATGCATTTCTATATGGCTTGAACCTGGGTCTATTGTGGCCTAGTGGTAAAGGCGACAGCCTGGATAGCTGTAGACTTGGGTTCGAGTCCCAACGTAGACCATATTTTTCAAATAAAAAAAAATTCGTATGATTTGCTTTGTAATTTGTAGACAGCAATGTTTACATCCCCACATACTCTGCAATTACATGCATTCTAATTTAATATTTGTAAATATTTCATATAAAAATAGCCGAAAAACTCCAATAATTTATCAAATTTTATATTTAATGAACGGCTAAGAAATTATCTAAACACACACACATATATATATATATATATATATATATATATATATATATATATGTGATAAACGTAATGTTAATGAGAATTAATAATCAATAAATTCTCACATTACTGCCAATGCCGCTCTAATTCGTTGCATTAATTCACACATTTTTTCATATATATATATATATATATATCAGACAAGGAGTCTTTGCCGTTAGGTACAGAGCAAGGAGGAAGTTCTTGGGGATTCCAGAAAAACAAGGTTATTATGAGTAGTTCTTTATTTCATTCTACCAATATTTCGCATCCTATTTCGGTATGCTTCTTCAGAGTTTCTGAAATTTGAACATTAATTATAGTCGAAAGTTTGCAATTTGACATGTACGAGCGCAAGGATGATGTCGCCATGTGTATAATTATATGTTATTTTATCGTGGTAAATGCATTAACATAAGCAGAAATGAGTCATGTCAAAAATGAGTACTAGTCGTCAACATGCAGACGTTTGATGCTTATAGAAATAGTAAGTAAGCAATTCTTGAATAACAATATAATAATTTAACAATGATAACTTTAGTATTCTCTATTTTTTGTAAATTAAAAGATATTTTATTTCGAAATTATTTTATAAATACTTTAAGAGCAATTTTATATTTCTTTTTCAAATACCTGACCATGAATTAGGGAGTAATTGATTGGCGCTTTTTCTTCCCACGCTGCAATTCTATTGGTTTTGATAGCAGCCTCTTGGTTGGTTGTTTGCAAAACGCGCTGTAAACAGCTAGATATTGCCGGGAACTTGTCGACGTTTTCCCTCCAAAACTGGAAACGGCCAAATTTTCTTACTGGAATCGCCCGGCGATGAATCTTCTTGGACGAATTTAACCTCGGAACAATATTTCTTCGGTATATCGCGGTACCTTTTCTCCGATTTCGTAGTTTTTATGCAATAATATATTTTTCTATTGTATTTTTGTTTGGCGGCGGTAGAAGATTTGATTTTAAATTGAAATGGCTCGACTCCAATAGGAGATACAGCAGTACGGTAAGTTTTAAAATGTGTAGAGATACTATGGCTATCCTTCCACATAAATTTGATAATCGCACAACGAATATTTCCGCACAATTTTAATTTTATTTGTAGTAGGGTCCATGTCTTCTCGTACTGGAGATTTTCTTGTAATTTCTGATGCAAGATTTTCATCGTGGTCGTCTCTTTTTCTTTTGAAATTGCCTGTACCCAATGATCATAGTTGAGAACGGTTATAAATATTTGAAATAGTAAAATTGATAATTAAAATATAGAAACGCTAATATAGAAATTAATTATTTTAGAGAATATTTTTAAATAGAAAATAATATATGTTACTTGTAAATACGTATTCTAGTAGATGCATTTTTACATATATTATACAACATCATTATGGCTAATTTCAGGTTACAAGTTTAATATACAGTGTGACATTTTTATACATAAATAAATAAATAACTACAAAAGATTGCAAACTTGTACTTGTATTTCTTAAATAAATATCAGTATGAAATAGGAATAATAAAAAGGTTAAATTAATGAATACAATAATTAGTGTTATTCTCAAATAAAAATACTCATGTGCATTTCTCGATTCTGCTTCATTGTATGTGCATGTAATTTGTTCTTTAGTTACTTTTGGAGATGGTACCTAAGTGTCCCAGTATAATATATATATATATATATATATATACATATATATATATAATAACTTGCCTGTATATATATATATATATATATATATATATATATATATATAATATTTTCGTGACCTTGGTATGATATGGTAAACTTAATAAGTCGGCGATTAAAGGTCTGGTTTATTACTTCAAAGTATATATATTTAAAACAACCCTACATGTTTCGGCAATGATGCCTTTGTCAAGGATATAAAAAATATAAAATATATAAATATATATAAAAAATATATATAAATTTTATATTTTTTATATCCTTGACAAAGGCATCATTGCCGAAACATGTAGGGTTGTTTTAAATATGTATACTTTGAAGTAATAAACCAGACCTTTAATCGCCGTCTTATTAAGTTTACTATATATATATATATATATATATATATATATATATATATATATATATAATAACTTGGTGACCTTGGTATGATATGGTAAACCTAATCAGTAGGCGATTAAAGGTCTGTATATTACTTCAAAATATATGTATTTAAAAAACTCTACATGTTTCGGCTGTGTACGCCTTTATCAAGAGAATACAAAATATGAATGACAGGATATATCCTGTCAGTTTTTTAAATACATATATTTTGAAGTAATATACAGACCTTTAATCGCCTACTGATTAGGTTTACCATATCATACCAAGGTCACGAAGTTATTATATTTATATATATATATATATATATATATATATATATATATATATTATAATAAAATGTTAATTAGCTTATGGAAAGCACTCATTTTAATTAGTTACAGTACGACCAAAACCTCGTGATAGCGATGGGCCAGTCTGCGCATATTGTATTAGAGTGGGTGGAGTTAATCTTCGAATTACCGATAATTACTCGTCACATTAAAAGGTGCTTATGGTAATTGTCTATTAATTTTTGTGAGCAACCAATATCAGACCGGCAATTAGGCTTATCTAGCTTTACGCCCGCCCCTTTTATCAGCGCGCCAATACGATGCGAGCAGCTCTATACGTTTTGCTACCGCGCAACTATCACGAGGTTTTGGTCGTGGTGTACATTTCTATTATTATTATATATAGGTATGAGATTGCTTAGAAGGTGGAAGACTATATTATATTTATATTGAATATTTCTAACATGGACTGTCAAATTTATTATTAATTTTTTTAAACTTTCCTATGTATTTTCCAAAAGTAATTGGACAATCTAAATTTAGTTAATTTTAGATAATTTGTTAATATTTGCTAATGTCAAGGGTTATATGAGAAGAAAAAATTATTTGTAAATCAATCAGTTATAATATTAATCAAAGACCAAAATTATATTTGAAATGTCAAATATTTTGGACAATCTGTATAACTAAAGCTACCAATGATCTTCAAAAAAGGAAAAGCTGTTGGGTCGCTATGGTTATTTTATTTAGAAAATTGGGGGAGAATAATTTTTTGCACTATAAAATTCAGTTGTATTGTGTGATATGATATTTTATAAAACGTATAAAATTAGAAAAATCAAATTTATAGTAATTAAAGTCAACTTACTTTTATAAATAATCATAAAAGGAATTGGTAAAACAGTAATATTTTAAATAGTTGGATATTGAAGAATATATCATTGTTTGAACGGGAAAACCTTAGAAAACATATTTAAAAAAAGGTCGTTATACTCCTTTTGCCGTTTATTATATGTGTTCACATATTCTGTTTGTGATCAAATTGTAATTACACATTTTTATTTCGGGTGAAACTATTTAGCCGTTCTGAACAAAATAAGATCGGACCAACCTTGGACTAAACTGGACTAACACACTAGAGGCCATATAATCTATAATCAAGATTATTCATTATTGAAGCAGATTATTTACCTTGTATATTCTGGCGGACTCAACACTTGAAGGATTTGTTAGGATCGTGACCATTTTTCCTGTTTTTTGGGTAATATTCAAGCCGTAAGGTAAACCACCATTGATTGCAGAGATTTGGTGTCTTTTGACGAAAATTATGAAGTTAGAAAGGAAATGTTGAGCTAAGTTTGCATTATATGATTCTCTTCCAAAAATTATCTTATTAAATAAACAGACTTATATGTAAACTTACCGAAAGTAGATTAAAGTTCCATTAATAATCATTTTAAAATATGTAAATAGGGAAGTCATATACAAATTTTAAGCGTGGTTTGATTTACCACAGCCTATTTAGTTTAAATATCCAAATATTTGTTACATATCAGCTGATTTATTTAATTTGACACCTACAAAAGAATCCACACATAACCTATAAACATTCTAAATTATGTTTCGATAAGAATAATTAATCCATTGTTTGTAATGAATAATTTGTTATCTAGCTAAATATTCAATTCATATAAATAAGATTTACTTAATAAACAGAGTCTTAAAATACTAAATCAAGTTGTTTGTGTGTACGTTAGGTTCATAAAATATAATCATACTAACCTAGATTAATCACGATATATACAACTAACATACCTATCTTGCCAAATAAGAATTTTTCACGACCCTTGACATATTTAGAGAGCTCATGTTCATTATTTCTACTAATTTCATTAAACACCAGCTATTTTTTTTAGAACAAAATACTATTTTGGTTCTCCAAGTTTTATGATCGTTAACTTCGAACATTTACCATCTATAATTGATCCTGCCCAGAAATATATGTATTACTGCGTGTGTAAATTCGAATTTGAATTCATTTTATATCTACAAGTTAAAACGTTTTACCTTTAAAACTCTCTTTAGTAGACGTTATAAGAGATAAATAGATCGAACTTAACGTTTATATAAATAGAGAACGATAATAAACACCACATAAGTTCTAGGTGGTGATTTAAATAGCAATTACATTTACAAATTATTTATTTAATTAGTTTCCAACGTTTGGCTCAAATTGTTCTATAATATATATATATATATATATATATATATATATATATATATAAATATAATATCTTCGTGACCTTGGTATGATAAGGTAAACTTAATAAGTCGGCGATTAAAGGTCTGGTTCATTACTTCAATTATTTGACATTTATATTCTGTCATTTATATTTTGTATTCCCTTGACAAAGGCATATTGCCGAAACATGTAGGGTTGTTTTAAATATATATACTTTGAAGTAATGAACCAGACCTTTAATCGCGACTTATTAAGTTTACCTTATATATATATATATATATATATATATATATATATATATATAAATATAGTATTTTCGTGACCTTGGTATGATAAGGTAAACTTAATTAGTCGGCGATTAAAGGTCTGGTTATTACTTCAAAGTGTATATATTTAAAATAATCCTACATGTTTCGGCAATGATGCCTTTGTCAAGGATATAAAAAATATAAATGGATAAAAAAAATAAAGGGATTAACAGAGAGTCAGGCGAAATTGGAAGCAAGAATTATACAAAAAATAAACGATTTTAATGTAAGATTAATACAAATTTAACACAAAAAATAGATATTTTCAATGAAAAATTACCAACAAGCATAAATCTAAAATTCGAGATCATTAATAACATAAAAATAGGTCAACTTCAGCCGGAACGCAAAGATATGTTAGGAAAGACAAGTATCAACCATGCACCTAACAAATATAAAATCAAAACTTTATCTGATCAAAAGCCTTGCAAATCGCTTAGATGCAAAGCAAAATCACTTCACATAATCAATTTTTAATAAATGATAGAGAATATTACAAATTTTTAATAAACATTACTCAAGAAAATAACAATCTTATAACATTAATAATGGAGAGAAATGAAACAAACATTAACCCATCTGCAATCAAAAATATATATCACACTTTTACTATGAACAACATACAAGCAAAACACAGGTACACCTACACTCAGAACACCAGTTTACATCTACAATATTCACTAATATATGCTAACATGTATAACTTAATAAATATAGAAGGAACAACACACAATTCCATGATAAATGAATATTTTGATACCAACAATTTCTTGAATAACATACGTAAAACACAAATTAAAACTTATACACCAACCTATATAAAAACTGAAACGACACACACACATTGATTATTAAAAACATGCATATCACATTAGGCAGAGGTCATATGTTCCATTCATATAATAATAACAATATGAACACATCTAAGGTGCGTCGAAGAAAAATTAATATATAAACAAAGATAATAGAATCTCGGTGATCTAATAAAAAAAAGACGACCAAAGCATAATGGGGACACGATTTATTAATGATTAAAAACTATGCACAAATATTTACATAAACAAAAATATGCTAACACAATTTACAATAAAGAGGAAAAACATGTAACATAATTAGAGCTTATAAACCTTATGACTAATAAAAAATTACTGAAAGAGAACATATTCTGAGATAAAAGCAATATAATGTATTAAAATGGTACAAATAAATTTAAAAAGAACAATTATTTATATGATTTAATATAACAAAATCAAAACTTATTAATGGGGAAGACAAAACACTTAAAATCATGCTAAAAGTTAAATAAAATGAAAGTTTTAAATGTAGTATACTTTAAAGAAATAGTATGACAAGAATAAATAAAAGGTATGAGGAAATGTTATAGAATTGGAAAAGGTTTAGATTAACAAAGGTAGAAGGAATTAATATATGATATGGGAATGTAATTAATAACATGATAATGTTATCAATAAATTAATATCGATAGAAATTATGTTTTTAATATTTAAATTTATATTTCTCTCTCTGTGTAATCAGCTGATCGATTAAGTAAATTCTAACGTCTATTCACAATGAGGTAATATTATTTTTTCCATGTATCTCAGGTTCGAAGTAGATCGACATACAAATATAGCTTTTATTGCTACTAAATAAGATTATCATAAATATTGATTTTTATACATGAATAAAGAAATACTACAAATAGGTTTTAAAATTAGAAAATATTTATTAAAGTATAGAAATCTACATGAATACATGTAGCTATTCTACTAGAGAAGTTTTTTGTGAATCGTGTAAATATACTAAATCAATGTTTATATCGATAGCCCATAAGAGGTTATGGTTATAAATATAATAATAAATCTAACATTTAACAACTTCAAATGGATAAACAATTAAGGTAAGTTTATGTTAGTATTTTAAATAAGTCTTGTGATTTGAGCAGTACTTTAGATAATTTTTATATGGATATCTGAATCAAAATAATGAATCAAATTACAAAGAATCTGTTGGTGTTTTCTAGTCGAGATGTGGTCTGTGACGGCCTCGGAGTTAGTATACAGGTAGGAAAGAACGGGATATAGTTTATTTTCCAACTTGGTTAAAAGGATAAGGAAATTCGGTGTTTCGAAGAGTATTTAGCACATTCGATGTGTTTTTCCCTTGTAAGTTTTCTATTTATTTTGTTATCTTCAAATATTCATAGGAGGGTCCTATTATTATGCTACGCTCGTTAAAATGTAAAATCGTACTTCTGGCTCAGGTTTTTGATATTAAAATTGATAAAATAAATATTAGGCACTACTATAATGAACAATTAGCAAGATTTTATTGCGTTTTACTTAATTTTATAGAATTTTTCGGAGCAGGATAAATTATGGACGCGTACTATATCATATTTCAGAAAAAGACGCTATTTGTTCTTTGTTTTTTATCAAAGCCTTGTAATGTGCAAATTACCTAGAATTTGATCTTAAATTATATTATTTTAAAGTAATACTTTGATTATAAAAATCACTTAAATAGATTCACAAAATTATTTTATAAATTTACAAATATGTTTTAATATACTTTTAACAGGTGATTTCATTAGCTGCACGTATCTCAAATTGTCCAGTTCGTTCGCTAACACTGTTTGAAATTAGGGGCGTGTCAAAACTAATGCCTATACAATAACTGAATATTAATAAATTAAATATCTTTTAATTCGTGTATTTGAATTGAATGAAAGATAAAGTGATGAAAACCAAATTTTAATTAATATAATGAAGTGTAAAGGACAAAGATTAACGGGATATTAATTTATTTAAAATTTAGATGCATGCGTACATATACAATCACGTTCTTTTTAACACTTTCCTTCTAGTTTTACAAATTTCTATTTTCTCATTTCAGGAACATGCTGTACATGAGAATATCAATATATATATATATATATATATATATATATATATATATGGTAAACCTAATCAGTAGGCGATTAAAGGTCTGTATATTACTTCAAAATATATGTATTTAAAAAACTCTACATGTTTCGGCTGTATACGCCTTTTTCAAGAGAATACAAAAAAAATACAATATTTTTTTTGTATTCTCTTGAAAAAGGCGTATACAGCCGAAACATGTAGAGTTTTTTAAATACATATATTTTGAAGTAATATACAGACCTTTAATCGCCTACTGATTAGGTTTACCATATCATACCAAGGTCACGAAGTTATTATATTTATATATATATATATATATGGATATTCTCATGTACAGCATGTTCCTAGGAATGAGAAAATAGAAATTTGTAAAACTAGAAGGAAAGTGTTAAAAAGAACGTGATTGTATATGTACGCAGAAAAATGTGTAGAAATTACAGGAAATTAATCAGGTTCATTTACATATAAAATTGATTTACGAGTAAGTCAATAAGAAAATGTATGTGCATATTTTCACTGGGAAATTGCAGGTTTAATTTAGACACAATGATACGTAATATTGGCTTGCGTTTAAAATATAAAATAGGAGTAGTTAAATGGTGACATTTAAACGAATTTTATATTTAAATAATGTTGTTCTGCATATTGTATGTAGGATTATATTTCGGTTTACATTTCATAAATAAATAAAAAAAATAATGTTTCTTGGAAATTATTATTTAAAAAAAGGGTATAGGTTTAGTAGATGTTTTGGTATGTGTTAAATAGAGTGAAAGATAAAGTGATGAAAATCAAAACTGATATCGATCAGAATCATTTATATATATATATATATATATATATATATATATATATATATATATATTAATTTCAAAGAACAATTTTTCATAAAAAAATGTATTTACTACAAGGAACACGAATAACATAAACTTTTATTTGGCACTTATTATTTTCACGCCATTTGCATTTGTGGTACTAGTATGTACTACATTTCAGCATTTCATTGAATGATGGATTCCAGAAACTCAACAACAAGAAAGACTGGTTCCAGATAATGAGTCAGAAAATATTAATTAATAAATAATAAATTAATAATGCAGATGCAATTTTTTAAATATAGCACCATACATTGATGTAGATACACGTGTGAACTGATTAGAAAGACTCCAACGTTCCTATTTAATATGCTAATATAAAATGTAGTTTTAACGAAATATAACGACACCTCTTTTGTAAATTCAAGGTGAAATTTCTATAAGAAAAATGTGTAGAAATTACAGGAAATTAATCAGGTTCATTTACATATAAAAATGATTTACGAGTAAGTCAATAAGAAAATGTATGTGCATATTTTCACTGGGAAATTGCAGGTTTAATTTAGACACAATGATACGTAATATTGGCTTGCGTTTAAAATATAAAATAGGAGTAGTTAAATGGTGACATTTAAACGAATTTTATATTTAAATAATGTTGTTCTGCATATTGTATGTAGGATTATATTTCGGTTTACATTTCATAAATAAATAAAAAAAATAATGTTTCTTGGAAATTATTATTTAAAAAAAGGGTATAGGTTTAGTAGATGTTTTGGTATGTGTTAAATAGAGTGAAAGATAAAGTGATGAAAATCAAAACTGATATCGATCAGAATCATTTAGGGGGTGACTAAGATTGAATGCCATTGGTTACGAATTGAGAGGACATTAGAAAGAATTAGCTATGTTCAGTTCATGAAAAAGCATAATGAAAAGAGATCTTGAGGAGAGTGAAGGAACTCCACAGGTTAGACAAAGTTTACTAGGGTAGATATAGTAACAGAGGTATTGTCACCTCAACAAAAATATGAATAATATGAGCCCAAGAAGAGGAAATCTTGAAGTGGAATTATATTTTAAAAAAACCGTTCTCGGTACTATTGGGTCTAATTAAAGAAATAAAGTTACACCGAGAAAAACGTAGTTGTAGCAGAGAACAAAATATTTTTAATGAATGTATTATAGAAATATAATATGGTATACTACAACTGTAGTTTAGTAAACAAAAATATTAAAGCATTAAATCCAAGTAGAGTAAAAGTACTAGAATTTTTTTTGTAATGTGGAATTGTGGTAGATCTTACAAACGTTTAAAAATAAATAAACCGATACTTTCCAAGTTAGCATGTTCTGATAATACACAACACAATTAGTAATCAACTAGAGAAATGTGAATATAAAGTTTGACTGTTATAAAAGTAACATAAACTATTATTTGTTGTATGAAGAACAGCGTGCATTTGATCCTTGTCGAAGAAGATTATTAAAATCGAACGATTAGTATTATTTGTTATAAAAGTACGTTATACGATGCTATAATAAAATTATTGATTTTTTATTTTTACCCATAGTACCATTTGGTACTCTCGTGATTTCTAGGCAGATTGGTGAAATTATTGGCGACATATTGTCATGGATTTTTCCCCGAAGAAAGAATTAAAAGAAACCATAAAAGACAATATATTTATGTACATTTTATTTCAGAAGGATATTTATAAAGAGTTGATATTTTATATAAAAATTTATTATAATGTGTATTTTTGTCCACAACTGTAGGATGTACGGGTCTATGTGATGTTTGCAGTTCGCGCCTATGTGGAAGTTGTAATAATGTATATATATATATATATATATATATATATATATATATATATATATATATTGTAGCTGTTTTGATTTATTTTTATGTTAGGTAGGGGTGTCATGATGTTTTCGGGTCCCTCATGTTTTAGAGATTAGGTGGTTTTTGTACAGATAGGTCGTGTTTTTATTTTTAATTGGATAGAACTTAATTTTATTCAATTTAAACTGTGGATAATTACGGTGTATGTTTTTGATTGTGTATTGATGTGTTAAATTAATTCTCGTTTGATTACAAGTCTTTAAACTTGTAATTTATTTAATTTAATAGACCTATCTGAGGGGAAAAAAATCTCTCGTTTTAGTGAATTGGATATATTAATTAATGTATGTATATTTTTCTTAACATATTTTAAGAATTTATAAGAGCTCAATAATTCAGTAATGTTAGATTTGTAAGATTGTTGTAATCAGAAAAAATATCTAGAAAACTTATCAGAGTGTTTTTTTTTAGAGTAGCTTTTGTTCATATAAATTATTTTTAGTACGTTAGAAGGCGGGTACAGTTATTTGCTTCATGCATGTGTTTGCGCATGATTAATTTTGGATGCGTGCGAAAATAGATAAATTTCTATTTGACGTTTGATTTGTTGGGTTAACGTAATTGTTGACATATAAGTTTTGTTTATATTTAATTAGAAATTTGCTCGCGGTCAATTTTGGTGAGTTTTTTTCGCTTCTGCTTTCATTTAGTATCAAAGTTTTTCTCACCATCTGTTTCATTATTACATATATGTTTCAGTTCGACTTTATACTCTATAAAGTCGGTTTTTTTCTTTTTTTTTTGTTTTTTATGGGATTAAAATAGTGAGGGGAAGATTATTGTTTCTGTTCCTTATACCCTGTGTTTTATTTTTGGTGCGACGTACCCTACGAGGGTAGACCTGCAGATCAAAGAGCTCTAGGAAGGCGACCCAACTGAGATAGTCCGGCAAAGCTACTGTAGATTGTGAATCTAAGTTAATTAAGCTATTAACATCACAATCCACTGCAATATGTATACCGGCTTGGAACTAGGCTTAGCATCCAATGTAAATGTAAAGAAATAATACAACAAGATATGAAATTAAATACATTTATTGTTTACACTTTCAATATATTTTTAAACCATGAACTCAATGAAATATTATAAATCATTTATTAACCTAGATCAAATTATCAACATACAAAATTATGAGGATTGTCAGGAGTACAGAATAACTTTGAAGTTCTTTTCAGATTTTATAAATCCTTCAATCAGCACACTTGCGTATTATATTAGTCTAGGGGATCAAAAACCCTCAAAACACTAAGCTATGACACAAGGTGTTTTGTTTAATTCGATAAAAAATAAGCTTTACGGATCCTTAAATTTACTGATATTACTGAACTTAAGGAGTGTGTTATTTAATATTAATTTAGTGGGAAGTAAACCTTACCGTATGAAATATCTATCTCCATACTATATAAATTTTAATTTAATTCCTAACTAATGCACCTTTTAATACAAAACAAAACACAGATATCATTAGATAATATGTGAGACAACGTACGTGTTCATTAAGATACCTTGCTTATAATTAATTGATTACTAATACGCCGGTTTAAACTCAGATCATATAAAATTTCAAAGGTCGAACAGACCTAATATTCTAGCCCCTACACCAGTAATTATCTATATACGCATAAAATTTCAATTTTTAATTTATGAAATCCAAAATTTACTGTATGTTGTGATTTATACACCTTTGTTCGTTATACAAATTATCGAACTCTTCGTGATACATTTTGTTTGTTTTAAAATACATATATAAAAAGAAGTTAATAAGTTATAACAAAATTAATTTTTAAAATATATAAAATTATAATATATTTACTTTCCAGGAAATTAAACCTAAAAATGTTCAAAATTAACAATTATATACAAGTTATTCGATCAAGTAAATTTTTAATCTGTTCAGAGACGTTGCCCATAATAGAATAGAATCCACTTCTTCAACGCCCCGTGCCTTTATATAGGCTCGCTCACGCTTCCAGTTTTTTTCAGTGCAGAAAAATCTTTTATAATACTCTTTTCACTTGTACACCTGGATTTCAAAAACTTGCGTTCTTATATCAATTTTAAATGTTTTATAACACTCTGTATCCAATTGAATTTGGTTAACAGCGAGATATTATAATACGGATATTTCATTGGCCGTCGAGCCGCCTAAGTTTTAGATAAAAGATTGTATTTTTCATCGTGTTTTTTGTTTCCTTGTCCCATTTACAATATTCAATATCTTTTTCATGCGTGTAAAGCATTTTTAAAAATTATAAGTTCCAAATCTAAAAGTAGGTCAATGACGTTTTCACTCTGACGCGTTCTTTTGTACATCTTCCATACCCTTTTTTACCTAACTGTATATTTTTAAATTTTCTAACCTCCAAATACAACTAAATCTGTCTTCTTAGTTGTGAAACATTGTTGACAATGAATACAGATCTCCTTTATAGATATCATGTACCGTATAAAGAATTATTTAGACATTGTTATATTCTTTCGAAGCTCGTCAATATTATTGATCCATTTCCGATGTTTTATTGAAGCTGCTTTCTGATTTTATAAACGTTAGATACAATGCTTGATATTTATGAACGTAAGCATTTTCAAATGTTCTCAA
Organism: Melolontha melolontha; assembly: GCA_935421215.2. Taxonomy (NCBI): domain Eukaryota; kingdom Metazoa; phylum Arthropoda; class Insecta; order Coleoptera; family Scarabaeidae; genus Melolontha; species Melolontha melolontha. The sequence goes on from OW285236.1 coordinate 132,566,389, forward strand.
TATCATCTTAAACAATATTTGCAATAGTTATAAGCGTTTATTGTATTTTGTATTTTATTGTATTTTACCAGAACTATTATAAATAATGAATATTTATTTTAAAGAAAAGCTTATTAATCACACATTGGATATGAGCTTCCCTTAATACCAGAAATTATTTTAATATCCTTTTATTTAGCTTTGGTACATAAATGTATTTTTTTAAATTTAAGCTATATATATATATATATATATATATATATATATATATATGGAAAGGATCATTGCTATTGGATCTATAACTTAACGCTAAGAAATAAGTAATTAAACTTCTAGATTCAAAAATTCTTTTATTGTAAATACACTACAATATTGTTTCGCCATACAATGGCTTCATCAGGTTGATGAATACTGAATATGTACAATACAAGTTTGAATATTTATGTGAAAATTATTGCGCGATGAAGCCATTGTATGGCGAAACAATATTGTAGTGTATTTACAATAAAAGAATTTTTGAAACTAGAAGTTTAATTACTTATTTCTTAGCGTTATAATGAAGTTTCAACAAGTATCTCCTTCGTCAATTAACTATTATCTATTACTTAAGTCAGTTCTTTATTTTTTATCCCAATATTTCGCATCAAAATCGTATGCTTACTCAGGGGGGGGTCAAAATGTGAACTGTTTTTTTTATGGAGAAATTACCCGTCTCAATATTCACAATGTTTGCAATATTTTAAATTAATCCGACTAATATATATTTTGCTGGATTCCCAAGAAACAATTATCCTTTCCATACATGCTCTAACGGCAAAGACTCCTGCTCTAATTATATATATATATATATATATATATATATATATATATATATATATATATATATTGTTAAATCGTAACATAACCAATAACCTGTCAATATTACATTATGATTATAACATTCGATATTTAATGATGTTCTATGCCTATTTCTCTACGTTTTGTTTATCATAAGAGTATTATATAAGAGTTAATTCTCATCAAAGTGGGATCAACAGCAATCGAAACAAAAGTGGGAGTTGTACGCAGACACAGTATTGATCTATATAGTAGTTTTCTCTTTAAAAATATTGAAATAAGATGAAAGTTGAGCTTTGCAGAATGCAGTGGAAAATTATAATTGGAAAATATAAACATATTCAAAGTGGACGCTTAAGCGGGGCACAGATATATGCGGTCACAGCGGTGGCGGTAGTAGCGCTAGCGTTCGCTGAACATACTTACGTGGTGGCGGTGGCGCATTAGTGGATTACTCACGTCAATTTCATCTCATTTGTTATATTTTATTGAAATAATTTGGAAGAAAAAGTTTTGATTCTCGCAATTCTAAATGACGACGAAGGGTATGTACTTAATTTTTATATTTGTAATATTTATTTATTTTGATAAACGAAAAAAGAGAAGCATCTGGGTACATGAAATCAATCAAAAACGAAAACAAGAAGGCGAATTCCATTGTTTGTTTAAGCAGCTAAGATTAGACGATAAAAGATTTGCAACTCTAGGTGAAGTGCGAATATCTTTTGATTTTTTCTTTTTTCTGGTATTAGTACTACACGGAGTTTCAGGTGATTCATTACTCTTTGCTATTGGTACTGGATCAGTCGATTTCGGAGTAGGTATTGTATGATCAATTCGCGTATCCGACATAGTGATAGGGGAATATTTGAAACATCAAATTTTGGTAAAAAATTTGCAAACGGAACAATTAATACGCCAAGAGATAAATATTTTATAATTTTATTATTATTCAGCAATATACTTCAATAAAATTGTTTTGAAGATGTTACTTACCATCCATTCCTTCAATCTTTAGAATATCCACATTTTCTATCAGGTTTTCAATAAAGTTATTTTCTTCACTTGCCATTGTATGTACGCTTATGATCGGTAATAGCGGTGTAATACAACTATACTCTATTTTTAAAGTAGAGACACGAATTTCTGAACAGACCACTTTGACAGTGAAATCTCATTGGTTGAAAGCAATTTGGCCTTGCTTTCAACCAATGAGATTTCACTGTCAAAGTGGTCTGTTCAGAAATTCGTCTCTCTACTTTAAAAATAGAGTATAGCAGCATCTTACCGCCACCGCTAGCTAGAACGCAGTACCACCGCTCGTAACGACAGGCGTCTGCAAGGCCGTATTTGATTTAACAGACCGAGTCTGACCGCCACCGCTGTTACCGCGTATATCTGTACTCTGCTTTATTGAACCAGATATACAGTTGATACCCATGTTGCTTACTATAGCATATGTTTGCGTTATAAATATTTTAGGTGAGATTTTGATTTTAATTTATAATAAGCGAATATTAATCGAGCGTTTGTTTAGACCTGTATATCTAGTAATATATATTATTTATTTTGTTGGAAAATTGTTCATTTAGTGTTATATTTCATAAATCAATCTCTCTTAAGACTTTTTATACATCGCCCTAGTGTTAACGTACATAGAAAAGTTGTATGTAAAGAATTATTATTATTATTATTTTATTGGTTATAAGCTTATATTTAGTTTCATATTGAAGAATCTTTCTATGGAATGAAATCATTTCTTGCTCTAACGTCGTATGTGAAAAGTTCACCTTCTTATCACTAATCACACATTTCAACGACCAAAAAATATCACAGGAAAGAATTGTTTTAAATAAGGTGGGTGATGAAATGAGAAATGCTATACGAAGAATTGTAAATTTATTCTTTTTCAAAAACATGTCTTCATCAGTTCAAAAAGTTCTCGCAAAGAAAAATGAAAGAAATGACCTTCTTCATTCAAAAATTAACCTCTCAGGTCATCATTAAACGATGCAAAGTTTCGGGATTTAGTATTTATTATTTTATTAATTTTATATATTAATTATATTATGATTATGTTAGTAGTTATCAAAAGAGCACTCAAAACAGCATCTTAAAAGAAAAAAGGCAATAATATTACTACATGGAAAAGGAAATATCTGATACTCTTTTTAAATCAAAATTATAAATTATGGGATTATTATCAATAAATATAAGAATATTATAAATTATTTTAAAACGTAATGCATTTTAGTTTTAGTATAATGACCTTATAATAATCTTTTTCTATTTTGCGTTCGAAATGAACTCATTATGAAACCCAAAACAGTATCGAAATGAGCTTCATTTCGATACGCTTTTTTTCATTTTTCAATGTTGGCGTTGTTCGAATACAGAAATAAATATCATTGCTGTCATTTGATTTTAAGAATTTATGTATATTTGACAGATATGATATATGTCCGTATTTTACACAAACAACGTATGTTGTATACAATTGACAACAACATATATATGTTTCTATGTCACTCATGTTTATATTTTTAAATGAAGTATCAAGTAATGTTAACGAAAATTAGTAAATAATATGTAATGATAAAAACACACAATGTTGTATTAGATTTACACTTTATTAATAAAGTGTAAATCTAATACAACATTGTGTGTTTTTATCATTTGATATGGATTTACATCAAGTAAAGGCAGAATCGATTCAATAATATGTAATATAATATACTTCGCGGATAGCAAGATTTAAATTTGAAAATGTCAAGTATCAATGTGACCAACTGCATGCTTTATATAAAAATTAAACTCTGAACTTTCAAATTAAATAATTCCAATTTAAGCAATTTATTAATGTAAAAAACGCAAAATAGAAAAAATAGTATAAAAAACTCGTTTCATAAGGCCTTTTGCCGCACTCGCTCTTTAGAAAACTCGCCGCTATCGCGGCTCGTTTTCTAAACTGATCTCGTGCGGCAAAATGGTGCCTTATGAAACTTGTTTTTTAATATACTATTTTCTGTTTTGCTATTTTAGTTATTGTAATTTTCTACATTACTTAAATATTTTATAACATTTATTGTCGCTAATACAAACATTATCGCATGAAATGCTTTGTTTTATTTGTTATTTTTTTATTTATTAATTTATTTAGGTGTATGTAGATGCAGTGAAAGAGTGAAACGTAACTATAACGCGAGCAAGCCGCCGATTGGCCTCCCAAAGATGTCAGTTCACTGTTTCGCAACGACTAATACTAGGTCCTGAAATATTTCAATAGACTTATAATGTGAATAATTACTCCATTGTAAGAGGCAAGCGGTGATTCAGTCACCATTTAAAATCATGGTGGCTGAGAAAGAACGGTCACCGATCACAGCCTTCTTTAAAAATCATGGGATCGTTCATCTATACTGAATTGCTGCCTCATCCACCATATTCACCAGATCTGATTTCGAGTTATATTTTCCTGTTTCCAAACTTCAAAAAAAAGACTTGGTGAAAAAGGGATTCGGGGCAAATGAGTTGGTGATAGCCACAACGAATGCCTATTTTGGCAAGCTTCCGAAAGATTTGCTTTTAGGCGGCCTAAACAGATTATAAAATCGCTGGCCTAAATGTATAGAATTGTATGTGAATTATCTTGATAATTAAAATATACAGGGTGTTAATTAAGTACATGCAATAACTTTAAGGGTTGATTCGTTGAGTGATTTTAAAACAAAATGTTCATATAGACATGGGTCCGCAAATACAAAGTTGGCATTGGAAAATAATTCCAGCATTTGATAAACAACTTGGCAGTTGTCAAATTATTTATGTACGAAGTATTAACTTGAATTTCTTAGAAAGTATTTTTTGTTCGATATGGTTCAGTATACTAATAGTGAAATGGTAGATATGCATTTCTGTTATGGAATGGCTTAAGGAAGGAATCTCTAGTGCTGCAAGAAGTATTTATCCGCAAAGGTTTCCTCAGCGTGTAGTGGCGGAAGAACTTTTGTAAGTCTTCATGCACAACTTTCTGAAACCGGCAGTTTTAAACGGTCGACGGTTGTTATGGGAAAGCCTGTAACGATAAGAACAGTACAAACTGACAAAGCAATTTTAAATGAAATTGACGTAAATTCTAATACCAGTATTCGGAAAATATCCGAAGAATTAAACATAACCCATGTAACAGTATGGCACATTTTAAGAGACCAACAGCTATATCCCTACCACATGCTACGCGTGCAAGCTTTATTGCCAAGGGATTTGCCTCTAAGACTTGCTTTTTGTCGTTAGTTACATAGTAAAATCATAAGAAATCCAGGATTCTTAAGTCAGAAACTATTTACAGATGAAGCTTGTTTTTCGTGAAATTCAATTATTAATTTTCACAACAATCACGTATAGGCCAAAAACAGTCCACACATTTCTTTTAATATCTGGGTTGGAATTATCGGTGACCACCTCATTGGGCCACATTTGTTTCCACCAAGACTTAATGCGGGAGAATACCGAAGGCTTTTATAATTCGTATTACCTGAACTTTTAGAAGAGGTTTCTGTTATGGAAAGATTTCGTATGTGGTACATGCACGACGATGCTCTACCACACTTTAGTCTAGTGGCGAACCAATTTTTGGATGAAAATTACAGTAATCGTTGGATCGGAAGAGTAGAGCCACAACCATGGCCACCTCGCTCCCCCGATATGAATCCCTTGGATTACTTTTTACGGGGGGGCACTTTAAATCGTTGATGTACAAAACTTATATTGAAAGTGAAGAGGATCTACGAAATAGAATCGTTAATTCATGTGAAATAATAAAAAAAATACGCCAGGTATTTTCTAAAGAGTGCATAAATTCAATGGCGAGGCGGCTAGATGGTTGTATTGAAGCTCATGGGGGCCTTTCCAATTAAAATTGGTTAGTTTAGTTGTTATAAATATTAAATTTAGAATTTATTTGTTGTAGTTACTATTAATATTAATTAAAAAAATATAAATTTACTGAAGAAAATTTCTAAACTGATTTAAAAAACACTGCACCTTGAAAACGAAGCATTTGCGGACCCATGTTTATATAGACATTTCGTCTTAAAATCATTCAAAGAATCGACGAAATCACATGAATATTAAATTATTATGCAGTGAACTGTGTTAAAATTGATTTATGCATTAAATTGGTAAATATAGTCCTTTATACATGATTAGATAAGCAGTAGTATTTCATGTATTTGTATGAAAAAGTATGATTTTAAAAGAAAGCAAACAAAATAAAAAAAGCGTGTCGAATCATGCATCAGTATCTGACTTAAAATTTAATCAAAAAAGTATTATTCTGCCAATTTTTATTCATGTACGGAAATATGGGCTACCGTTTAATTACTTTTCAATGCAAAAAATATAGGTATAAAAATAGTGTTAATTTTAACGTAGGGCGTGGATAATACAATAATTTCTTTAATATTCAAAGTGATAAAGTATTTTTTGTAGAAGTACGGAATTTGTCCTTGCCTTTAAAAACGCAGTTTACGTTCATTCTTTTGTGTAATACAACTTGGCTACCGAGGTATTAAGGTCAGTGTTAATAAACACACGTTATTTCACATAAAGTTCGTGATTTTGTCTTTGCTTCACTTGATGAAGCTTTCGAAACAGTGCGGTCAGGTTTCACGGTTTAACGATAATAAACAATGCGGAAGACCTCCGTGTTATTAGTCGCAATTACTTTACGCTTACAGAACTGGCTAGTGTTACGAAAACCACCAACACCCCCGCATATTTCCCTAACATCATTTTAATATAATAATGTAGGTGCAGCGTTGAGAATATCAACCTAAAATTTCAACATTTATTACATTCAGCTTAACTTCATTTTTTTTGTATTGTTTGTGGACTTTTATGTAAAGGTTACAAATGTTAAATGGCAAATATGTTTCATTTTCTTATACATAAAGATCATTTCTGTTTCTGTTCTGAAAACAATTTAGTAGAATACCGAAAAAACTTGATTTCTTCATCAATTTCTTCTAATTGGTACTATCTTTTTATTCCTTTATTCACACTTACGATATCCTAGATATTATATACATATGGGACATTAAGTCTTTTAATTCTTAATTGTCTTTTCTAACCTTCCCTTTCTTTTAAAGTTCTTTTTTAAATTAAAATACGTGCAAATAATATTACAGGCTTTGTATTTAATAAGAAATTTTGTATGTGCTCACAACGAACTAGGAATGAACAACACATTCTTTGAACATAAAACACAACAAAAATACACATTTTCTAATACAAGAAACCTCCTAATTATGTCTCTAAATTTAATATCTAATTTTTGAACGACGAAAGCACAAGAAAGCTTAGCGAAGACTTAGCGATAAAATTGCCTTAAACTCTATCGCACAAGCGGACGATATAGAGACAGCATGGGAAAAAGTAAAGAACAATTAATAGCTCTAGAGGAGCCATAGGTGAAAAAACTATCGACAAAAACGCATTAAAAGTAACAAGTCATGGTTTACACAGGAGGTTAAGGATTTAGCGAAGAAGAAGGACGCGTACATTACATACATAAACAACCGGACTAAAGAAGGATATGAGATGTACAAAGAAATCAGAAATAGTGTAGGCAATGAAATCAAACAGATTAAAAAGACATATTGGGACAGATTTTCAGTAGAAATGGAACATGATCTGCACGGAGGTCAGAAAAAAGTATGGGACATACTAAGAGGAAGAAAAAAACCCATCAATGAAGAAGTAAATGTAAACTCTATAAAACTAGAAACGTGGGTAACATACTTTAAAGATCTATACCGTAACATCAACACCGACAAAGAAGAACAAAAAGAACTAAGAGCTGATTAAATACGAAGGCCTGTGCCTTCATATCTTGAAAACGAAATAACGACATTAATTCAAAAAATCGAAAGCTGCGAGGCAATCCCAGAAAAATGGAGATCAAGTATAACCATCCCAATCTATAAAAAAGGCCTAAAAAGTGAACTTGCAAACTACAGAGGCATACACTACTGACCTCCATTTGGAAAATATTCACTAAAATCCTCTCACAAAAAATTGCCAACAAACATTTCTGAAAAAAAAACAAGGTTTTCGGTCAAATAGATCCGATGCAATATTCATCCTAAGACAAATAAAAAATTAAAAATATAAATTTAATTTATATTTCTACTTTCTTTGAAAAAGACATTATGTGTTGAAACATGTTGAATTGTTTTAAATATACAGGGCTTTTCACGTAACCCGTTCGTTAGAAGTTTACTATATTAACGCCTTAGGATACTTTTGAAAATTTGTGGCACGTAATCTGGATACTTGATGTATTAAAATAAAATATTTATACCCATGAACCACCTTCGGTTATACCGGAAGTCACAGCCAACATTTAAATGGAATGTTATGTTTTTTATTGCTTTTTTAGATTCCTTGTAAAGTACTATAACATTTTATATTAAGGTTTCTTTTGAAAAAAATTAAACGTTTTTGAATTATTTTGATTTTTGTGAAATTTTTTGTTTTCTCATTGTATCACATATCTCAGGCGTAGTTGATCTGAACTACGTCATATTTCTACTGGAGACGGTGAAATGTATAAGATTCCGAGTAATGTCTAAACCATTGATTCCCAAAGCGGTCCAGCTGGACCCCCAGGGGTCCACGGGAGACTCGACGGGGGTCTACGTTGGCGTGACAAAAAAATGGGGGCTCACAATTCGTAAGCGGGGGTCCACGAAAATTTATCTGGTTTAGATAGTGAAGAACTAAAATTTTGGCTTGAGTTCACCTATCAATGTAGGCAGATAATATTTTAAGAAGCTCAGCGACTGTTACTTGTAAAAACTTGGATATTCCATATTCAGTACAACGTGTCGAGACTTGCAAAGCGCTGCCGTCGTCCGGAATGCTTGTTCAGACGTGCAAAGGGACGAAGTACGACTTGTGGTGTGTGTGCTTGCAATCTTGCATGAACTTGTTTGATTCTTCACCAATATAAATACGAATGCCACTGATAAACGTTACTCATTTGTTTCCCGAATTTCGAAAAGAAAAGTAAAGTAAAGTGAATCGATGTTAGTGTTTGCCACTGTCGGAAAAGTAAGTACTTACCTGCCTATTTGTTATACATACTTTTATTTTATTTATTATTTATCTATTTATTTTACAATTTATTGTACACGTAAGTACACAAAAAATGGACAAATTACAAAAAAATACGTAGGTACAAAAGGTGAGGCTTATTTCTAAAAGAAATCTCTTCCAACCCACCTGCGATAGGAGATATATTTATGTTGTAATAAGTATATTTGTAATGTTTGCCTGTAGTAGGTACATATTAAAAATTAAATACCGAACAGAGCCATTACTAGATACTTCCATAAAAGAACAGAAAGCCGAGAAAGGTTGAACTTCTTGTCCCTACTTTATTAGTAATTCTTTTTATTACCCGACTGTGTGGTGGTTCACTAATAATTAAGTATATTTTCATAAATTGTACGTGTATTTATATACTACATACTCGTAACGTGCGTCAAAGTAATAAATAAATAATTAAAATCGCGAAGTTTTGATATCAAAATATTATTTACAAGAATTTTCTATCGAATTTACAGAAATATATCAAAATATAATTAATGAAAAAATGTTTTACATTACATTAAAATCGGTTCAGCCGTTTTCATAAAACTCAATTATTGATCTTAGCGATTTATTGCTTTTAATAATTAGAATCAGTTTGCCGCCGGTACTTTGTTTATTTCATTGCAAAAATCAATTAATCCTGTTAAAATAGCCATATCCTGTTAAGTAAGACCGCCTTAAGATTACTACAACAAAGTTTTTTTTTATTTACAGGTAGGTAACTGATACGAAACATGGCTGAATCTAAGAAGAAATGTCGACAGTATAGTGTTGATTATTTAAAATTTGGTTTTCTTCCATCAAAGGCAGACAAGCGATTGCCCATATGCCTTTTATGCAACAAAGTTTTGAGCAATAACTCTATGAAACCATCGAAGCTCGAAGATCATCTAAGAAGGTGTCATCCTGATAAAATAGGTAAAGATTTGAAATATTTTCAAACATTGAAGGAAAAATATGAAAAGAGACCCACCGTGCACAGTATGTTCGCTTCAACGTCGGAAAGTAACGATGATGGCTTGCGGGCATCTTACAATATCTCATTACTTATAGCGAAATCTGGAAAATCGCACACCATTGGAGAACAGTTAATTTTACCCCCTGTTCTGCACAAATCTCCATTTGACATACTCAAAAGAATTCCTTTGAGTAACAACACTGTACAAAGACGTATTGACGAAATGAGCTCTGATATTGAAAGTATCTTGTGTAATTATCTGCAAACAACTCATTTTTCTATTCAACTGGACGAGTCAACTTTACCTGGTAATGAAGCATTATTATTGGCACATGTTCGATTTGTTATGGACGAAGAAATTCATGAAGAGCTACTTTTCGCGAAAACTTTGGAGACGGACACTAAAGGTGAATCAATATTTAATGTCCTGAGTAATTTTTTTAAGGAAAAACCGATTCCACTCATAAACGTTATTTCGGTGGCAACAGATGGAGCTCCTGCCATGGCTGGGGATGTCGTGGGTTTATAAGCCATCTTAAAAGAATTATACCAGAGGTAACTGCAATTCACTGTGTCATCCACCGACAACACCTAGTAGCGAAAAATTTGAGTGCTAAATTGCACCAATCGCTTCAATTTGTGATTAATATAGTTAACAAAATAAGAAGCAATGCATTGAATACGCGTTTATTTGCACAATTGTGCGATGAAAATGATGAAGACTTCCAACGATTGCTCTTACATACTGAAGTACGCTGGTTGTCGAAGGGTGAATGTTTAACAATATTTTTCTCACTTTTTGAATCAGTTTTAGAGTTTCTGGAAAGTAAAGATCCTGATTTAAAAGAAAACCTGATCAATTTGAAAGCAGACATCGCGTATTTGACAGATTTGTTCAAAAAATTTAATGACATTAACTTACAATTACAAGGGGACAGCCTCAATTTAATAAAAACAAAGGGTGTAATTTCAGCTTTTCTTGGAAAATTGAAATTTATGAAGCAAAATATTAGTCGGCGCGAATTTTCCCAGTTTTCAAACTTGTCACAGGTAGAATGCGAGGATATTCACACATACGTTCAACATTTAATTGCATGATGACTTTAAAATCAGATTTGAAGATATTCTGACGATGGAAATACCACCATGGATCATAAATCCACTTGATGAAACGGAAGTGGAGAATGTGATATTACAAGAGGAGCTACTTGAGCTTAGCACTAATGAGGAACTGAAGGTGAAATTTAAAAGAGGGTATCAAACATTTTGGCTGCAGGCAAAAATACCCGAAAAATATCCTGGACTAATTGGAATTGCGAGAAAGCTTTTGATAGCGTTTCCCTCGTCATATCTTGTCGAGAAAAGTTTTAGTGTCGTTACAAACCTTTTAACAAAAAAAAAGGAGCAGATTGAATATCTCAGAACGGGGAGATTTGCGGTTATTCCTAACAAAACTGAAGCCAAATATTGATAATTTGCTGTCAATCCATCAAGTACATCCCTCCTACTAAAATTATGACTATTTTGTGATTGTTGTCATTGTAGGAGTTACGTTACGTTATTAATATTTAATTTTAATTATATGACGACTGTTATCATATTACAATGTAATATGATAACAATAATAATTAATAGTGTAATAATTACATATTTGAATAAATACAACACAAGGAAATATACTATTTTTCTTTTTATTTTTACCACTCCCAATGGGAAGTTTTCTAAATAAAATATGTGAGAATTGATTGGTTTCTTGTGCTGTGAGTAAATTTCAAAGGAGTAAAGTTGGATGGAATCACTTTTTGATTGGCTAACTTTACTTTTTTGACATCCACTCACAGCACAATTAATTAATTAATTAACCAATAACTCAGCCGCAACGCAAATTTCCATAGTTAGATCTAATCTTCACATTTTTTGTCGAGTTTTGGGAATATGGTAGAAATGTAGCTGCAGGGGGTCCACCGGAACCAGCAAAACTTTCAAAGTAGTCTATGAGAAAAAAAAGTTTGGGAGCCTCTGGACTAAACATTTAAGAAATCTCTTACATGGTGTTCGAAATTTATTGATTGTAGATGAGTACACCATAGCAAGTAAATAAACATTTTGCATCGTATACATATTGGTTTCCCTATGTCTATCTCCCATAGTTTTAGAGTTATTAATGATTATTTTCTAAATTGAGCATTATCAAGAGTAAGCCTTGAAAAATAAATCTGATCTGTCTAAATTATCACAAAGTGTATTTCGTGTCTAACTGGTTTTATGTTGTTTAAAAATGTGCAAGACGAATTAAATATTTATTCTAATAGAGATATTTTGGGATTATTCTACGTTCATGGAGAATCTCTTCAAATTATTGAAAGAACATGTCGACTTTTTAATGAGAGATACCCACATACAGAATTTTCATTCATAATTTAACTTTTTAGTTTAATCCTAATATGATATATTTAATTTCAAAATAAATGTCAAATGTCTTAATTGTTACTGGACATAATTTCCTTTACAGTGATAACATAATACATTTAAATATTAATATTAAAGACAATTCTATAGTATCTGTTCAATTTTGACTGACTTATACAAAAATATAAATACTATTCTAAAATAAAGCATACTTATCTATCAACATACTTGACGATAGTAAATAAAAATACTAGTTTAAATTTTAACATAAGTAACGAAATATTTTAAAGTGATATAATGGAAATAGAATCATTATAATATATGTATTGTGATGGGATATATCTCACAATGCTTTGGAATGGTTATTGTTGTAATATGCTCATTAAAGATCAAGTAGGTATACATAACATTATGGAAAAGATAAGGGATTTAAAATAAATATAGATCTCAAGTTGCAATTTATCTTGCATTTAAAATTATTTAATAACTTTAGTATTTACTACTTAATTCGTGTAAATTAATAATTGCATAAGACTTTGGCAAGTATTGTCAAAATATGCAAAGGATATACATAATACTTAAATTAATAAATATTTATCTTATAAATATTTCACATTGAGTTTAAAAATGTATTTAGAATTTCGAATATTTTAAATTTAATAGTACTTAATACTAACTTCCCTTGATTGGATTTTGAAAAATATGTATATTTAAAATAGCCGTAGTAACATTGAAAAAATTTGGTAGAATATATTTTTCTGTGTGAAACGCACGGAAAGATTTTCATGCGAATTAAAAAGGTGTTAAATTAATAAAATATAAATATTCTGCCGAACTATTAGTAAAAATATATTACAAATACGATAAATAACGTTTATAAAAGAATACCGAAATATTTCCTCAAAATTAGCGGAAATATTTCCCAAATTCTTCGCTAAATAACCTGAGGAGACACCAATGGGATTAACTGTTCCTTTTACTTCATATTGGAGACTACTGTTTTGGTTTGAGGTAGTAATTTAGATTTTAGAAGATTCATATTTTGCTGTACTACGATCTAGGAGATTTGACTGTATTACATATAGCCAGGGTTAGGTAATTGTATGGATCCATTCGAATATATTTCATATGGCTACTTAGATTTTAATAAGACACCTTCCCACAAAATGGGGAGGTGATAGTTTTATAGAGGTGATAGTCGCAACAATATCTAGTTAGTCTAGGCCTTTTTCCTTGAACAATACAACATCTTGTTATAATACCAAGAAATAATGACCTTTTATTAAAAGTATTACTGTAAAATCTTACGTCATGAAGTTGAGGTATTGCTGTGTAGTAAATTTTGAAAGAAAGCATGTCGAATGCAAATGTGAAAATCGATAAATTGGAATATCGAGGCATCAACAAATACTTGTATTTGAAGAGGTTAAGTGGTAAGAAAACTTACGAAGATATGCTTAACACACTTGGCGATCAATGCCCATCATATGCGACTGTCAAAAATTGGATTGCGTAATTCAAAAGAGGAAAACTTTCCGTTGAAAATGAGAAGCGACCAGGAAGACCGATTTCAGTGTCCACCCCCGAAAATATTGACGCAATTCATGACATGATATTATCAGACTGTCAGGCACTAAGCATTTAATATGAACGTGTCCATCATCTAGTTCACGTGGATTTAGATTTGAAAAGTGAAAGCATCATGGTCAATCTGCCCGTTTTGAAGAAGATCCAGATTTTTTTAACCGTCTTGTGACTATGTATGAAACAGCAATTGATGGAGTGGAAGTATTATTGTTTTCCTGGGCCTAAGAAGTTTCGAGTTTAAAAATTCGCCGGAAAAGTTTTTGCTTCATTTTTTTGGGGATATCCGTGGAATAATTATGATCGATTACCTAAAAAAGGATCAGATCAACACTGGGAATTCTTATTCTAAATTACTACTGGCATATTAGCGAAAGGTGTGTTATTTTTGCAGGACAATGCCCCTGCACACAAATTGCGCATTACTATGAATACAATTTGTGATCTAGGGTTGCTGGAACACTCGCCTTATTCCCCAGATTTAGCCTCCTCAGACAATTATCTGTTATTTTTGTATAACGAAGAAGTAGTGGAAGCTGTGGAGGATTGGTTTGAGGACCAAGAGGAATCTTTTTTTAGAAAGGCCAAAGGCGTTGAAAGATAGCATTAAGTGTTTTAATTTATGTTGAATAATAAAATATTCCTAACTTTAAATTGTTTCAATGATAGGCTAAGAATATGTCAATACCTCTCATACCTCCTAAAATAAGTATTTTAATGATAACTATGATAAGTCATTCGTATATGTTTTCGAAACCAATTTTATTCTTTAGCTCTGTTTTACGCGCAGATTTAAAAAATCTAAAGACTCGTAATTGAACACATGCATTTCCTGTATGTGCGTTAATTTAAAAACTAGGTTTTCCTAAAACTTTGAATATAAATTTTCTTCTAAATTTTGCAATGCTTCGTTTATTATCCGAATTCTTCAGCTGTCCTTTAGAAAAATTATGTGTTACCTATACCGGACACGCATTGTTAGATTTTTTAATTTTCCTATCTATACAAGATTAATGTGTAGCGTGCAAAGAAAACATTCTCTTATGATTGAAATCATAAGGATATGACCTAATGTAAATTATAGACCTTGAGGCGTTTTCTTTAGACATGTACAAAATCATGTAAAACATACCAGATACGTAAGAACATGTAATAGATATATGTACATAATATAAGTATACATATATATATATATATATATATATAATATATGTATATATGTATATATAAGAACATATATTTATGTATTATTTTTGCGTATAATCTGTATTTGAGAATATAAATTGTTGAAATTCTTTTAATAAATAAAAAATACAATTTTATATTTTTGCCAATAAATTTGTACATTTTTATAAGAAAATATAAAAAAAAACTATTTAGTCAAAGAAAAAATAGGTAGTCTACATACAAATACAGTCTACATACAATTTACATTGTAAGTTGATAACTATACGAATACATTGTTAATTTTTTTTACAAATTAGCAATAAGTTATATTTAAGAAACTATTAGACCTTGAAGTTGTTCGACCACGATACTAGGAGTGACAGATGGAATTTAAAAGTATCGTGCTTTTTTAGTTTATAAAAAAAGCGAACTTGCTTTAACAATAACATAACATATTTTTTGACATATGGACTGTAACTTTCGATTAAGAAATATTTAAAATAGAAGTAAAATTAATAGTTAAAATCTTCATTTTATTAATATTTGTTCGTAAAACGACAATTGTTTCACCAACACAATGACTTCGTCAGGTATTTACTAGAGCACGTTACAAACTCAGTTTGGTTGCTCTAGGAAATACCTGACGAAGCCACTGTGTTGGCGAAAAACAATTGTCGTTTTACGAAGAAATATTACTAAAGTAAGTGAATTTTAACTATTAGTTTTATTTCTATTTTAAATTATAGATCTTCATCAAGTAAAAGCGGAATCAATTCAATGAAGAAATATTTATTTGTATTAATCTGAATATTTTTATGCTCGCTACAGCAATAGAATGGATTGCTCCTGATTCAGTACTATATCAGAATCAGAGTTTTTCTCTGTTCTGTCTGTCTCACTATAAGGTTTTTGACAACTAAATTGTAAAGCGTGTCGCTTATATATCACTAGTTAATTTAATCACCAACGAAAGGTGGATATGCAGCATAACTTATTATATTTATAACTTTTACTGTTGCTACGGTTTCTACTCAGAAATAAACTGGACTACTTAAACTAAACAAGGGAAGGTTCTCAACTCGAAAATTAAACAAAAATATTCAAACTTTATGGGTGAAAATGCCCTCCAAAGTTAAAACTATTTTCGGCTTTTAGCTTGTATTTCGCTAACAAAAATGGATAAAATATTAATATTATATACCAAAGTATTTGGTTGCTTTTGATGATCTATAATATATTGCTGTGAGTTTTGCTTGGTGAACAAATGAAGTAAATAATTGTTATGGGGCAGTTACTCAAGCATATATTTCTTTAGACTCTGTATACTGTTTGTATATCTCAGGGCTATATCTTTCGGGTTTTACTTAACTAGGCCTAGCATTCAATGTAAATGTAAAGAAATAATACAACAAGATGTAATTCAATTAAAATTCTTTTATTTTATATTCGTATTTTCACAACGCATTTACTTAAAACTTAAGATATCTCATTTCTTTAAACTAAACCTAGATATTGTTATCAAGTTTTATATAAATTGTTTATTAAAAATACAAACATATTTTGAAGTCTTTTGAAGAATCTAAACAGATTCTATTGAATCTTTCAAAAATATCACACTCGAGTATTTCACTTAACCAAGCGGTATTTACTCTCCGAACGTTAAGCTAAGACTCAAGGTGCCTGTTTGACTGTTTGGATATGGATATCCTGATTCTAGTGATATTTTGTTTCTAATTAGGTGTGTTGTTTTACGGTTTTGTAAGTGGAGGCCGAGTTCCTACAGAACGACATGTCTATCTCCACACTGTATACAGGTTTTATTATATGCTTATCAATGAATATATGATTGAAAAATTCAATTACATAGATATTATGATATCACTCGTGGAAATCTAACTTCCTACTTGCTTGCTAAGACATCTTGCATAAATTTACACTCACAGTGGTGTATTTATCATTAATTTGTTCAAATTAATAATCCATATATGTTTTAAAATATTTTATTTTAGTTTCAAATAAACTAGTGCTTATTTAACTCACGTTTTGCTCCTATTCTTCGTAATATTTTACGTAAATAGAGTTTTAATGGAATTTTAAATTAAACTAATTGTATTATTGATAAACTTTCTTAATACAAATCTAAGTTTATTCAAATCGTTAAAATCTAAATGAATGTTAAATGTTGAATGAACGATAAACGATCGATAAAATATTGTTCTTTTCTTTCCCACTTCTCGTATTTCTTTGCAAATATTCTTTACTTCGTATGTTTTTACCATTTTAACCCTCGTACAAATCCACCTACTATTTGCAAATTTGTTCTTTCTATCTTTGTCTGAAGTTATTTTGTCCACATAAATTCTTATTTGTGGTAATTTATGTTTTTTACATTTTTATTTCAAGATTGCATGTGTTTTACTTTTTTAATTTATATGAATTTTTATGCTTTGACCAGGCTAAAGCATAAAAATTCATAGTGTTTCGACTTGCAAAGATTCACCCGTCTTAGATGTCGTTCGTAAGTTTGCTTTCTTTGTTTTTCTCATGCTTTTACGTATTTTCAACGTGTGCATCTCTAATTTTACTAAAACTTCTCGCTCTAATGCATTTTACCTTTTATTGAAATTATAGCTGTTTTGCTTACATTTTGAACGTAAGAAATTACCAATTGCAATTTAAATATTTCTAAATCTAATTCGCATTTTTTTGCACTGTTTCGCACTGTTTTTGGTGCTAATGCCAGATGTTTTTATATGGATTTTATTCTCATTTCATAAATAAGTTTGGCATTGAAATATTCATACATAAACAATGGATATTGTCATAAAATATCAACAAATCTGATATAAATATTACTAATAATGTAACTAATGTATAAAGAAAGACTTCCTTGGTATTCTTTTTATACAGTTTTGGTACGTAAGCATGCATTTTATATCTAGAGACTGGATTTTATGCAAAATGCATATTTGTTGTTTTTTGGTATATTCCTTCTATACTGTGTACTTATCCATTTTCCACTCTCAGAATAAGTTTTTTACCATTTTTTTAGTGCATATAATGCATATTTGGACACTTTACTACAACTGCATATGCACGTACATATTTCATAATTATTTTGCATATTTATGCATATATTCGCCATTTTCATAAGATCCATAATAAAATCTGATATTTAAAGATATTTAATTTGTTTGTGTAAACGTGAAGGGATTAGCATTCCTTCAACTTTGCATTAATGACACATTAAAAGTCCATCTCATTAATAATGAGATGGACTTTCCCAAAAATAGGATTTAACTGTACTGATAATCGGTTTACAGGGCAATTAGAACTTACGTAAGAAATCCTTTTCAGAAATGTAGGTATAATGCAGGTATATTATACCGTACGACTAATATCAATATAAGAAAAAGAAATAATTTCCTTCATAGTTTGTTCATTCGTAAACGTGTTAAGGTCTGTGCTATTTGGTGAAACAAAAGAAAGTGTTTTGTGCACACTCTGCGACAAAAGGGTAAGTTGAATTTTGAAATATTTTGTCAATAACATGTTCTACAATTATGAGAATTTTTTTTTGTGTTCATAAATATAATGAAACAATTTCATAATAAATGATTATTAGATATGTTTAATTTTAATATATCTTTGTAATATTTCTTTGTCATAAACACCAAATTAACCAAAATCAATCAAATTTAAACAACTGGAGAACTTTACAAAACCAGACAATTTATTTTTCTAGTTTTTGTAGTAATATAGTAATTAATAATAATTATTATAAGTGAATATTAAAAATATATATTTGTTACACAGATTACCTGCCAGAAGAAATTTCAAGTAGTGCAACATTTGAACACAACATTTCATCAGAACAGGGTTTCTGAAAATTTGAATAAACCGCGGCAGCAACTTTTGGAGGAAAGTTTTCTCAATAATTCGAAGAATCCACAAGAAGCAATTTCCAAAGATTTGTGTAATCTTTTTGTGGGTTGTAATTTTCCTTTACATAAATTGGACAATCCAATATTCCAAGAATTCCTGAAAACTTATTGCAAAGTCGATGATAAACCCATTTATGTACCCAGTTCCTCGACTCTACGCAAGAAATACATCAACGAAATTTATGAAGATGTTACCGATGGTATTAGAAAGGAATTGAAAAACCAAAATCTTTGGGTCTCTGTTGATGAAACTACCGACACGAAGGGCCGTCAGATTGCTAATTTGATTATTGGAACCTTAAATGGTTCAACTCAATCTAAAAGACATTTAATTAATGTAGGTAATTTAGACAAAACAAATCATGTTACCATAGCCAGGTTTATTAATGAGTCCTTAGCGAATTTCTTTTTACCCGACAAAGTACCTTTTGAAAAATTTCTGTTAATGGTAACTGACGCCGCTTCGTATATGTTAAAATCAGCTCAAAGTCTGAAAATTTTTTTTCCCAATTTAATCCATTGGAGTTGTTTGGCTCATGGTTTAAATAGGGTTGCTGAAAAAGTTAGATTAGAGTTTCCAGATGTAAATAATTTAATTAGTAATATCAAAAAAGTATTTTTAAAAGCGCCTTTACGAGTGCAATTATATAACGAAATGCTTCCCGGCATTCCATTGCCACCAGAACCTATCTTAACAAGATGGGGAACATGGCTTAAATGTGCTCTGTTTCTTGCCGATAATTACGAAGGAATCAAAAATGTTGTAACTCAATTTGATTCAGCAACCAGTCTTGCCATAGAAAAGTGTAACGTAATTTTCAATAATTCGACAATACAAAATCAGCTATCATATATTAAATCTAATTTTGCGATAATTGAGCAGGCAATTACTAGATTAGAAGATAGAAATTTATCTTTAAATGATGGTGTTGGCATTGTAAATGATATTGAAGAGAAAATTGGAAAAGTCAACAGATTGACTGGAAAAAGAATTAAAGAAAAATTAGCCGCAATTCTAAGCAAAAATGGAGGTTTTGTTACATTAAAATCTATAAATAATGTAATTAATGGCAATTTTAATGAAGACATTAATATAAGCCCCTCATTAATACCTAGTTTTAAGAATGCACCGATCACATCATGCGATGTTGAAAGAACATTTTCCCAATATAAACATATACTTACATACTTACATGTACAGATCGTAGACATAATTTAACTATGGAAAATTTAAAGAAATATATGGTTATTTATTGTAATAAATAAATATATAATTTGTAAATACGACAATTTATTGTAATAAATAAATATACAATTTGTAAATCCGACAAATGAATTTTAATTTCCTAAAACATAATAAATAAATGAACATCATAAGTGCATATTGCATATTGTAAGTGCATATTTAGGGATTTTTTAAGTGCATATTGCATGCATATTTGGCAAACTTTTTAGTGCATATTTTCCAGTCTCTATTTATATCTAATTAGATTATAATTATTGTCGAAATTCACTATAACCTCTAATTTATTTACATCTGTGTTTATTACAAAATGATCATATTATATACAAGGTGCATTTCAAAAGACATATCCTGTATTGATTACGTTTTAATTTGTTTATGCTACGTTTGATTAATGTATACTTCGTTTACTTTATTTAATTTCTTTAAATGCGAGATTTCACAGCAATATGTGAAACTGACTTCACATTGCAATTTAAGAATAAAAAGTTTACCCCGATTCCGCCGCTCTTCAAAAATATTCTGAAATCTCGATAATGTAATACAAAAGAACGTTTAAAATTGCGTAAATGTTGCTATATGCCCCCACGAGCAATAGTCTTATGCCTACGTACTTACCGCAATACCTACTTAGGATTTATCAAACTATCCCAATAACATGATTGCCCCGGAGATGTTAGACTAAAGAAACCAACTCAGTTTTAGACGCGAGTTCTTATTTTTTATGTAGGCGCCACTATGTTAATATTCTTCAACTATTACAGTGAACATAGACACTGCCGATAGTTCCATTCAATGAATGGAATAAAAAAACTAATTACAATATAGACCAATGAGATAATTACGATAATATAGTGATATGAATTCTCAACAAAACAAGCTATGCCTGGTCATGAGTAAAAGACTGACCCAGTATAGTAAATGAGTTAAATGAACTAAAGTGTAGACTAATAAAGTGAATAATATGTGACACTAAAATATACGCACATAAAATAATGCGATTTATGAAAAAATAAGGTCAACGTTTTGAAATGATTGTACTAATAATTATAACCAATTAAAGTAAATCGGAAACTTAATGTAAAAATTGCATAAATATTTTAGCTAGAATCTTGGATAAATCTCACATCGAGATTGGTACACACTGTATATGCAGAAAATTATAAAATTATTAAATATTACACACTATTATATGTTTAATAGTGAAAATTCCCAAATTATGAAAAAATGTACAAAATAAATCTATTCAGATTTGTCTACACTGCATATGCAGAAAATATTAATTATATTACAAAATTAACTGCTCACTAATTTCAGTTAAAAAATATATTACACAAATTAATTTAATATTTATTTTCCCACACAGTATATGCAGAAATTATTATTATGTATCCAGTAAAAAAAAAATTAAACAATGTATCAATTAAATGCTTTCCCCAAAGAGAATGGCAAAAGGCAATTCTATAATTCATTTTATGACATTCTGAAATTTATATCATCAAATCGAATATTTCTAAACGATATATAACAATAACGCAATAATTACATCTATTGTAAGGATAATTAATTGACAATTACCAAATTTAACAGAACTATAACTTCGATTGTCTGACTTAGACAAAAAACATGCACTTAACAATTAAGTATTTGAATACAGACAAAAAAAAATAATTAATCAAAATGATATCTATTTTATATACAAAATGGTAGACACAATTCTTCCTTATGAGACGACGAATAATTTTATCGAAGTCTTCAATATTATAAGCAAAGATAATTACTACCTTTTTATCCAAGCGTGTAGGGTACAGAAAAAAATGCTATTTCGGGTGGAAATTTATCTATATGATGTACGAAAATTTCAGCGGATCGGTTTTTAAATCGGACAGGAGCTGATTACGTCCTTTGATCAATTCTTGCTTAATAAAACCTAGCCCTTGCGAAATTCTCTGTTAAAATAAGGAGAGGAAAAAATATAAGAAACAAAACACAGTAATTATGGAAGCAATTCCTTCCACAAGACTCTCGTATGTAGTGACTCACCTCGAACATGAAATTAGATGATACAAAATGGAGACTTCATCCATGTGCTCGAAAAATTACATCTCCCTAAATCCGCGGACATCCACGGCAAAACAACTCCCGGAACAACTTTCTTGTTGTCTTATATTACCCAGTAGAATTAGAATTCGCAATTGCGAACATATACCATGTTTTAACTAAAATTCTACTAGTCAGATTAATTCACAACCATGGAACGATGAAGTCTTAACCACTACTCTTAAACGAGAGAACTAAGGCCGAAAATTCTACGCGTACGCATACATGATTCGTAAATTAAATTGATCACAGAGGGAGACCTCAGCAAAAACAATATATGAAAGAATCTTTTAATTAATACAATTTTAATTATAATACAATAAGTAAATCGGATTGCAAGACAAACTCAATACTAAATCACCAGAAATTCCAATTAGATATCGTTAATAAAGGGCAAATTTCCAATTAACAAATCATGCTATAACCCAACTAAGTACTCAAAAGAGGTCGTTTTAATGCGAACACAGTAAATAAATTTCGATAAAATTAAATTAAAACTCACAAAAATTCGAATAAAAAATTAGAACCCATTCTAATTAGAAATTCTACATTAAAAACGACGTTTATAATTTCATTAGAAAATGACATGAATGGCATAAATTTGATTATAGGTAAACTAATACACACATATATACGTAGATATACATATACGTAGATTCCATGGCCGTGTAAAATATCTAAGGCGCATGTACTACTAATGTCACTTATATGTTTACGAACTCAACCCTAAAATTAAGCAGCTGAATAGGAATGTAAATAAGCTCTGCTCTATAAAGTTACAACGGGGTTACAAGGTATATTTATAAAATGATATCTAATTAACCCTCTAATTTAATATGAATTGCAGAGTGCCCAGGTACTACAATTTACTAGAAGAATTGTAAATATAACCTTACAAAAACAGACGTTGATGCGGGAAAAATACATGTGTAATACGATGGTATATAATAAGAAACTATGATTAGTAAAGAACAATTGGGTATTTAATCATAGACCCAGATACCAGGTATAACTAACGTTCTAGATCAAGTACGTAAATTAACAATTAACTAATAATGCCACAATTAAGTCGTTACAAGAAATACATTATTCTAGATATTAAAAAAGAAGAAAACCGTTATTGAATGGTCCTACTAAGATTGTAAATTATTCCTTTTAATAGTAACAACTTTGGAAGTAGGAAAAAAAAAGAATAGCGAACCTTTTATGAGATACATAGTCATTCAAAAATAAATGAGAAACACAATTAAAAATTAAGGCATGGTTAGACTAAGAATTTAATTAGCACAATAGGTTTGCAATAATTACAGAATATACTCAAAGATACAGAAGTCGAAATCGACGTATAACAAAGTATTAAAACAAATGAACTTCTGTTAACGAAATAATGTAAAGTGTATCTGGTGGCGATCAGACAAATCTCATCTCATAAAGGCAAAAGTCGTTCATTCAACGGGAGTTCATGAGTACTAGCGTACCTACGAGGTAAGCGCTTGTTCTTGGCCTGACAGGCTTATATATGTTCAACCGTGTTCACAGTGTGTTGTGTCATAGCTACAGTAAGTCCACGCTATAGATAGTACATAATAATAGTTCTACGAATATCATACGACGTCACTAGTGCATGAAAATGTCTAAGGTAATAAAAATCGAATACCGCATCTCATAAAATATTTAAAAAAGTGAGAAATACGCTCAATTAAATTAAACAACGTTTATGGTGGTTTATATTCTTCATATTCTACCGTAAGAAAGTGGGCAAAACGTTTACATTTGGGACAAGAATCCCTTGAACATTATGAGGGTCTCGCCCAATCAGCCAATTGAAGTCGTAACACTACAAAAGATTTCGTTTATTGAAGAATTTGTACTAGAAGATTGCCGTTTGAAAGTGAAGGTATTATCAGCACGTTTAACACTTCTGAAATAAGTGTTCACCGAATTCTGCATGGCCATTTATGAATGAATAAGACTACTGCAAGATGGGTACCCTGACTGCTTTATCCTTCTCAACGTCAACGTTATGTTAAATATACGTGTTCGTTTTTAAATATATGCGGAGATGATTGAAAACTGAGTTTAGCGTCCATTGATGGAGGAGATAAAACAGCGGTTCTGTATTATGATATTTGATCCAAAAAGGAGTCGATGGAATGATGGCGATCAGAAAACTTCGTCTAGTAAAGACAAAAGTCATTTATACAACGAGAGTTCATGTAAGTCGCGAATGTGACTTTCAAGAAATTGAACATTCTTCGTATAGTTCTGATGATGTTTCTTAGTAACTATTATTTATTTTCCTATTTTAATAAAAGCTCTTAGGGGACCTCATTTTCATGGTGATATTGACTTGCCATAATGCAAAATTTTGAGGGGAAAATATTAGATTATTTTTACAAAAATACAGAATTATTAATTAATCGTTGTTATAAATGCATTGAAATTAGTGAAAATTATACTGAAAAATAAAAATTACAAAATTTTCAAAACTTTATTTTCTCTAATAACACTGGTTAATACAGTTTGATTTTCTTATACATCAATATGTGTAGTTTATGTATTTTGCCATGCTGCTTCTGAATCTGATTTAAAATTTGCTCGGTCATGCCAGGATCTTGGGATATTTTAGATAGTTTTTCAAAATTTCGAAGTTACTTTTATATAAGAAAGATAGAACTAAAAATATTATTCTGTCGATTATTGAGTGGACATGTCTGAATATGTCTTTGCATATTTCGTACGTCAGAGGACTTAAACCTTGCACATTTTTGCTCTGGAAGTAATCAATTTAAGAATTGGTAGATATCTGGCTATGTGGGCATATAAAGAGTTACATGGCTCTTTCGATTCAATGTAAGTCGGTTTGTGATAGCTGAATGTCATTTTGTTTCACATGCCGCGTGCGTGTATAAATAATACAAACACTTTCTGTTATGTATGTGGAATGTTACACCTATAAACCTACATAGAAAAGTTATATTTTCACTATTTTGGTTTAACTATTGAACATCAAGACAACCTATGGGCTCCTGGCATTTACTGCGCATGCTATACTGTTACTTTGAGGGGTTAATAAAAGCACTATGCCATTTGGAATACCTATAATTTGACGTAGCAAATGGACCATTCGACTGATTGCTACTTTTGCTGCACGAAAATTTTCAAGTTTTTCAATAAAAATAAGAAAAATATTAGTTATGCTAGACTACCGTCTGCTACTCGTCCAGTACCTCATTCGGAAGCCTTGCCGGTACCAAGACCCATAGGTGTTTCGAGTGAAGAATTTGATGTTACAGAACCAGGAGAAGCAAGTGTCAAGTTATCGACCAGCAAGGATGAATATTTGCCATCTGAAGAGGACGGACCACACCTAATAAATCAGCTAGAAATAACTAATTTTATTGAAGACCTGGATTAGTCAAAAACTAAAGCAGAAATACAAGGATCTATACTCCAAGGATGTAAACTGTTAGGCCTAGGCACACATATTTTTGTGTATCGTAATCGTCAGAAAGAACAGTATTTTTTAGCCGACGAGAGTCTTTCATACTGAATAATGTCGGATTTGATGGTGGTATTAGGTCAAAAACCATCCCACAGAACGGCGTATTTTTATCGAAATTTCGAATTTGAGTTTGAAAGCTGTCCTTCACATAGGAAACGTTTATCCATCCATCCCTGTTGGCCGCGCAATCCACTTAAAAGAAGCGTATGAAAATATGACTTTTCTTCTAGGCAGAATTATTTACAAAATGTACAAATGGTATATCAGCGCAGACCTTAAAGTTGTAGCAATTCTACTTGGTTTACAACTAAGGTATATAAAGAATTGTTGGTTTCTTTGGGAGTGGGACAGTCGATCAAAAAATTCCCACTACATTGTGTAATATATTCCTGAAGACATGAATATACTACATAAGCTACAAGTTGAACTTCATAGAATACTTTTACCGTCATTACGCATAAAATTAGATTTAATGAAAAATTTCGTGAGAGCAATGGATAAAGATGGCCGTGGATTCCAATATCTTAAACAAAAATTCACCATAATCTTGCGAAACTTATGAGGGAATTTTTGTAGGACCCCGAAATAAGCTTCTACAACAAGATAAAAAATTGAATGCTTTTAAAAATGTGACCCACAATTTTCTAGGAAACAGAAAATCTCACAATTATATAGTACTTGGTAATGAACTTCTTAGAAGTTACTATAAATAGGGCTGTAACATGAGCCTTAAAATACATTTCTTGCACTCGCATCTGGATTTCTTTCCCCTGAACCTCGTTGACACGAGTGATGAACACGGCGAAAGGTTTTATCAAGACATTTCTGTTATTGAAGAATGTTAGTTATTAGGGCAAATGGAACAGTGAAATGGTTGCTGATTACTGTTGAACATTGATATCAGAAAGTGCCGAAGAACAGTATCCAAAAAAAAGTAAAAAGAAAACATTTTAAACAGGACGATAGCATACAGCTCCATATAATGTACAAACCTAATTCATATTATTTCCTTCACTTTTCAATCTTTTTTTTCCCCAAAACCTGACGTACCAGAATAAATTTGTTATTACTATTGGTAGAACTATAAAAGAAACGAAAATTGTACATAGTTTCTCAAGAAAAATAAAAAAAATTAAAATTTATTGATCAGTGTAATTAAAATCTTCATCTGACGAAGTTCTTCGTCAGTTGAAGTTTTTAATCTTAGCTTTGCTAGGTACGTACTAAGAAAGTTACAAATAGTTTTTAACCTGCTCTAGTATGTACCTGACGAGGCCACTGTGTTGGCGAAATAATTGTTGGTTTCCGAACGAATATTAATAAAGTGAAGATTTTAACTATTAGTTACATTTCTATTTTAAATTATGAATTTTTATCAAGTAAAAGTCGAATCAATTCCATTACTTATTTTTTCTGTCGGGTCGAGAATATATGGCGCTTACCTCGTATGTATTG
Organism: Melolontha melolontha; assembly: GCA_935421215.2. NCBI lineage: Eukaryota > Metazoa > Arthropoda > Insecta > Coleoptera > Scarabaeidae > Melolontha > Melolontha melolontha. The sequence continues at coordinate 132,593,727 of OW285236.1, forward strand.
CATATTGTATCCTTTTTAATTTGAACTAATAACATTCATTAATGTTTCTTCATTAGTTTCAAACTAATGATCCTTTTAAGGGCGGAACATCTATTGGAAAATAATTAAATTAGTATGCTTAGATAATTCTACTCAAGTAATTAATTCACTGAAATCATGCCTACTTGTATTAATATAATTGTCGGAAATTAACATAATTAAAAGAAACAAGTTATTAAACCTAATTTGGAGGTACCGTGTTTTTTAATGCTCGCTTTGTTGACGACTAACTTGTCCGGAATAATTAGGTATGTACATATGATACACCTTCAATTTCCTATTCACGCATATCTATTATAAGCAAGCGACAATATACATGCATGTGCTGGAAGTAAGCCATGGCCGTATAACCTTGATATTTCACTCAGTTAAGAGGTGCTATTGCTTGGTGTACTTACACCACACAAGTACACCAATACGATAAAATAAATTCATAAATCTCATTATTGCAATATTTGTATCGCTTAGACGAATATACTTTCTCATTTATCACATACGCGCCCTCCACGCAATCTTTCATTTAATGTTAACTAGCATAGTATGCACACACGTCCTATTAGTTCTAATGTTTGCTTTCTTTTAAATAGCACCATACACGAGTTCTTTGTCAAGTAACTGTGTAGGTGCTATATCTGTCTTATAAAATTGTGTATTGTCGTTACACTTTACGATTTTGTGTATAAATAATATCCGGGAATTAATGCGATACTAAAGAGTATGTGTACTGCTAAAGTATTAAGGGCTATCAATACAATAACTTTCGATTGGAAATCATATAGCTGCATTCCTTATTGTTAATACATATCCTTAGTAAATACGAGTAAATCGAAATTCGAAAAATAATTTTTCGAATTTCGATATGATATTTATCAAATAGCTTAAAATATACATTCATAGTCAAGTTGTATTCTGGAAAACGAAAGATTGATTTCAAATTGTTTTATAAGTTACAAGAGAGTAGTGGATCGTATTATCATAAATATTTGTGCTGGTTGTCTTTCGTACAGCTTTGAAAGAAAAAGCACGGTCTCAAAAGGTGGTTAAGAATTGACTTTTCACTTATCTTTACGAATTGTATTTTATATGCTTTTGTATAGTGTTTTGCTGGTGGCATAATAAGAAATTTGCTGAAAATGTTTCAATCTATTGTATATGACGTTAACTTAATTTTCTAAATGTATTCTGGAAGAAACGCATTCTGGTTATCCTTCGAATGCTAACATTTTTTTCGACCTGCCGTTCCATTATATAAAATCACATGAGAAACGACTTTATTTTCCTAATTATTGTTATAATATGAGAGTGAAATGAAATATTCAGCTATTGGGCAGTTTTATTTCCAAAGTAATTATTTATTTCACAGTATTGTTCCAGTATACATCAGTGATACACCTAGTTCAGAAGCCCTCTTATATTTTAAAGACCAACGTTAGCCATAAATTAATAAAGGTAGAAGTAAATAAGACAAATATGCTGTATTTCACCCACAATATTTAAAATATATGTGGCAGTAACATGGAAGCAGTGAAAGAGAAAATGTAGAGGAACGGGTGTTGATAACGGCGAGATCTACCTTTATATCTTGCTACCTTTATAATTTGCGGATGACCAGGTTATTATGACAAATGATGAATACGATCTGGGATATATGGCATGGATGCAGAAAAAATACAATTAATAGGATCTGAAAATAGATATAAATTAGACAAAATATATAGGAACCAAACCTCCAAAAATCTTATTAGAAAAGGACGAAATTGAAAGTTATATCGAATGTACAAGCCTAGGAATGGACTTTAACACAACGGGGAAAGACGACGAAGAAATAAAAACGAGCAGCGCCGACAAAGAAATATTTTGGAGTCATGGCCTCGGAAAGAGGAATAACCATATACGAAACTCTTATTAAAAGGAGTGGCAAATCACAGAAAACAGCAGACTAAAACTCGAAGAGGTAGAAATGGACGGATTTAAACGAATACTAGGTGTACCGAGAAGCGGCGGGGGGGGGGGGGAGTATGAAATGTGGAAATAAAATGGATGGGCGTTGTTGGCTCTCAATAACTGATGTCGAGAGGAAACAACTAGTGCGGTATCGACATATACAAAGAACGAAAAACACAAAGCTGTCGAATGCTATAAGGCAGCCTTTAGTCACTTAGCAAAACATACGAACAAAATACCTATCTATTACCTATTTCATCACATAATTCGTATATACTAGCGTCTCTTTTTAGTTTTGAAAATTTAGTTGCTTCTAGTTCTTTTGTGTTTATATTCGATTTTCTTTTCTTTCGTGCATGTATGAGGGTTGATCCTTTTACTCCGCCCCTGACCTATTTATTAACCAAAACAATTATTTATCTTCACTTCGCATTGTAACCTGCTATGTATAGATTAACGCTTGAAACTTACAAGTCTGAACCTGTTAAAGCGTGCCTGCAGCAGACGACCGAGGCCGAGAGAGTTACATATTAGTATCAATATGGATCGTGTCGAGCAACGAGCGGTGATTAAATATTTACGTTTAAAAGAGATGACCCCCAGCTGAAATTTATCAAGATTTGGTGGATATATTAAGGGAATATGCAGTATCATATGACATAGTTAAAAGCTGGCGTCGTGAGTTTAAATGTGGTAGACAGTGTTGTACAGACGAAGATGCAGGTGGAGCGTCCACAACCGTCAATACCAAAGAAACTGTTAAAAAGGTCCATGATCTTGTGCTGCAAGATCGATGCGTGACTTTTAGACAAATAGTTGAAGATATTGGTATCTCAGACCATGTGGTATATAATATAATTGCATCCGAAGACGCGGATACGTATCTGCGTCTCTGGACAAGGATACATTCACAAAAATATGAACATTTATTTTGTTCTTCACACTAGATTTTTAATAATATTTTATATTATTAAAAATACTTTTGTATTATTTATATATATTTATCTTTTATTTCCAATTACCTATTGTTCGCTTTTGTTTTAATTTTAGTACCTTTATATTGTCCTGGAAGTAGCTCGACTGTTGAAAAATAATGATCTATTATTGTTATTAATATTATTACAGGAGGAATACTTTAAATAAAATAGAATCAGCCCATAAGGTACATCTAAGATTTTTTAGCTAGTAAGAGAATTTTTCGATAGCAGCTTCATTAGCAGTACCGTGTCCTGAAAGTGATTTGTTACTTTTGCGATTTTTGTTTATTTCTGTATTTAATACCAATTAATGATTGCATTGAACTAAGACAACGAATTACTAATAAGTTGTAGGAAATAAGGTGAGGAATAGGGCTTAAGAGTAAAAAAATGCATTGCTACAAATCAAATAGGGACAGAACTTCAGAAATGATGGAGTGAGACAGGAAAATACGTTAAGCCCTTTATTATTCATACGTGTGATGGATGAGTTTATAAAAGAGCACTGGATTAGGAAAAGAAGTACATAGTAGGATACAAAAATATGCAAAAAGTGAAAGTGACATTTTACTTATAGCAAAAAACAGAAAGAGATTTGGAGAGCATACATAAATCTGGATAGAAAGTTAGGAAAATATAATTTAATATTAAATGTGGAGAAAACGAAAGCGATGGTTGCGAAAAATGCATATGCTAATGTAAACCTCGAAGTAGAAAGGAATAAAATAGAGCAAGATCACGGTAAACAACAAAGGAATACTCCACGATGTCATTGGAGCAAGAATAAGCTGAGCTCTGAAATTATGTTATTCTCTCTACAAAAATATTTTAAATAGAAAGGAAATAAAAATAAATATGATTGCGCATTAGAAAATCTATTTGCCAGCACTAACTTTTCGGATAGAAAATTGGTCATTGGACAAAACAACAAGTAAACCAGCTGCAAGCCGTAGAGAGGAAAAAGAATGGACAGGAACTGCAAATAAAATACTTAGAAATAAAAATTGAGGAGAAGAAATAGAAGTGGGGATAAGGTAATTAAAGTAGAGAAGTTATGGATGCAATGAAAATTGAAAAAATCAAAAAGGACGATCGAGGAAAGCATGGAGCAATAGTGTAAGAAAAATTCTTGTCACATAGACGCTAGTTGATTTGTATTTTACCACGTAGAACCGCCCAAATATTAAAAGGTGGACGCTTGTGGTTTGCGTTGATTTTGTTCCGGGCTAGCTGCAATGTACTAACAATAATGAAAATGATTTAGAATAACGTAATGATGATACATGCTGCCAGCAGTAACACACAGGTTCATACCCAGAAAGAGACACAAGCTGCTGGCAGCGAACAACACATATGTTCACACCTTGCTATCTATTTTTTGGAATACTAAGGCATGACTTATTATTATTATTGGAATGTATCTTTGAATAATTTAAACCATAGCAACTCAATTATTTGACATTCATATTCTGTCATTTATATTTTTTATTCCCTTGACAAAGGCATCATTGCCGAAACATGTAGGGTTGTTTTAAATATATATACTTTGAAGTAATGAACCAGACCTTTAATCGCCGACTTATTAAGTTTACCTTATCCTACCAAGGTCACGAAAATATTATATATTTATATATATATATATATATATATATATATATATATATATATATGTATAAGTAGCACCTATCTTTAGTAAATTTAATCTCATATTCAATTCTATACCTGGTATTTCTTTTGTTAATTTACTCGATAATAAATGTTATATTGTTTTTTTTGTAAGTTTAATGAAGTGTTTTATTTTGTTTTCAATGGCATTAGTAAACATACATACATAAGAAGGTTAAGTAGGATAAGAATAAACATAGTGAACAATTTTAGTACTGACTCACCGTAGAAGTTCTGACTATTATTCCCTAGATAATTATCTAATTGCTTTCAATTAATTGAAACCTGTATTTAAATTCCTTAGCTTTATCAGGACTACTCACACGCCCAGAGATATTATAAGAGTTTATGAGTCTCAACATAGCCGAGTTTTTTTTTGTATCAATAAATAAATAAATTTTAATTTAAATATATTTAGTTTTTCTTCAGATTAGAAATTAATTTTTTACAGTTTTCTTCTCTTCATAGGGTACAACAGTATATACATATATATCGTATAGTAGATTAAAATAGTCGGCGATTTAAGGTTTGTTTTACTTTGATATGTATATATTTAAATAATCTTACATGTTTCGGCACATAGCGCCTTTTTCAAAGTAATTTAAAATATCAATGACAGTATATTGTCATTAATATACTGTCGTTAACGGTTGAAAACAATGGAAGCCTAAAATTTTTGGGTTAATGAATTTTTGTTGAATGCTTAATGAATATTCATTCATCATACACTGTTGGAAAAAAGTGACGAGCACACCCTGTATAATCTGAAGAAGTGGTTCTAACGCAATGAAATTTGGTATGGGAGTAGTACTAATGTAGCATAACTTACCCCCACGGCGAAGCCCTGCTTGGAAGGGATGCATTAATAGCGGGAGTATTCCCCGCAAGCGGCGCGTACCATCGCTACACGACGAGGCATGGAGTCAATAAGTCGTTATATGGTAATGGGAGGAATGTCCAACCATGCTGCTTCAACTCGCCTCCATAGCTCCTCAACGTTACCCAGGGGAGCCGGATAACGTCATATCTCAGATATGTTCTCGGATTGAGATCCGGAGAACGTGCTGGCCATGGAAGCATTCGTATATGGCTCTTTTCCACAAAGGTCTGGGCAACAGGTGCAGTGTGCGGTCTGCCGTTGTCGTGCATGTATAGAAGACGCGGGCGCCGTCGAACGTAGGGAAGCACAACGGGCCGTAGCATAGCGACGAGCCGTCATCGTATGCTGTATACGCAGCAGACGTGTACGTCCACCATGTGTAATAGCACCTCATTCCATAATGCCCTGCTGGCGTTGTATAGGGCGTGGTTGGATGCACTCCTCGAGGTGACGCTCACCACGTCTCCGATGAACCAAAATTCGCGCGTCACCGATGCTCAATTCCAATCTTAATTCGTCGGAAAGCAAAATGTGCCTCCACTCGACAACCCACTGATGTCTAGCCTCCACCCACTGGCGCCGTGTACGGCGGTGCTCGCGAGTCAGTGGAATCCGCTGTAACGCACAGCGCGCTCGCAGTCCACTTTCTAGCAAACTCCTCCGTACAGTTCGCGTAGTGAGTACGCCTTCCCTTTCTGCTGGCCAAACGGCTCCAAGTTGCCTTGAGGAAGACATACGCGACGCTAAAGCGCTGTGCACAAGGGTGCGCTTCTCGCGTGCTGTGCTCGTGCGGGGCCGTCCCGCTCGCGGCTGAAGGCGCGTACGTCCTTGCTCCATCCATTCTCGCCATGCCCGCTGCACTGCCAATAATTACCGCTCGAGACGGCGCGCGATATCACGGAAGGATACTCCTATCATGTGCATCCCCACAACCATTCCTCGCTCAAACTCACTCAGACAACGCGAACGGCTTTCCGTCACGCACAAAGTACGACTACTACTACACGCTTCCACCACACTAACAATAACCGGTTTCTCCCTCCCCACATCGGTCTCCATGGAGACAACATATTGCAGCTGTCGGAAGCACTTAGTAAAAAATACAGCTATAGAAAAAGTCAAAACTCGCTGCGCAAGCTCGTCTAAATCTACGCATTTATCTTGACACGTTCAGATTATACAGGGTGTACTCGTCACTTTTTTTCATCAGTGTAATCAACATTCCTTCTGTGCTGGTAAAATGAATTTAGATATGATTTAATAATTAGCTAAATTTGTTTAGTTATCACGGAGTAGAGTGTTCGTACTGAATCGTTCTCCTATGGTAACTCTTCGGCATTTCTAAACGTCAGAATGTCGTACGGCAAAGTATTAAATACATGACATATAAATTGAACTATACTTAAAAATGGATAATGGTGAACTAATAGAATTAGTAAAACTCCACAAGTGTGCTTTATGATGCAGAACATAATAAATACCTAGATAGTAATTACAAAAACACAGTTAGGAATGCTATAGGATGTGAATTTAAACAACCAGATATATATATCTGGTTGTTTAAATTCACATCCTATAGCATTATATATATATATATATATATATATATATATATATATACATATATATATAGCATATATATAGCATATATATATATATATATATATACACAATCAGTTCCCTTCTACCGTTATGGTATAGGGTGTACAAAATTATAAAATAACGTTTAACTTTGTGAATCCTTTAACTTAAATTCACTATTTACTTCTTATGCACAAACTCAGTCCACTCCTTTCTGTCACTTCCCATTATAACTCGCTTCGGTCCATGTTTTTCCTTTTTTTCTAGTATTTTCCCTATCACACTATTCCAGGTCTCCTGTGGTCTTCCTCGTTTTCTTCTTCCTACCATTCTCTATAAACTCCGACACCGATATGATTTCCATTTATCGTCTTATTTGGTTGCTTCTTATTCAGTCGTTCAGAGTGACTCCTTTTATTTGTCTGAGATATTTGATTTCGGTTGCTTCCAGTCTTCTTTTTATCCTTGTCGACAATAGAGTGTTCAATATCCATGTCTCGCATCCATATATTAATATAGGTCTAAATATTGCCTTGTATACATTTAATTTCCATCTTAATGTTACTTCTTTTTTCTTAATAAACCACTTATTCATTGCATAATATATCTAGTTACTTTTCTCTAATATTTCTGTTATCTCTTTCTTGGCTTCCCTTATCATCAATTATCACACCTAAGTGTTTTATCTCTTGGACTTGTTCAATCGTTTTTCCATTTAATTGTATATTCATTTTGTGTGGTTCTTTCGCTACTGCCATGACTTTAGTTTTATTTGCGTTTATTGTCATTCCTTTTTGTGTTAATATATCGTTCCATATCAGTAGATTTCCTTGTAGTTCGTTTTCCTTTCTGGCCACTACGATAACATCGTCGGCGAATGCACATTCAGATACATATATCGGCTGCAAATTCCTGTAGCCTATGTGTAGTTTTTTGGTTCTATTATTACAATGCCTTATGATTTCGTCCATAAATACTGTAAACAATACACGGTTCAACGATCCTCCTTGTCTCAGTCCTTCTTCGGTAATGAATTCTTCTGATGCACAGTTGTTGCTAATGTTGCTAATATTTTCCATGTTTGTTATTATTTTTCCATCTTTGGTTTTTATTGTCCTTTCCCGTTTATAATATACTTTACTAGTTTTTTGTTGATAATACATCCTATTCCTTCTGCTGCTCTTTTATTTTCGGATACTCCGTTATATACCAATGTATGTCCATTTGCTAATTTTTCTCTCCTTTTCCTTTTTTCATTGTTTCTGCTACCACCAATATATCAAGTCCTGTCTTGTCAAACATAGGTCACCTCGTTCTCTTTCTCATTTAGACTTTTTATGTTCCTACGAGTCTCTATAAACCATAATCATGCCATGTTGTCTTCTTTAATTAATTCTTGTCATCTTTTCTCTTGTCAGTTTTTTAATCTTTAATTCCTTTATCAGTGTTATCTTCCAAAGGGTTATTTTTCTTGTTCCATGTATATTTTCTTCCGTCTATAAATAATTTCTGATAAACCATTTTTACGATGTTTCCCTTATTTTTTTCTGTATCTCTTATTTCTTTTATTTGATTTTTATTCCTCTTTCTTTATCAGTGAAATCGCTTACAATATGTATATTTTTTCATCCTTTTCGTCTTTCAACTTGTACTTGTTATTCATAACTTGCATTTTTTGTTGAAAGTTATCCATACAATTGGATAACTTTGTATTACATATATTTTTTCGTTAATTCCTACCGCTTTCTTTATTTTGGTTTCTATTTTAAGATATTTCATAATATTTTCAGTTTTTTGACTATTTCTTCTTCATTACCTTTATTTACTTTCATTCCTGCGATTATTACATTATTTCTTCTATTCTCCCTTTCTAATTTTTCTATTCTGTTTTAGTTTATTTACATATTCTCCATTTTTAATTTTAACTCAATTATTTCTTTCTGTAGTCTCCTACTTCACTGCTTTTACCTCTTCTCGATATTCTCTTTGTTCCTTTCGAATTTCTTTTAATTCGCTAAGGACCTCATAAACGTTTTTAATTCTTCCTCTTGATCTTCTAACTCGCTTATATTTCCCTGTTTTGTCTTAATGGGTGTTCTCATTGTTTTTTACTTCTTTTAGTTATATCTGTGGTTTGTTCTACGTCTGGTTTCCGTTTTCCTTCCTCCGTAGAATAATCTTCACTATCCATATTACTTTATTTATCTTTTATCGATCTATACTCCTCTGCTGTTTTGGTTGCCTAATCGCGCATCTAACAACGTAAGGTATTATCACCCAAGTCGACCTTTCGGAAGTGTAAACCTTATCTATAATTATTTTGTTATCTTTACTTATTTTCCTTATCTTATTCAGTGACTAGTTTCCTTATATGTTTTAATGGCTTTTGTTTGACTTACGTGTAAATCCCGCTCGTAAAGTTCTAAGAATTCAGTTTAATTTACGGAGCAAATCACACACATCGACCACTCTTTCACCTATATAATAATAATAATATATATATATATATATATATATATATATATATGTATATTCGATATTAATAAGAATCTAAGGTTTCTTATTTATTTTATAGACCGTATAATCATACTAAATAAAAATACATATTACATTGATACATTGATAAAATCAAAATAAATAAAAACGAAAAACTTGTTTGCTTGGAGTACACAAACATACCATTAATATTAGCTAAAAAAGTAATTTCAGAAAAATGGGATTCCATCACAAAATTTACTGATATACCACTAATAGATTTCCTTGAAGCAATAGAATTAACGCTAACTTCCACATATTTTCAGTTTGATAAGAAATATTATAAACAAATCTATGGCTTAGCAATGGGAACACCGATATCGAGTGTGATAGCTTAATTAGTACTTGAGTACATTGAAGAAAATATAATCAAAAACCTGAATTTTAAACCAACATTTTTTAAAAGATATGTTGACGACTGTATAATTATGCTGCCAGAAAAGGAAATAAACAACGTACAAAACAGTTTCAACAATTTTCACCCTAACTTAAAATTTACCATTGAAATAGAAGAAAATAACTATAAATTTCCTAGACTTAAGTAATAAAAGTAAACAACAACATACAAACAAAATGGTACACAAAACCTATTACTTCGGGCCGATACGTTAACTTTTTTCAAATCAACCTCTATCCCATAAAAGAAATGTAGTAACAGCTTTAGTAGATAGGGCTATAAACCTCACAAATACAATTTCAGACCTACAATACTAAATAAAGTTAAAACTATTATAACGAAAAACAATTATCCACCACATTTTGTACAAAACATTATAAAACACAGACTAAACAAGATATATAACAAAACTAAATGTCAAAATACAAATACAACGTCAATTAAACTAACATATATCCCTACACCTTATATAACTGGATTATCCGAAATACTAAACAACATAATCAAACCATTTAATTTTAAATTAGCACATCAAAACGAAATTTTAAAATAAGTCAAAAGCATAATAAAAAAATAATTCACACAAAAACGCAGTAAAACAAGACCGTTAGGTCCACGTACAGAAAGGAGCACAAAATATCCCAGTTGAAACACATATCCCTTTTCCAAAACAACTATGAAAAGAAAAAGGAAGAAAACTTGTGAAGTGTATAGTTTGAGATAGTTTAGTTCCTAGGAATGCAATAATTAACGAATAGAACAATTAGTGAGTTTAATTATACAAAAATTTTCATATAAAATATTATTAAAAACATAATTTCTTGTTCCGTTACAGTTTATATACATGTACACATTTGACAAAGACTAATAATTAATAAAAATCGAAACGTCGTTTTCATAAATAAATTTGTTTGATTTCAATAAAGGTCGCTAAAACAAAACAAAAATATTTTTATTTAGTATATATACAGTATGTCCACGGATCGAGTTTCAAAGAGGGAAAATTTCTTTATTTTGCATTTTACAAGAAAAATGTATTATTGATAAAAGTTTTTTCCTGTCCCGAAGCGACCAAGTCAGCTTTAACCTTTTCAAATTTTCTTTTAGTTTAAGATAAAAATAAAAAAATTGGTCGTTTTATTTGAAAATTTTTTAAAGTCCCAGAAATTAAGTTGCGTTGTCATGGTAATTACCGATATTTATTTATCTAATTAACTGTCACATAGAAAAATCAACCATAATCGTTGAAAATGTTGTCAAAAGACCAACGAATTTACCTAATTCAATGCTATGGCAAAGGTAATAAAGCGATCCGTCGAGTTGTCGACGAATTTAATCAAAAGTTCCCGGATATTTACATCTCAAATAGAGGTACACGAGCATTGGTAAAAAAATTCCTATCCACTGGTTCCATACTGGATGTAAAGAAAAGCAAAATAGCACGCGATGGAGACGACGCCGCCACTCTTCTTGTAATGGATTCAGTACGGAACTATCCCAAACTTTCTTTGCGGCGCAGATCAGTCCATCTGGGAACTAGTAAATCGCTCATTCAAAAAATTTTGAAACAAAAGAAGTTCCATCCCTACAAGCCAATTTTTAATCATGTATTAGAACCCGGAGATCCTGCGAAACGTTTGTATTTTTGTCTGTGGATGGGCGCTCAAATCATGGGTAATCAATACTTTTACAGAAATATTATTTTTTCTGATGAGGCCACGTTTTCTACTAATGGTACTGTTGCATCTCAACATGTGAGATATTGGAGCGATTACAATCCAAATTTTCGCATCCCACACAATCGACAATATTCGGCAAAAGTTAATGTGTGGTGTGCAATTTTTTACCATGGTATCATTGGACCATATTTTTTTGATAATACTCTCAATCTGCAAAATTTTGTTCATGAACGTTTGGACGATCTACCGATTAATTACCTCGCAAGGTGTTATTTCCAACAAGATGGTTGTCCGGCTCATTATGCTAGGATTGTTGTCGAATGGTTAAATCAGCAATTTGGACAGAATTGGATAGGTCGAAATGGTCCCGTGTTATGGTCACCAAGGAGCCCTGATTTAACAATGGCTGATTTTTATCTTTGGGGTCGTTTGAAGCAAATAGTTTATGCAAATAATATTCCTCCGAACGTAGAAGATTTAAAGGAGAGGATTAGAGACGCTGTGACGTCTTTAACTCTCGAAGAAATTCGAAGAAGTTATAGGGAATTGCGCCGACGGCTAGAATTGTGCGTTGAAAAAGGGTGGTGAATGGATTGAGTAAAATAGTTATTAGTTATATCATTTTTGTTTTTGAGTTTATGAAATTAAAATCTACTGACATGGCCGTTTCGGGACATGCAAAAACTTTTATCAAGAATACATTTTTGTTGTAAAATGCAAAATAAAGAAGTTTTCCCTCTTTGAACTTCGATCCGTGGACATACTGTATATATATATGTGATAAACGTAATGTTAATGTGAATTAATAATCAATAAATTCTCACATTACTGCCAATGCCGCTCTAATTCGTTGCATTAAAGTCGTGTCTATTCCTGGATGTAGGTGCACCGATGATTGGTAAAACCATGAAACGTTGGCGTCTGCACATTCCAGGGTGGATACGACTTTCACACATTTTTTCATATATATATATATATATATATATATATATATATATGTATATATATATATATTAATGCAAAGCTGATTAGGTCGTATAAAAAATACGAGTGAAATCTACGTTAAAATACCTAACAATTGTAAAATAATTGGGTAAGGTAATTTTAAATAATTCTAATTATCTTTCCTAGTGTGGTTACAAATATTACCTAAAGATGAAGTTGTATAAAACGTAATGTTTGTCACATGCGTATAATTCAAATAGTAAATAAAAGTACATAAAATAAATATACTTCACCTATACAGCTTTTCCCTCGTACAAACTATTGTTGTTTATTCTTAAAAGTAATTTTATGTTATATGTCCGGCTAGTAGAACAATGAGACTCTTATTTGTGCTTTATGAAGATGTTACTTGTGCGGGATCGGTACTCAATAAGAATATGTGGAAAAGTGCTAAACAAGTTATTAAATAATAGGATTCTGAATGTAAAATCTATCAAATAAAACGAGAGAGTAATGGACAAATGTAAATGGTTTAATAGAAGTATCAATTAATCAGGTAAGTGTTTGACATAAAACAGTATAAATATAAATTTGTTTCAAGACACGTGATCAAAGTAATTCAATAAATTCTAGGTTACGTAATGATATTTTATGATAACAATCTAAATTTATTTATCTAACTTAAATATTCTTATTAAACTAAAAGCAAAGGAACTGTATTCTTCTAATTTTTATAAAATAATTCAAATTTTAAATTAACTTATTAGGCATATCTATAGTAATATCCATGATAGTGGTTTTCATAAAATAAACTCATTCAAAATATTTAAAATTTTTAGGAGATATAAATAAATAATACTTAAATGGAAATAGGCGGGATTCAGGTAGTTAGGATTTCGTTCGTAGTTCCAAGGTTCAGGATATAAGGCTCGGACAACGGATATTTTCTAGCGGCGTCCCTGCCAATACTTCAGGTATTTTAGGGTGGTGTCTCCGGTAAAATGTAAATTTCGTTTTATAACGAACTGGATAGTAACTGGATACGGAAAATACGTAGAAAGGTGCTTGGTAAGTTGGAGATATGTTTTATATACTTGTAGTTTGATTTTAATACTTTAATTAATGTTTTTTTATCTAAATTTCAGAGCGGCACTATCGAATACGTCGGTGTGTTTTTGGAATTTTTTTCAACATGACGCTAACTCTCGTTTGTTTTTAATGCTGGCTTCTCATTCGTATTTCTCGTATGTATTTATTTAATCTCGTCGAAAATATTCGTAAAAGTGATAATTTACTAACTCTTATCATGTAGATATTTTACAAAAATTATATATTTTATTTTATTATATAAATAATTGTCATTTGTATATAAAAAGTTTCATTTTATGCTAGTTTTTAATTAGGATATTTCCCGCTATAGACTAATTTGTATTTGTACAGTTTTTCCAAGAAAATAGGTGACATTATTTATCAATCAATTAAGTTAAAAATCTTCGGACATACAAAATATTGAAGTGAAATGACTATGACAAATGAGTCCATGTAAATAAATAAATATGAGATTTAAATTTGAGCAATTAAAAACGCGAAATTAACTTTATTGATTTGACAGGTGAAAAATGCAGTTCCTATTATATCTTAAGTTCTAATATTAACATTTTAACTTTAACGATCTGTATTTTATAAATCTCGGGAATCCTTATGTGTAGGCTTGACCTACCACAATATATATATATATATATATATATATATACTAGATAAAAGTAATGTTTTTGGGAGTAGCGGTCGGGTAATTAAAACAATATTTTTAATTTAATTTTTCAAAAGCTAAAATTTATTTGAATGTTAAGATTGTTAATTTTTAAACCATAGCACAGCCCTCAAAAAACACATCAAACAATCAAAACACACTTTCAATTTCGATAAAACCTCAATAATTACATCTAAAAAAACAACAAAGCAAGAAATATACTAGAAAACATCCACATACAAAAAAATACAAATTCAAAAAACGACCGTGCAGATTTAAACAACTTGTCAACAATATACCTACCTATTAAATAAATATATAATAACAATATAAACATCTCAAAAAAATAAAATAAAAAAACATCCGTGAACAGTTAACCCCCCCCCCCCCCCCTCGCTGACAAAGTGCTGACAAAGCCAATATCTTTCCACTCGTCCCCATAAAACACATGCCCCGAAAACAGCTACCTACTAATGCAAAGAAGTTTAGTTTTGTTTAGAAATGCAAAAGAAACACGTTGCAATATATCAATGCCAAAAATATTTACCAAAAAAGTTTAAGTATAACAATACGTTAAGCACGTTTTACGCATTTGTTACAAATGAAACAGACGTGCAATATACACGTCTGTATCTGTACACATGGACATCTACAACGTATTAAACAATGGTCACTTGAACATTGAACATATGTATTTGTATCAATTTATATTCACGGCCGTTCAATTCAAATACGAGATTTCGGGCAAGATGTGCCCTCGGTCTCGGTTTCATATGGAGTACTAAATATAGTATTGTTGCCAAGCCTTTGTAGTCTCTATATCTAGATGGATTATAATCAAACATCAAAGAAGGTTTTGATATGAAGAATGAGATGCGATATTGTCATCAAAAAGTCTTCGTTGCTCATATTGTTAAGAAATAAATGAATAAATATGGTTAACTAGAACGAGTTTCAAAAAGAAATTAATCTCAGTAGGAACTGAGTAACTAGTACTTGCAAATTATTATAAGCCACTTGCCCTTTAGTTATAACTAACTATTTATCTAATTTAATTTTGACATTTGTTATTTTGTGACTAGCAATATAATTTTTTCTTACAAATATTTTTTACTTAGTAAACAATACTACTAAATAATGTACACATTGTAAGAAAATATTTTTATTGTTGAAGCATATTTACGATGTGCACAATTTCTCAACGGAGAATAGCAATATTCCTACGCGGAATGTAAGCCACAGTTTCACTTGCTGTTTCCTTATTGAGTTGTGGATAATACCGCTTTACATCATCACATTCGTCGTCATCTAGTCGTGGAAAAGTTTCGGGCTACAGGATATGTGTTAAAAGACAAAAGTTCTGGTAGATCACGTACACAGCAAAATATTGTTGAACACGAGAAAAACATTCTTGGAGAAAACCTACATACATCCGTTTGTCATTTATCAGTTCAAACGAACGGATCTTCTAATACCGTTCATAGAATTTTGAAGCATCGATTGTTCAACAGATTATACCTAGAGAACACGATAATAGGCTTAATTATTGCAACTTCTTTCAAGAAAATTTAAATAATGACGAAATTTTTCATCTAATTTTTTTTTACTGATGAAGCATGATTTCATTTAAGCGGGTTTGTAAATAAACAAACTTACAGAACATAGTCTATAAACAAGCCAAACAATCACGTCGAAGTTGTTTGACATCCTGTTAAAGTTGGAATATGGTTAGCTGTATCTCGTCGTAGAAAAATATGACCAATATTTTTTCACAATAACATTAATAGCCAACGATACCGAGAGCAGTTAGAATCACAATTTTTAACTCAACTGCAACGAGACGAATTCAATGGGGGTTACTTCTAGCAAGATGGGGCTACTGCACATATACCTCGTGAAAATTTAGCGCTTTTAGAATATAACTTCCCTAATAGAGTTATGTAGAGCTGTATGGCCAGCAAGGTCACCAGATCTTACTCCGTTAGATTTCTCTATTTTCGGATTGCTAAAAAATGAAGTATATAAGATAAGAATGAATCACTTGATGAATCCAATTACAATTAAATGGAATAAAATAACACCAAATTTATTGCAGAATATTTTCGACAACATGAAACATCGTATTACATTATGAATTCAACAGAATGGCGACCATTTTGACCACTTGTTACAAATTATAATAATTAAAATTTCTACAAATTAGTTATTTACCTTGGTTTTTTGAGTAATATTCTATCTTTAATGTTATCTTATTAAATAAATTAATAATCTATTTGTACTTGATATTAATTTCATCACCATATCTCTCGATGAAAAATTTTGACAGTGACAGGTAGATAATCTTCATTCCTTTTAATCTATATCGGCATTTCAAGAATGCAGAGCATCATAATTTATAGGAGAAATTCATGGACAACTAGATGTAATTCTTTTTGAAACATGTTGTATGAAAGTATGCGACATGACAACAATGCACGGTACCGAGGATACAACAAACATGCAAATCATAATAACGTAGTGTTTACAAATTGTTTTTAAAGAGGAACTAGTTTTGGGTAAGTTTTGTGTTTATTAGTTGTTGATAATTGTTGTAGCAATAACTAATTTTAATATTTTGCATAGAAATGTACTTTTATAAAGACTTTTCCAAGTATGCACAAATATAAATGTAAAATTCCAGATTGCGAAAATCGGTATTATTCCAATATTTTTCCTGATTCGAGTTATCAAAATAAATATTTCTTCACTCTCCCTTCTGATGATGGTAGAAAACAGGTATGGTTGAACTTTATTAAAAGATTTTAAGATATTGATGCTTCTTCGAAAGAAGGCTAGTGCTAGCAGTGTTACCAATTAGATAAGTTTAGGCGATTTTAAATGCTCCGCAAACTCAAAGATGATTTCTTCAATATGCGGAACAATTCATGAAACTGAAAGTAGATATCGCTGCTAAAATTTTAAGTTTCACAATTGCAGCTTTAATAGAAGCTATAGTTTGTGATTCATCTAGACTGCCTGTAGAAGCTATTCCCACTGCAGAATTTGTTCATGATATCGACTCACTCTTTGATAGTTTAAATTCCAGTACATTGAATAATGAAAACCCCTTAAAGCGTTGTGTTACTTCTAAATCGGAACGCTTAAAATTCTAGTACGAAAGTCTTCAAAAAATTAAGCACTGGCAATTTGAATGTTTAACGACCCATCAGGTAAAATAATCACTACCAGTGAAAATGGGTTGGGTTCATACTTTTTGAGGTGTCATTTTCTTGTGGAATAAACTGTAGAATATAGGATTTGGACATTTGCGAACAAGATCATTAAATCACGATTGCTTCGAGAATTTATTTGGTGTCATACGTCAGTGTGGTGGTCTCAATACAAATCCAAGTTGTCATTAGTTCATTGCCAATTTTAAAACTTGTATTCTAAATAATTTAGTGTCTGATAGTGGGCATATCTTAACTAATCTGCAATCATTTATTTCTTCTGTTGAACATAAAAGAGCTAAGATTAGTACACGGGATACGAATGAATTAGAAGATTATTTTCTAAATAGTCCGATTAATGGTGAGAATGATTTTAATTGTCAAGCTGCCACCTATGTATGGGGATTCTTCCTAAAAAGCTCAATTTACCCGATTGTGAGGTTTGTAAATCTTCTTTATTTTTTGCTAACGTAGAACCTCATCACACATTTACAATGTTTAAGGAATTTAGTGAATGAAATAATCTTTTTTATCCCATTTTTAGTTTCATATTATATGTTAATAACAATTACGATAAGATGGTTGTGTCGTTAAAATTATTTGGCCATGTAAATTCCATTCACAAGAAAATGTTGGTAACTTTGCAGAAGGTTAGTTTTTCATGGTATATTTGGCTTAAATGCAATCATCAAACTTTAGTTCAAGAGCAGTTATTAAATATATCTATGAGTTTAATTACAGTAATCCCCCGATTTACGAATAGGATACGTTCTGTGAAAGTAGACGTATATCGAATATTCGTATAGCGGGTAGTATGCCATTCTACTGAAAATAAATAGATACGTTCCAGGGATAAAAAATATTCGTAAAGCGAGATCCATATTAGTATAAGTTTGTATTAAAAATACATAGATGTGTACCCATAATGTTCGTTATGCGAAACCCTTTTTTTAAAAACATTTATAACAAAGTGATATGAAAAGAAATTTATTCGTTTTAAAAATAAAATACACAAGACATTCATTAAAAAAGCAAATTTTACATTAAAAAAAGAACATTTAATTTTAAAATTAAAATAATAACTTAACATTACATATTAAAAAATTATTAATTATAAATGTTATATCAATTCTGATGTGTTGTATGAGCCCTCGCCTAAGCTAGTAGATGATCCTTCATCTAAACTGGCATCGGAAATAGATTCTACAGATTCTTGAATATTAGGAGCTGCAACACTTTTTTTTAGAAAAATAAGAAACTAATGAGGTTTGCTTCGCACATTTATTTTTATCTTTGTATAATTGTCTATAGCAAAGAATTGAGTTTTCTATTTCTCTGGAAACCTTAAGACTTCTTTCTGCAGAAGGATCGTTTTCCGAAAATATATCGATAGCTTCCTGGATAAGAGAAAACGCTTTTGATATTTCTTGCGATGTCAAAGTACGAGAACTTTCGCAATGCGTAAGACTCCCCGCATTTTCTGCATCCGTGCTTCCTTCAAGCATCGCTATTAATTCTTCATTTGAAACATCTTCCTGTCCCGATCAAAGAACTTCTGCCACATCTTCATTGCCCACTTCATCCATACCGACTTCGTGTGCCATAGCAACAATTTCATTTTGAATTTCTTGAATGTTTTGTAATGAACTACCGAAATCATTAGTGCATTCGGTCCATAATTTTTTTCATACTCCATTCATGGCTGTTACCTTAATTTCATCCCAAGATTTTATAATGTTATCAATAGCATTAAATTATATTAAATTGCTACCAAAATTCTGTAATAGTTGTCCGGTTTCGACCATCAACATACATATTTGATAAGATTCTTGAAAACGCGGCGCAAATAATAAGCCTTAAAGTTAGCAATTACACCCTGATCCATTGGTTGAAGTATAGGAGTAGTATTTTGTGGTAGGAATACGACTTTGATGTTGTCAGGTATGAAAGTTAGCTTATGGCTAGGTGCATTGTCAATAATTAGCAATGCCTTGTTTGAAATCTTTTGCTCTGAATTAAATTTTCTCATAGAACTTGCAAAAAAATTATTCAACCAGTCTTCAAAAAGATTTGCTGTCATCCACCCTTTTTTATTTGATCGCCAGATAACACCAAGTTCTGATTTATTACAACCTTTGAAGGCTCGTGGATTTTCAGCATGGTAAATAAGCATGGGTTTTAACTTATTATCTCCTGCAGCATTCCCTCCAAATAAAATCGTAATACGGTCTTTAGCTGCCTTAAACCCTGACGCAGATTTTTCTTGTTTGGAAATGAATGTTCTAGATGGCATTCTTTTCCAAAACAGACCTGTTTCGTCTACATTGTATACTTGCTGTGGGGTATAGCCACCGTCTTCTATAATTTTTTTAAATGTTGCATGATAATTTTTTGCCGCCTCAACATCTGCACTTGCTGCTTCACCAGACATTTTTATATTATGTAAGGAATGACGTTTTTTAAATCTATCAAACCATCCTTGGCTAGCTAAAAACTGCTCTGTCTTAGATCCTTCCCCATTTTTCGTTATTAAATACTGGTGAAGGTTTCTGGCTTTTTCTTGTATAATAGTGGTGCTTTTCGCAATATTTTGTTGGGATTGGTGGTCTATCCATACACTTAGCATTCGTTCCATATCTTCCATTACCGCACTTCTTTGTTTTGAAACATTTTTTGCAGTTAAAGATGTTACTCTTTGTAAACTATTTCTTATTTTATCTTGATTGTTCTTAATTGTACAAACAGTTGAAGCAGCGAGGCCTAAAGCTTTTCCTATTTCATTATTTTTCTGACCTGCTTCGAGCCGTCTTAAAACATCAACCTTTACATCCAATGTGATCGCTTTACGGATCTTTTTTGCACTAGTGGCGTGAACCGTAGTTTCTGTTCGTTTACCTGGCATTTTTATAGCAAAATTTATTTCGACTTAATATAACACAAGCAATAATAGACTGTACTGATATACCTCCAACAAAAAATTATTTGACTCCACTTAAACAATACAAAACCTGCACTAAAGAAATTCAATGAATGATAGAACCTAACTTATTGCTTTCGGGGAGTTCTCAAATTAAATTAAAATTGTACAATACACAACTTGCACTATGGTGAAATTACTATAAGGTGGCAGCACTTGGTGTTGTGCTGCCACCTTGTAGTAATTTCACCACGACTTGCATACGTTCGTATAACGAATTTTTCATTCGTATACCGAATTTTATAATTTAATAATAATGTTCGTAACTTCGAAATTCCGTAAAGCGAGCCTTCGTAAAACGGGGGAATACTGTATTAGGAAATTTCATGATGACACTTGTCGGTTTTCTAATGATAGATCTCTGAATCGGAAAATTGGGCAGTTGATGCAGTTATAGAAGATAAATTAGGTTCTTGGTACGTTGGCAAGCTTAGGATTTTCTAATCTTTTGTGCATGTGAAGAATTATCTTTATTTTATATTGCTGTTTACTAGAATTTCTGTTTATTTATTTTTATGAGTATATAGTTTATTTTGTTTTATTGAAAGAATATTGCATTTTTTTATATATTTGTTGAATTTTAAATATTTAATTTTCTTACATATAGTTTAAATTTATTTTTTAACAGAATTAATTTTTATTTATATGCACGTAAATACGTGTCTGTGATTTCTATATTTATAGATATATCGCACTGATGAGACCAAAAAAGGTTGAAAAACTGAAAAACGTATTTAGAACAATAACTATAGTAATTTAAAAATGCCGCCATTGCGGTTGTTTACGAATTTAGTACAACCATATCCACATCGGGGACGCTAGCATAAGGGTCTAATTTTTAACGTGGAATGAGACACACAAATATATATACATATAAATAAAGAATAAAATAAATTGAAATCAGGCAAGCGGTCTGTTAATTAAAAACTCATTTATTAATTATCCCTATATTTCGCAACAACTTTGTTGCTTCTTCCGGAGATACTACAAGATTAATGAGAACTAACATTAAATAAATAAGAGTATAAAGCAGTAGTAAAATACTTACAAAATGTAGAGTTCTAAAAAATAATAAAAGTGACGTACAAGGACAATAAAATTGATTAGATTTAAAACATGAAAGTAACTATAGATACAAGCCTTTAAAACCTTTAAAAAACATGTATATGTAAAAGTTGAAACATGAAAAATGAAAAATATAAAACGAAACATATAGCAAAAAAGTCACAAGAATATAAAAAAATAATGCATTATAAATTTAACAATATAAGGACCAATTAATAATACAATTTTTAGATGGTCAACTAACCGTCAAACCGTTATTTGTGTCTCTGTTAATGTGGACCATTTCTAAAAAGGTTCTTTTTTTAAGGTTATTCTCAACGTCTAAGATCTTAACGTCAACAAATTTGAATGTATGGTCACGATCAAGTGCATGGTCCACCAATGCACAAGATCTCTTTCCAATACGGACATCGCTTTTATGCTGTGTGATGCGCTGTTGTAGCCATTGTGATGGGCTGATGGGCGAACCCATAGGAGTTCTCCCATCAGCCCCATTTTTGCTCCGATAGTTATGGATCAGTTGTTGGAGAGTGTGATTGCTAAGCTACCATTTCCATTATCGTTCTTGTACAGTGCTACCTACGCGATCCAAAATAGTAGCAGCACGCTCGCAACAAGGCTGACGCTCGGTGTTTAGCGAATACCTCTCTCTCCCGGGCTGACCCACCTGAAGGTGGACGCTCCAAAGAAATACCCCTACCGACTAGCTCATACGAATGGAGAGCGTGTGGGATCAAAAGATCGCTCGATGGAAAATAAAGGCGCCACCGCATATAAGTCCACGGCAGGCGCACCCCGTATACACGGCTGCGGGTGGAACTTAGGTGGCCTCAATCGCAAGAGAGAGATGTATTCCCCCACACCTTGTTGCTGCTAAAAACGTGAAACTGTGTTCTCCTCAGCACCCGCAGGGAAAGAAATCAAACACACAAGTCAAATTCAACAAATAACTTTAATTAAACAATTCAAAAATTAATATCGATACAACAGGTCAAATCAGAAGTCAATAAATTAGGAATCTAACAACAGTAATTAAATAGAACAAATTCCAACTTGAGAACGTGATATACAGTAAGTAAAGAAGGTTTATAATTAAAATCTACAAATCAAAATATCATAAGAAAGGTTAAGCCAAATACTAAATCGTTATTCAAACGAGGTTAAGCCTCTCTGTATAAAGTGACAAATTAATTAAAGAAGCATCAAAGTGGCTAGAAGCAAAAGTATATACCCACAATTTAAATAGCCACCGGGTATATTTATAAAATGAATATGTCTATATAAATGGAATAATTAACAGAGATAACGCTTTAACTGATAATGAAAATAATCTAAAGTGTACGTAAATTAAACAAAGCACAGGTACACCTAATATGTTAGCGTCACCCTGTATCACAGGTTAATATTAAATGCACATCAAAACCTATACGTCAAATTAACAATAATGAAATTAATTAGAACAGCAGTGTGAATTCAAACAGTAGTTCCTTACAGAAACGATTACAAATAATTTAAACTAAAGTAAAGTTTGACGTAACCACAATTTAAACAGAAGCTCCACTGATGGTTCGAGCCTCGTGAATATTAAAAAGGCAATTGCTACGGTTGCTGGATTAACAGACAACCTTTTATTTAAGATAAAATAAGTGAGTATAAACGTATTTTTTTTTTCCTTTCTTATTAAAATGGTGGGTGAAGCCCTTATTCTGTCATCTACAAATATAAGGTTTTAAACAAGTATTCCTCAGAGAAAGGTGAAGCCCCTATCTGAAGTTTTAAAGAGATTGAAAATGAATACAGAGACACCCTATCGACGATTCAAAAATTCAGAATATATCTTGTCTCCAAAAACCCTTTAAAGACACCAAAAAGAAATTAATGCACACTTAGCTTGCACCAAAAATTCCGTAGTATAGTTTCCCTGGAGTCTGTCCTCCTGGTTAATACTTTCAATAAGCTGCTCGGAAGTGTCTGAATCTCCACCAAGGATACTTGGTCCCAAAATGGCCTTAGCTCGCCACGTGGAAAATAACTTCCTGACAGTATTTGTCAAATAAAGCAATATATGCTATTCGTTCGGAATTAGCACAATTTACCAAACCATCCTAAGGAAGAAAATACGAAAGTCAGTAAAACTCAAAATAGTAAAAATATTTCTTACCGCAGAATAAGCTTCTTCGAATAAAAGAAGACAAGTTAGCGCATGGATGTCTAAGGAAGAAGTGTTCGACGAATACCTCGTGTATCATTCAATGGCCGTCATACGTCACTCACAATATTCGGAAACATAAACGAAAGAAAATAAAGCTCAAAATCTCCCAAACGATTAAGGATCGCCTTAAGAGTCCGACAGAACACATTTCGACAATAAATTAATTAACAGAAATCGGCAATTACCAAAATAAAATAATCAAACTCACATTTACAGAACTCTGTAATTGAAGGAAACCAAAATGCCGAACAGAGGGCGCTCTAACGAAAGAATTATCAAATAATAATATAAAACCGTAACTCAAGACTAAAGAAAATGCGTCGAGTCGGTCTTACAATTCAAAACAAGAATTACCACAATGCAAAATTAGATAACGGAGCCACATAACTCGAGATAAACGGGAAATACTGCCAGAATGATTTAAGCGGCAAAATATGTTTAAAGAAGCGCGCTGCGTTAAATAAAACAACTACAGATATATCTGGAATTTAGTAGATGGCGCAAGCAAAACATAGACCCAAAATTATATAACGGAAATATAGGGTCGGTCAAAATAATCGAACCCGAAATAAAAATTAGGAGGAATTAACGTTTTGAAAAGCTTAAAAGACATGATAATTAACAAACTAATAATATAAAATAGAATAAATTGTACATATTGAAAAATAAGCGGATCACGCTGACTTGAAGAGCTTAGAATAAGAGTAAAAGGAATAAGAATATACTAGCAAAACGCAGAGTGATTTTCTATACGTAACAACAGGTATGTTGATAACATTGTTTGCTCTGCGCCACAAGAAAAGAATAGATCTAACATTAAAATTTTTTAACAGCTACAACAAACATTTACAATTTACTGTGGAAAAAGAAAATAACAGCGTGCCCTTCTTGGACGTTTTAGTAATTCGTGACGATAATAATTATATCATTCTGAATTGGTATAGAAAGTCAACTTCATCTGATCGGTTCATTAATTATCATTCTCATCATCCTCTCAATCAGAAGTATAACACCGTTATAGCTATGAGAAACCGAATAGCACATATATGCCATGAAACCTTTCTAAATGACAATCTTACAGAACTTTTCAACATCTTCGTCAACAATGGCTATCCTAAGCACATACTTAATACATTGATATATAGCTCAAATTTTTATGAAGGCAGACAGTGTGATTTACAAAAAAATCCCATACATTGGTGGTCTTACTCATACAATTGTATCACATTTCAAACAATTTAATAACATTAAAATAGCTAAATACAACACATATTCTTTGAAGAAGTTGTATAGTAAGATCAAAGACATAACACCTTTCTTTTTAAATAGTCATGTTGTCTACAGGATAGCATGTTCGGATTGTTGTGGCGTTTATATAGGTCAGACATCACAATGGCTAAAACAGTTTTAACTTTTACATATATGTACATGTTTTTTAAAGGTTTTAAAGGCTTGTATCTATAGTTACTTTCATGTTTTAAATCTAATCAATTTTATTGTCCTTGTACGTCACTTTTATTATTTTTTTGAACTCTACATTTTGTAAGTATTTTACTACTGCTTTATACTCTTATTTATTTAATGTTATTTTTCATTAATCTTGTAGTATCTCCGGAAGAAGCAACAAAGTTGTTGCGAAATATAGGGATAATTAATAAATTAATTTTTAATTGACTGACCGCTTGTCCGCTTTTAATTTATTTTATTCAATGTATTACGGTCGATAATTTCGTTTAAATTATATATATATATATATATATATATATATATATATACCGCCTAATTCTGAGCAAACGCAACGGCCTTAATGTACGAATATTTCTCCCGCTTCGAATACAATTCCCCTGAATGCTGTAGGCGTGTCAACATCAATGTCATATATCATACATACTTACATATTATGGAGCCGCGTAAGAAAAATTATCTGATTACCAAATTACTATTAAAGGACTATAAATTGTTTAGTCCTGTGTTATGGTAATGAGTAAATTGCAATACGTTATTCTACAAAGCGTAATGAAATTATTAATAAGCGGTTAAGAAAATTGCAAATAAAGCATCAAGAGATTTAATAAATTAAATTTTAATAATAAAGGTCACAAAAACTGTTCATAGTAAACTAAATAAACATCAGAAATAAATAAAAACTAAATTAAATTCTAGTAATGTTAAGAAAAATTTACTCTTACAGATAATAAAATAAATTGTTCATAATGAGAAATTAATTATATAATAACGGAAATTCATCCGTTTAAACTCGTCACCGTAAAATAATTGATGATGTTTGGAATATTTATAATTACGAAAACCATTTAATTTTAGTATGCGGTTAACGGAAGAGCAGCATATGCCTAAATCGTTGGAAATATCGCTAACTGTCAAATTTGAATTTAGTTCTATTGCAGCGCATACTAAAATGAACGTATCATTAGGAACTCTGCGATTTGGGAATAATGGTTTTAAATTTTGTACAGAACCAGTAATGTCTATTTTATTTTCTTATTTTCTTATTTTCTTATTTTCTTATTTTCTTATTTTCTTATTTTCTTATTTTCTTATTTTCACTATTCAAACGCTTAAGAGACTCCGTATAGGGTGACAGTGGTGACACTAATTTGTGACATTAGTTGTTAAATGGTTGCGCGACAGACTGGTTTGTGATTGGCTAAACGCGTTCAGGGGAATTGTATTCGAAGCGGGAGAAATATTCATACGTTTGGATCGTTGCGTTTGCCCAGAATCAGGCGGTATATATATATATATATATATATACATATATATATATACCGCCTGATTCTGGGCATCATTGCCGAAACATGTAGAGTTATTTTAAATATATATACTTTGAAGTAATAAACCAGACCTTTAATCGCCGACTTATTAAGTTTACCTTATCATACCAAGGTCACGAAGATATTATATATATATATATATATATATATAATATAATAATATAATATTTTTAATTATAATATATTATTATTATTTTATTATAATATAATATTTTTTGTGTCCTTGACAAGGGCATTATTGCCGAAACATGTAGGATTGTTTTGAATGTATACACTTTGAGGTGGTAGCCGGACCTTTGGTCGCCGGCTGGTTAAGTTTGCCTTGTCGTGCCAAGGTCACGAAAATACTATATATATATATATATATATATATATATATATATATATATATATGATAATTTTGATGTTCTCGCGGTTGTATGATGAAATGATGGTTTCTCGGGTTCTTGGCCGCGTGTGAGATGTGTCCTGAGAAGGATTGTTGTCTCGACGTTTCGACGGGATCGCACTCGTCATTTTCTAGAGTTGTTCTTTCACTTGACGCTGAAGAGTAACTGCCGATCGTGTCCTCGGGTGTCTGCTATTATGTTGCACTATGGGAGGTGGGGGTTGCGCTGCTGCCGTCGTGCGTACACGGCTTCGCGTGATTGGTCCGGGTGTCTGTGATTCCTGTGTGGGGGCGTGTACCTGTCTCGATGTGTTGTGTGTCGCATGAGTCTTGATTTGCATGCCGGCTAGGAGTGGCTTCCATGTGTACGCTAAACGTTGGCCGTCGTCGCGTTTGTTTAGACTTTTGGGTCTCTTTTCTATTTCAATCGCTTCTCTAGTAATTCTAGTAGATAGACTTTCGCTCTTCGCTAGGATCTTCGTATTCTCGAAGTCAATAGTGTGCCCCGTTAGGAGGCGGTGTTGTGCTAGAGATGATGTTGTTTGTTTCTTGAAGACTGCGTTTATGTGTTCCTCTTTTCTCACGCTTATTCGCCTGTTCGTCTGGCCTACATAGGATTGTTCGCATTCTGAGCACGGCACTTCGTAAACGCCTTGCAGCCTTATGCATAGTCGTTTTAGTGGCTACTAACACGCTACTAAGACCATTTTAACATCCTACTAAGAATTTCCGTATTCATAGTCGCGTTTCATGCGTACTAACAACGTTTTAACGTTAGTAGGCTACTAAATCCTTAATAGCGTTTGAGACCGTGTTTAAAGTGTCTATTAAAGCTAACATACAAAAAGAAAAAGCGCAAACTGTCAAAACAACGAAATGATACAAAATTGAGAGTAAAAATCATAACAATGAATTCATTAACTGTAAGTATACGGATAATCGGCATACAGCAATTTTAATAATAATGGAAGTGCATGGTGTCTCATTATAATTTCATTATCAACAAAATTTTAATCAATTTTAATTATTATTTTTTGAATGCTGTTTCCAAGTACCCATGAGATGCAATGAAGCAAACTGATGAGAAAAAGTCTGTTTAATATGTATTTATGGTATGATTTATTTACAAATTTTATTTGCAAATATTAGTTCTGTAGCAGGTGGATGGTGTGATATAAATATATTTAAGTAATATATATATATATATGTCACTTTGTTGGCTATAAATGAATCATTTATCTTAAGGGAAGTAATATGATATATTTATTACAGGATTTGTTAAAGATTCAAAGCGTCTTCGAGAACATTGGCAACAGATGCAGATGAAAGCACCGAAAAATATCAGTCAGTATTGGAAAAAGTTTACTTGAAACTGGAGCTGAAGTTATTGAGTGAAAATGATAATTGAATATGTTTATTATATGATATTAGATAAGTATGACAATAGGATGATGTAATTTAAAATATAGAATAAAGTAGGTATAATTATATCTAAGTTACGTGTAAATAGTGCATCATGTATAAAGTAGGTATGAATATTTGTTACATGTAGATACTTATAAATGTATATATTATATTTAATACTAATAAAAATTATATCAAAATATCCCTAAAGTATTTCAATAAATAATAAATTATGTATTAACATTGTTAAAGTCTACTAATTAAAATATTTTCATATATAATTGTTGTCGGAATAAATTGCTGTGGATATTGTCATGTGAATCCATGTTGTTCCGCTAAAATAAATTCAGTAATAAATAT
Source organism: Melolontha melolontha (assembly GCA_935421215.2). Taxonomy (NCBI): domain Eukaryota; kingdom Metazoa; phylum Arthropoda; class Insecta; order Coleoptera; family Scarabaeidae; genus Melolontha; species Melolontha melolontha. The sequence continues at coordinate 132,622,526 of OW285236.1, forward strand.
GTTGCAAAGCCAGTTAAATATGTATATACCTATATCATCACCATAAGCTTTGGGATTTCGTATGATATCTACCTGTGCTTCCTCAATCTTCTTGCAACTCAGCTTGTATATCAACCAGATCTTACATATTTTCAAAATTATATAATTTCAGTAATACAAATTTTAAGTAAGATTATATATTACACTTACATTTTTCTTATATCAAATTTAAAAGCAAAAAATCATAAAATTTATTAAAACAAATAAGATTATTTAAAACGTATTTAAAATAACCTACAATTCCAATAGGTAAACTATTTTAAATGCCTCCTTCATGCAAAATGCGCATGCCTGCGAACTCCGTTTTCACGGTTGCCACATGTTTTTTTCTACTAAGATCATATTAGTTAGTAGCCACTAAGTATGATGAAATACGCGACTATGAATACGAAAAGATAAAAGCATCTTAGTACGCTCTTAGTAGCTACTAACTAATAGCGTACTAACACCCTATTAACTTCGCGACTATGCATAAGGCGGTTGGTCTTCAAGTGGAATTTTATCTTTCGCGTTGACTATTTTATCGGCTATTTTTCCCTGTGCTGTAAAGATGGTGTCTATGTTGTGTTTTCTTAGTATTCTACCGATTTTGTCTGTGGTACCCTTTATATATGGTAGAAAGGCCTTTGATGTAAATTCCTCTTTTTCCCGTTTTTCTGCTCTATTGTGTCTGGCTTTGTCTATTGTTCTTTGTGAATACCCGTTATCAAGAAGAGCGTTTCTAATATTTCTTCTTTCTTCGTTTTTATGTTCATCGTCTGTTAGTCGTTCGGATCGTAGAACTAGGGTTTTCACTACTGAGTTCAATTGTGCCGGATGATGATGCGATTGTGCTTTTAAGTACCTATTTGTGTGTGTAGGTTTCCGGTAAACGGTGTGTCCCAATGTTCCATTTTCTTTTTTGATCACTAGCACATCTAGAAAAGGTAGCTTCCCTTGTTCTTCTACCTCCATTGTAAACTTAATTTTCGGATGTTCGCAGTTTAGTTGGTGTAAAAAGTCTTGTAGTTTTTCTTTGCCATGTGTCCATATTACAAATGTATCGTCGACGTAGCGCAGCCACATTTTCGGTTTGTTCTTACAGGTGTTTAGAAAGTTTGTTTCAAAGTTCTCCATGAATAAGTTCGCTATAATCGGTGATAGCGGGGAACCCATCGGTGCGCCTTCGACTTGTCGATATTTCTGGTTGTTGTATGTGAAATATGTGTTTATAAGGCAGTGTTCTATCAGGTTAATTTTAGCCTTTTGTACTTGATACTGGTTTTCTAATATGGATATGGTCTCTGCAATTGGCACCTGCGTAAATAGAGATGTCACATCGAAGCTGACTAGCAGGTCCGTTGGTTGAACATGAACGTTTTTTATCAGTTCAATGAAATGATCTGCATTCTTTACGTAGGACGCCATTTGTTCTGCGTGTACCTGAAGTTCTTGTGCCAGGTATCGTGCTAGAGCTTGTGTTGGTGATCCAATAGAACTAACAATCGGACGAAGTGGTACATCGGGTTTATGTATTTTTGGGAGTCCGTAGAGTTTTGGACATCGGGACGATTTTTCCCGGGGGATGGTCTGCTTCTTTATTTCTTCGCTCAGCGGTGTTGCGTTTATTTTTGCTTTGGTTACTTTTTCTAAGTACGTTGTAGGGTCCGTGTTGATTATTTTATATGACGGGTCGTCTAGCAGTGATCTTATTTTGTTGTCGTAGTCGGTTTTGTCTAATACTACGGTGGCGTTTCCCTTGTCGGCAGGTAGAACTATGATGTTAGTGTCCTTTTGAATATCTTTCAAGGCTAGATGTTCATCTCTTGTGATATTTCTCTTTGGTGGTTTTGCCTTTCTGATGATGGTGGACACTTCCTGTCGTATTATTTCTGCGTTGTTCTGTTCGACTTTCTGTAGAGCTGATTCTACCCCGCATATGATATCTTCTACCGGAATGCGAGTTGGTGTTATCGCAAAGTTAATACCCTTATTAGAACGCTGATGGCCGCTTCGCTTAGTGTTTTTTGTGATAAGTTGTGTACTGTTCTTGTAGTTTTGTTGGTAATTGCACTTGTAGTCGGTTGCTGTTTCACTCGTAAATGTTCGAATTTCCAAAGCAAAAATAAACGCAACACCGCTGAGCGAAGAAATAAAGAAGCAGACCATCCCCCGGGAAAAATCGTCCCGATGTCCAAAACTCTACGGACTCCCAAAAATACATAAACCCGATGTACCACTTCGTCCGATTGTTAGTTCTATTGGATCACCAACACAAGCTCTAGCACGATACCTGGCACAAGAACTTCAGGTACACGCAGAACAAATGGCGTCCTACGTAAAGAATGCAGATCATTTCATTGAACTGATAAAAAAACGTTCATGTTCAACCAACGGACCTGCTAGTCAGCTTCGATGTGACATCTCTATTTACGCAGGTGCCAATTGCAGAGACCATATCCATATTAGAAAACCAGTATCAAGTACAAAAGGCTAAAATTAACCTGATAGAACACTGCCTTATAAACACATATTTCACATACAACAACCAGAAATATCGACAAGTCGAAGGCGCACCGATGGGTTCCCCGCTATCACCGATTATAGCGAACTTATTCATGGAGAACTTTGAAACAAACTTTCTAAACACCTGTAAGAACAAACCGAAAATGTGGCTGCGCTACGTCGACGATACATTTGTAATATGGACACATGGCAAAGAAAAACTACAAGACTTTTTACACCAACTAAACTGCGAACATCCGAAAATTAAGTTTACAATGGAGGTAGAAGAACAAGGGAAGCTACCTTTTCTAGATGTGCTAGTGATCAAAAAAGAAAATGGAACATTGGGACACACCGTTTACCGGAAACCTACACACACAAATAGGTACTTAAAAGCACAATCGCATCATCATCCGGCACAATTGAACTCAGTAGTGAAAACCCTAGTTCTACGATCCGAACGACTAACAGACGATGAACATAAAAACGAAGAAAGAAGAAATATTAGAAACGCTCTTCTTGATAACGGGTATTCACAAAGAACAATAGACAAAGCCAGACACAATAGAGCAGAAAAACGGGAAAAAGAGGAATTTACATCAAAGGCCTTTCTACCATATATAAAGGGTACCACAGACAAAATCGGTAGAATACTAAGAAAACACAACATAGACACCATCTTTACAGCACAGGGAAAAATAGCCGATAAAATAGTCAACGCGAAAGATAAAATTCCACTTGAAGACCAAGGCGTTTACGAAGTGCCGTGCTCAGAATGCGAACAATCCTATGTAGGCCAGACGAACAGGCGAATAAGCGTGAGAAAAGAGGAACACATAAACGCAGTCTTCAAGAAACAAACAACATCATCTCTAGCACAACACCGCCTCCTAACGGGGCACACTATTGACTTCGAGAATACGAAGATCCTAGCGAAGAGCGAAAGTCTATCTACTAGAATTACTAGAGAAGCGATTGAAATAGAAAAGAGACCCAAAAGTCTAAACAAACGCGACGACGGCCAACGTTTAGCGTACACATGGAAGCCACTCCTAGCCGGCATGCAAATCAAGACTCATGCGACACACAACACATCGAGACAGGTACACGCCCCCACACAGGAATCACAGACACCCGGACCAATCACGCGAAGCCGTGTACGCACGACGGCAGCAGCGCAACCCCCACCTCCCATAGTGCAACATAATAGCAGACACCCGAGGACACGATCGGCAGTTACTCTTCAGCGTCAAGTGAAAGAACAACTCTAGAAAATGACGAGTGCGATCCCGTCGAAACGTCGAGACAACAATCCTTCTCAGGACACATCTCACACGCGGCCAAGAACCCGAGAAACCATCATTTCATATATATATATATATATATATGATATGCTTCTTGATTTATACACATAAGACCAGCTCTCAACGGGCCATACCCGGCAATAAGTGGCAACAGCGAATCCCCTCTACGCGCGGTAGCTTACATTACCATACATTGCAGAGTTATGAATTTAGTAATACTTAAACCGCGCAAGGATATAGTCGTTTGCATATTCGTTCTGTATACGTAATTTGCCCATTTGTTTCAGATATAATAAGGTCGTTATATCTCCAAGTTATTATTATTGTATTCTTAGCTGCTACGGAAAAGTAATTTTAAGTAATAAAAAAACAGTAAAAAAATCAATAATTCTACAAAATAAATTTTAATTCTAAGAAAGTCACTAAATATAGGATTCGAAAATACCGCCATCTCTCCCCAAACAATAGCCGAGCCAGCCTATTGTAAAACTCCCGCCACCACTCCCTCGAGATTTCTAGGGGTTATTGTCTCGAAGATTCTAAAAAGTTGAACTTGCAACTGTTGCAAGTTCGGTATTGTTAGAAGACCGTAAAGATTTTCTTTGACATTACCGCACAGAAAAAAATCGCAGGGATTAAGGTCGGGGGATCGAGGTGGCCATATTATCGTACCCCTCCCGGAAATAACACGATTAGGAAAAGTGTTTTGTAAAAACTCTCTTGCTAATCTGCTGTTATGCGCGGGACAACCGTCTTGCATAAACCAAATTGCATCAAAATCGACGTTTAGTTGACGAATTTATGTATATTTGACATATATGATATATGTCCGTATTTTACACAAACAACGTATGTTGTATATAATTGACAACAACATATATATGTTTCTATGTCCCTCATGTTTATATTTTTAAATGAAATATCAACTAATGTTAACGAAAATTAATAAATAATATAATATACTTCGCGGATAGCAAGATTTAAATTTGAAAATGTCAAGTATCAATGTGACCAACTGCATGCTTTATATAAAAATTAAAATCTGAACTTTCAAATTAAATAATTCCAATTTAAGCAATTTATTAATGTAAAAAACGCAAAATAGAAAAAATAGTATAAAAAACTCGTTTCATAAGGCCTTTTGCCGCACTCGCTCTTTAGAAAACTCGCCGCTATCGCGGCTCGTTTTCTAAACTGATCTCGTGCGGCAAAATGGTGCCTTATGAAACTTGTTTTTTAATATACTATTATTATAAGTATTTTTCAAAATGACCGCCTTCTTGTTCTAAACAATAACCTAAACGATAATAAAAATTTCGTATAGAATAGGTTATTTTATTTGGTGATGCTCTGAGATTATTGCATTCTTCTGTAATCCTGGTTTTCAACTCCTGTGTTGTTAATATTGGTATATGCGTATATACTTTTGATTTGAGGTAACCCCAAATGAAAAAAATCATTTGGGGCTAAATCTGGGGATCTTGCTGGCCATCCTATCGGCCCGTATCTGCCAATCCAGCGATCAGGAAAATTTTCATTGAGGAGGTTCCTTACTTCAACTGTTGAATGTGGTGGAGCTCCGTCGTGTTGATACCAACAATTTTGTATTGCAATTTGCCGAATTTCAGGAAGTATTGAGTTTCGCAAAAGGTTCAAATAAGCGTTAGAATTTAAAATACCATTTATAAAAAAGAGACCAATCAATGCATTATTTACTAAGCCCAACCAGACATTAACCTTTTCATTATATTGTACGTGTGTACAATTTTGTATATGAAGATTCCTGTGCGCCCAATATCTGTAAGGATAATTTTCAATGACTTTGTAAAAACATAAAATCAGCCATCATACCTATAATTTTGAGAATTAACTTTCCCGTTTAAATAAAAGGTAGCTTCATCGGTAAAACAAATTTTGTATAACAAATCTTCATTTTGGTTTAGTAAATCAAACATTACTTCGCAAAACTCAGTTCGAGAGATTTTGTCAATTTCAAATAGCTGTTGATGGTTTTGCAATTTGTAACTCCGAAATTTTTCAATTTTTAGTACATTGCGCACACATGAGGGTGATATATTAAACTCTGACGCGATAAAATTCAACGATTTTAAAGGATTCTCTTCTACGAAAAACAAAATGTTTAATTTCATTTCTTCCGTTAACACTGTTTTCGTTCTATTCTTTTTTTTATGGTCAGCGACACATCCTTCTGTTTTAAATCTATTATACACTCTTAAAATTGTCGAACGTGTAGGTATCGGTCTATGGGGAAATTCTACAGAAAATAAGTCGCTCACCATTTGTAGACTTTGATGGTTTTGATATCATAAGCACATTTGAATTTTTTCCTCTTTGGAGTACATTTGTGAAGGTGTTGTAACTTAGATAATGGCACAATAGGGAAAATAATAATAATAATATTTGACGTATTTCAATTGACACTAAACAATAGTTATTCTTGACGCTAGGGTAGTATGTATAATGGGTTGCCTATCGTATAATGCTTTGACTCGATTATTTTAAAATGCAACATATGGATATGTTGCATAGTAAAATAATAGCATGGTATATATATATATATATATATATATATATATATATATATATATATATATTCTTTTAGGTTTCCGCGGGTAGGAGTATATGTTGTAACTGGATTCCGGGTTTTCTTCCGCGTTTCCACAGTTTGGTCTTCGTAAAGAGTGTACTGACTGGGTTGTGGCGTAGGTGTTTTTGTTTGTTGTTTGTTGTTGACAACAAGCAAAGAAGTTGTCAACAACAAACACCAAACAAAAACACCTATACCACAACCCAGTCAGTACACTCCAGCTACAGGCCCAACGACAAGGAGCCGCGCACACACTCAACGAAGTGTAACCAACCAGAACGCTAATCGGGTATATAACCACCATCCTAAACTCGACTACGTCAGTTTACGAGTAACCAGAAGCAGACAGTTATGGCAGACCTGAAGATGGTAAATGTGATGGTAAATGTCATAAAAATGTGAGTAAAAGTGTTTAGATAATTTCTTAGGCGTTTATTAAATATAACAATTGATAAATTATTGGAGTTCTTCGGCTTTTATATGAAATATTTACAAATATCAAATTAGTATGTATGTAATTGCAATGTTAAGTGGGGATGTAAACATTGCTGTCTACAAATTACAAAGCAAATAATACGAAATTTTTTAATTGAAAAATATTGTCTATGTTTGGACTTGAACCCAAGTCTACAGTTTTGCGGACTGTCGCTTTTACCACTTAGCCACAATAGACCTTGATTCAAGCTATTCAGAAATGCATTATAAAGTAACAGTGTAAATGAATCAGATGTCAGTTATTGAATGTAGATGTCAAGTTGAAAGCAGAAGTCAGTTTTTGATATCTGCTTTCAATAACTGACATCTACTTTCAAAATAGGCATCTGCTTTCAAAGTCTGACGTTTGCTTTCATAACAGACACCTGCTTCAAAACAGACATCTGCTTTCAATAACTGACATTTGCTTGGACTAACTGACATCTGCTATCAAAACTGATATCAGCTTTCAAAAACTCACTTCTGCTTTCAACTTGATATCTAACTTGACTAACTTGAATAAGTTAATGCAATATTAATTTGACAGGTGCTATAATTACATAGCTAACTATGATAATATTCTAATAATTCTCGAAACTACAATACTCTAATTTTAGTTCAAGAATGTCATCACAATCGGACGAAATTAAAAAAGAAATTTCTAACAAACTTTTAAGATCCTGTATCTTGAAAACAAAAGGCGATCGGACATTAGTGTATCAGAACTTCTTTTAGTTTTTCATAAGTTCTCTATCGTGCGTTACTATGCACTGTAGTTTTTTCAATGTATATATATATATATATATATACTCGTATATGTTTATAAATGATTGCACGAATATTACAAAATACACCTATGCCCAGGGCATCTGAATCTCATTTACATTATCGTTGGCTAATCGCATTCTTCATCGTTATTTTTGAATATATGAAAAAATTTTTCAAATAAAAGTTGTGTAGCTGTATAGTAACTACGATATTCGATATTTAAAACTCTTAAACGGTTTAAGATACGGGTATTATATGGTATATTTTTGAAATCATAAAAAAGATCATTATAAAAATTTAATAATATACAGAGTACTTTATTTAAAAAAAATATTTGTATCCCATTAAATCTGCATGTCTCTGTTTTTTTGATGACGTGTTAAGAAAATTTAGTCACAGTAACACAACTTTTATTTGAAACATTTTTGCATGAATGCAATAACAACGATGGCAAAGGTGGGTAATTTATAATTAATAACCTGTACATACTTTCTTTTAGTCAAATAAAAATAAGTTGAAACGACTATACATGCCTTTTTAAAACTGGTTTATTAGACACAGCTCATTTTTCGTGACTCTGAAAGAAGGTATGTTACATCAGTAATCGGCAGATGAGCAAAAGCATTAGTCGTACTCCTGTATCCTGTGTTAATTATTGTTTTTTTATAGTAAACTAAATGTGTTATTTTAACATTTCGTAATGACTTCATTACTTGATATTGTAAGCGCTGCGACATTAATATTTAATGCACAAAACTTTATCTACTTCAATGAAACCACGCCATCTACCAAAGATAGTACGCAGTACTATTTCCGAAACAAAACTTTGCCAGATAGCGAAGCTATTCCAATTGCTGGAACGACATTCGAGAATTACTTTGGTAAATGTTGCCCACCTGGGTACAATTATGAAATTTACGATAAAAAATGCGTACAAACTAATAATAATTCAACAATATACGGCGAACTAAATCTTAACGTCGAAATTATAAAACACAGTTTAAGTGATTGTGACGTGATAGTAGATCGAGTAATTAACATTTCGGTAACATTTGATAAGGTAAATGCTTTATTATTCGAAAACGAAGTTTTTGGATTCGGAAAATACTGCCTGGATAAAGTTTATGATTCTACAGCATACATCGCCAGGATTTGCTATGACAAGGAATATTGTCTTGAGGGAAATAACGATGGTACAAAGGCTTGGTGCTTGAAAAAATGTTGCCCTGATGGCAAAGCTTTTTCTGTTTCGGGTTGCAAGATAAATACAGAATTTGGAATAGATGTTCGAGGAAGATCCGATATTTTTGAAAAATCTGGTACAAAATATTATTTAATTCAACTTTTGCAATAGTTTAATAGTGATAAATATTTATTTATAAATTGACAGTCTTGATACAAACAATTACCAAAATATTTGATATACATGTCAAAAATTAGTATACAAAGCTTATAGATTTATAAATAGAAATTTATTTCATTGCATGAATTGTGTGTAGTATCTTTCTAATATTAATAATAGTATCATAATCATCTCCATTATACGAAGCTGATTTTACGGTAGAGTGACTTTTCAATGAAAAGAGTAAAAAATATAATTTATTTTTCAACATACCTCCTATTCAAATCTATACACTTTACTCAGAAATTATCAAATCTTTTAAGGTGTCTAAAAAGTCATCTTGTCATTCTTTGCGGCTATTACCTCCTCATAGCTTTTGAATCTCTTTTCACCAGTTAGTTTTTCAAGTTTGCAAACAAGAAAAAATCACTCTGCGTCACATCAGCTGAATATGGTTGATAAGGCAGCAATTCGTATACTAATTCGACAAATTTAGCGGTTGCCATGGCGGATGAATCAGAAGGCGCGTTATCCTGATGGAACAAAACTTTTTTTCTAAATAAATGCGGTCGGTTGTTCTTCAGTTCAGCATCGAAACTTGTCAGTTTATCACCTATATATTGGCAAGTTATTAGACTTCCTCTCTGTAAATAGTCAATAAAGATTATGCTTTTGTAATTCCAAAAAATTGTGGCCATAATCTCCTTGGACGAAGAAACGGTCTTTCCCTTCTTCGGAGCATATATTAGAAAAAATCCGTACATTGAAAGCTGCTGCACGGATGAAACTGCTTCGTTTAAGCGTGTATATATACAGAGAAGCAAGTAGCTGCAACCGATTTTATCCGAAATTGTTAGAAGCAGACTCATCCCTGCAGCAGCTTATATATTACGCCAAGAACCGCCACTGATTTTGACTGTGTTTTTAACTCTGGAGTAGAGTGATGTATCCAGGTTTAATCTGCGGTGTCACATTACGATAAAATTCTCTTGAGTTTAGTTTGAACTTAGCCACACAGTCATTGGAAATCATCACACGCTGAACAGTAAGCAAATACGCTGCAGCAATCTTGTGGTTAGCTTTTTTATATGTACATACCTATTGATTCAAAATATTTTGTACTCGTTCGGTTGAAATGTCATTTCACACGCTTTTACACATCTCACACACTTTTATTCGATGATCGCTCCTTACAATGGTATGAACTTTAATAATTATTAAGTTATATGTAAAGATAGCAAATTCGGCACAATGCCGGCGGCATATGCATCCAATTTTGCATTTAATTTATAAGAAATATATATATATATATAAGAAAACATTATGAATCATTATTTGGATAAGATGTTTCAAAGATTCCAATCATCAGTTATGTCTCCACAGTTGTTTCACTTAAGTTAGTGCGACGTGCGGAATAAACGTGTTTTAATGCCGAAAGCGACCGTTCCACATCTAATGATGTTAAATTTGCATATTCAAAGTAATCTTGGAAAGAACTTAATGGGTCTTTAGACGCACCTTCACAAATTAGTTTTAATATGTGAAAATCATACTCAACTATTCTCTCGCTTCTTTTCTCTCATTTCGACGTTTTGTAGCCAGCCTCAACTTCTTTCATAGGCTTCTTCACAACAAATTTGACTGCACAACGCTATTATCTTACTTCAATTTTCTTGTCTCACTATTCTTCAAACGTCCTTCCAGTACTTTCTATCTTCCTTTTCCTCGAGCCAATGTGTTGGTCAGGTCTCCTGTCTACGTTATGAGCAGCAACTTCAATCAGGTTTCTTCTGATATAGATATACATTTCTATAGTTTGTTGACCTTTAAACAGCTTCTCTGTGACACCTGCGATAATTATTCGTTGTAGTATGTATGTATCTTGACAATTAACTCCTGGATGTTCTCGTTTTTGTTTTTATTACTTTTAATCACTTGTGTTTATATTCATATATATATTATTATATATATGTATTATTAGTTTTAATATTGGGCTTCTTTTATATTTTTTATATTTAGGAGTTAGTATTTATAATATTTTTTTGTAACTTATAGTACTTGTTATGTGTATGATTTACAATTTTATTTTGATTTTATCCTGAAGATGGAATTATAATTCTGTTGGGTAATAAATAATAAATAAAATCGGAATCATTCACAATTTAAACAGGATCCACAAACGACATCGAAACATTTTGTAATTTTTCTATTTCCTCGGCTAGTTCGAAGTAATTTTTGTCTATAGTCTGTAAATCTTCTTTAACCTGAGGATCTTTAAATAATTCCTGGCTTTTCTTGATACCTGCAGCTTCTGTCGAATTGAATTTTAAAACTACCTTCTTTATATAATGTAAATATTGATGATAGTAAAACGCAGCCTTCAAACATGTTGCTCAACACGTAATTATCGGCTCTGGTGGTTCAGGTATTTTGGGACACAGTATGTGAAATAGTCGAGTATGTTTCGTGGACTTTAGAAACACTGCCTTTGTACTAGCTATTAAATAATTTATTCGCGAATAACATTCACGAATCGTTTGTGCCACAAGATACAAAGCGTGGATTTTGCACGTTACATGTAAGAGGTTGGCACTATGTTCTTTGAGTGATTAACCTAAAGACAGCATGTTTGCGGCACCGTCACTTACAAACATTAATATTTGCTTTGGTGAAATTTCAACTTTGTCCAATGACTTTAACACCACCTTCAAAATCTCATTGGCAGTACACTTTTCAACTCGTCTGGAATCAAGTATCAGGAAGTATCTGGAAGCAGGTGACAGTTGATGAGGTTCCATTGTACGTACCATAACATTAATCATTTATTGTTTTCTTCGGTCCGTCGTTTCATCCACGCACAACCACAGTTTTTTATCTTTCAATTTAGATTTAACACTTTTTTCAATATCTTTGCGAGCAGATTTGCGGCAATTCGTACTTTGCGTATTTATTCCAAAAGGAGATAAATGCATAGTGGTCTAGAACAGTAAACGGTATATTATATGCAATAAGAGTTAAACATAAATAAACAATATAAAATCTATGTTTTTCTAGCATATCCCTTTTTTTGTTGCCATGGGCCATGCTGTTTATGTGTATTTCGCAATCTCTTTTCTACGGCACATTAAAAGTCTATTACACTGTGCATTGTATTCTACGTCCATCATATTTTAGATCCGGGGAATTACGCAATATATTCCACAATGGACGGTTAGGCGAGCTCACCGATCATGGTATATTTATACACGACACGATTGTATACTAATTTGCAATTCAATGTTCCTTTCATTCGTATGGCTAGCTGCCGAACACAAACCCGATAACGCCTAAAATATCTCCGCCTATGTATGTGGCCGCATTATGCCATCTCTAGTTATAAGGTATATTTTTACAGTAACTTAAGGTATAAGATATTATAAAAGAAGGCCACGGGCGTTCGGAACTTTCTGTTTTTATATTTGTGTTCACTTTGACAACATCGAACGACTTAACAATAATTCTTTTGGATAAAGTAGATTCGTCATAACGTTTATGTAACTTTTGTTCACTTTGTTTAATGAAATTCTTTTTTCTCCATATTAATATAACTTACTTTAAATGATTGTAAAACTTATCTATCCTACCAAGTTTTGGCAGTAGGCTTCTAAAACATGAATGAATTCAGAAATATACTCATCACGGCGAAAGTGTTGCCAACTTTTGTAAAGGTACTCTGTTGTCAAATCACTCTTGCATGTATTTTACGTTTCACGTTTTACGTTTCACGAAAGATAATAGAAATCTCTAGGCATTACAGAATAGAAGTTTGTTATATTATTATTATTATTCATGAGTCATCCTATTATCAAATCTTTCAAATTTAGATATTTTGGGTTATGAACAACTAACTAACTTTGATATATTAAATCTTTGTTCTTTATTTATTTATTAGTGTCTAGATTATATTTAATAGCTTTGTGAGTAAACATTTTCTATTTCCATTAACAACTTTTTTTATTATTTGATTTAGATTACAATTTCAAAATTTACATACCTTTGATTATATTATGTGTTTACAGTTTTATATTAAAAATTGTCATTAGCCAGTTATGGAAGTTATAACATGAGAGCAAAATGAATTGAGGTAGTAGGAGGCTGCGGTTCGTAGATCGTATTTCGTGAATTATATTCACAATATTTTTCTGTCAAACATTTAATGACAGACTGTCAGTGTGAATTATTAATTCTTTCAATACAATTTTTTTAAAAAAAAAAACAGTATAATCACATTCAGAATGTTTATTCAAGAACAAATGGTGTTCATTTTAGAATGTTACTTTCGTAACGGTCGACGTTTGCCAAACGGCGAATGGTATTATTCAATAGAAATGTGCAAGGAAGAATTCCAACAACGTTTTCCTGAAGTTTTTTTTAGTAAATAAGAACTTTTCTCGTGACCTATTGAGAATTATATATAACTTTCGAACAACTGGGTCTGTAAAAAGACAATGGAAAGGGGGAAGATCTTCTCGAGTTAGGACCCAAAATGTTGTTAATAATACAAGAAACGCAATTAGAGAACAACCTACAACATCTGTCAGAAGACTGGCACAACAGTTGGATATAAGTTATGGAACCTGCCGCAGTATTCTTAAACGCGATATTGGTACGCATCCTTACAAGGTTCAATTGTATCAATAACTATTGCCGCCAGATTACGTTCGAAGAGTTGCCTATTGTCGTTTCTTTAATGCAAATCTTAACGACGACGATGTTTTGGATAAAACGTTTTTCACCGACGAAGCGTGGTTTCACCTGAACGGCTACATAAACGCTCAGAATATGCGTTTGTGGGCAACAGACAATCCGCATTATTATAGGGAAACAACGTTGCATCCTGTAAAAATAGGGGTTCGGTGTGCCATGTCACGTAGAAGGCTTATTGGTCCGATCTTTTTCGAAGGAACTATAAATGGTGAAAGCTATCGCAATAATATACTGGAAACATTCATAAATCAACTGCATGATGACGAGTTACAGTTAGGTTTCTTTCAGCAAGATTCCGCACGACCACACACTGCCCGTGAAACAATAAATTATTTACGTGAATTTTTTGATGAAAGAATTATTAGTGTTGACCGTTTCCCGCCAAGATCGTGTGACTTAACTCCTCTGGATTACTTTTTATTTCCATACTTAAAAAACTCTATTTTTAAAAATCCAGTGCATACAATAGACGATTTACGGAACAATATCGTGCGACAGTGCGAGTTAGTAGACGGATTTATTTTACAAAAGGTTTTTGAAAACATGAAGCGGCGCGTAAATTTATGTTTGAATGCCGAGGGACAACAGTTTCAACAATTATTGTAAACTTTTCAATAAAATATAAAACATGACATTTGTATGACATTTTATAAATATTGTAAGTTGTAAATTAAATTTGTATCAAGGAGACATTTAAGTGCTGTCAGTAAGATTTATTTACTTTATAATTCACGAAATACGATCAGCGAACCGCAGCCTCCTACTACCTCAATTCATTTTGCTCTCACGTTACTTTTAAGAAATAAGTATGTAGATGTAAAAATGGTCTACATTAAATAGTTATCACAATTACAATTGAAACATGTATTATACATATCTGTATCTGTACACATGGACATACGATATGGACATGGATGAGAAAAAATTGCTATTTTCGGCGTAGTCGCTTTTGTCCGTCAGATGTCACTAGATTATCTGGTGCTACCTGATACGACAAAATTTGCTATACCTATGAGGCGATTCATCAAATTTTACTTAGCCAAACTAACGAAATCTATTGGGACAGAAACACGTGTCTTTGGCTGAAGTAAACGTTGTATACGAGGTATATGTTCATGTGTACAGATACAGATGTGTGTAATGCATGTCTGTTTCGTTTGTAACAAATACGTAATACGTGCTTAACGTATGGATGTACTTAAATTTCTTTGGTATAGTTACCACAATAATAGTGAAAACAAAACACAACACACAGGGTGTGCATTCGTAAGAAATAACCCTAAATTATGTAGCAGTACACAAGGCACATCCTCCAACAAAACTTTATTAACCCTAACCAATAAGTATACGGAAGAACCACTTCAACTTATACAATCTATGTCAGTAATATACACAGCTCAATCCCTAACATATATGCAGGCAAGTTCCGGCTGCCCCACCAACTACTCAAGATTCATATTAATTCCAAGAATTATGAATTAATAGACAATTGAGAGGTCCTGAAGGGCCAAATCCACGTAAACAAACCAAAATAACCTAATATTCGCTTTCGAAGTTGACAACAATATCAAACAGATTCGAAAAGTTATCGAAAAGAGAATGGTACTCTGAGCAATATACAAAAAAGAAAAAGAAGGAATCGAAAGCGCCACTAATAATAGTATAAACTAGTGCACTTAGACAAGACATAGGTAAAAAGGATTATCCGTCTATGTATTAGGTGTTAGGAGTAAGGACATATTCCATCCAAAATATTCCATCAGATAGCATGTTTAATGCACCTGCGCTTTGAAACTGTCAACCAAGTAACGACACCGGTAAACTATAAGAAGTAAACGAGCACAATGCTAACGACTGTTAGTAAATTAGCACAATCGTAGTGCATGCGAAATATAAAATTGCTGTTTGGAATTGAAATGGCCTTTACAGCATAATAGGAAATGAAAACATTTATAACTAACTATAACATTAACACTATGCTAATTTCGTCCATCTGTCCATCATAATTAAGGTGATCTGTTTGATAAATATTACCTTAAAATTACTAAATTTAAAATTCAGCACACTAAACACCGAGCAGAAGCAAAAGCTTAATATATTATATCATTACTTCTTCAGCGTACTACCCACCAATAAACACAAGATATTGAGATAAAGATCAAGAGAGAAGACTTGTCGGTCTTTTTGAAAGGGTGGGTAATAAATTTATTATTGCTAGTGATTGCATCAAATATAGGACTTTATAATAGCGGGACGAGGAATCTATCTACTAAAATTGATGGAAAGCAATAATATTCAAAGTATTTCCATCAGAGAGACGGCCGTACGAAAAAATGGATGCTACATCAAGCATGTAAATTGACTTCTTCGCATCCAAAGACATGAACACTAAAAAAAAAAAAAACAGTTGCCAAAACAATTAGGGCGGTGTTACCTAGAGATCTGGTTACATTGCGGGAAATACTTTAGATGAAGTACTGAAATGATTAAAAAACCGTGCAAGAATTTTATGCTTAACTGAAATTATCTTTATTGCTAACTAGAAATTTAAGCTCGTAGGTGCAACAAATACTGATTGGTTTGGATATATATACAAAATATAACATAGTACATACAAAAATAATTAAAATGTTAATTTCTTCTTCCTTAACGTTTCCAGCTTAGGTTTAATTACATAGCAATTACTTAAAATTGTTCTGCTGTTGACTGCGTCCTTACAATGCACTCGATAGCTCAAAACAAAGTTGCTTAGAAAATATATGTTTGGCTTAAAGCAATTCACCAGAATATTGAAACCTAAAATAAAAACACATATTTATTTAGCATAAGTGGAATTTGGTTGTTCACGTATTCTTTTCAAGGATATTATGGTTTATTTCGTTTAGTATTAATTTAATTAAGGATGAATATAAAGTCCTAAGGAAAGTATTCTAAGGAACCAAAACAGTAGAAAGCATATGGCGGACACATGCCAACAGCAGATGATAGGATATGTCCAGAACTATTTTTGTTTTGTTTTGCGGTAATGCAAATAGATCGAATATTAATGTTATATATCAGTACATTTCGTTTTGGATTCTCTATTACACATCGCTGGTTTAAAATTATAAAGTTATATGTTTGCACTGTACTTTCATCCAATTGTGATCCAACTCTATCTTACTTAAAATGATAGTTCTATGTATGTAAATACAAAGACCTATCTGGCTAAAAATTTATTTGGATAACACAAAGGCATATTTTGTATTTACAACATTGTAATCGTCTTGAACCATCAATATTAAGCATACGTAAAACTTTGTAGATGATATCAGATGACATATTAAGTAACAGGTGTTCATTTGAAAAGTCAATCTAGTAGCATGCGATTCACTGAGAATATTCTGAAGTATGTCGTAAATTAAAATTTACTACTTAACCTACGAAGTAGGTTTTTTTGACAGTTTCATACATACAAATAAATAACAAATGTGATTGACATTATCAAATGTCATTTGGATTTACGTTTACGGAACAACAAACACATACTAATATATATGCGTCTTATTCTATCAAAATTTCAAAGTAACCTAGATTGACTTTTAAAATGAACACACGTTATAAATAACCAGTCAACCTGTAAACACTCGTTATTTGCGATGATTTTTATAAATATGAGCTTTATTAGTGTAGAAGAAGATATATATATTTCAAAGTATATATGATTCAGAAGAAAACGTAAGCGCAAAGAACATAAAAAGTAGATATGAGAAATAGTGTGGTAATGTGATTTAACTTTTAATTATTACTTTTTTCGCATTTTGACAAGTAATGTGCTACTTTACTACAATCAAAATTGTTTATTAAAGTGGCACTTTACCACATAGATACGTCACTTTACCACATAGATACGTCACTTTACTACATAGTTATGTCATGTCAATAAAACACAATTTGACAGAAAATAATTTATTTAAATATTGGAATTGGAACTATTGTGAAATATGTTAAAAGTACAATTATTCAAATTTGAAAACCTAACAACACCCATTTTATTCAATTCTATTTGCTCTTTCTGAAAATGATTATAATTTACCATCTGTATTCCTGACTGATTGTGAAGTGCCACTGGTTCTTGCTGATGAAATATGCTTCTTGAAATTTTCAGCATATTGGCAATGCTCTCCTCGATATACCCTTCCACCACACTAGTTGACTGCCATCCTCCATGCCTTTTAAGTGTTTGAATATCAGCTACACTGTCAGCGAGGAAGCTAGCAGACGTCCTCCTCAAGCAATGGCCAGTATAAGCAGACGCATCTGGGAGTTTTAAGTATTTTGTTACTTTTTGGGAAATTTTTGCAAAAGTGTTGATGCCAATAGCTTGGATTGTGCACTTACCGTGATTTTAGTAAATGAAAAATCTATTGTGTTTTACGGTTTTGGGTCTCAATCGTGAATACTTATGATAAATTTCATATCCGTTGCACTCTGATCCTACGGTAAATATACGTCTCTTTTCGGTTTTGGTATCATGTAAAGTTATAACATAACTAACATTTTCCCCGTATCTTCTATATCGTTTACAGTTAAGTAGCACAGTTCTGCACGCCGACATGCACCATTTAAACCAAATATCACTTTCATTAATAGAAATTTGTCATCTGAAGCCTCTTTCAAAAATTTCATAACGTCTCCCAAAGTCAACACTTTTGACTTCTTTGGTTTGTATCCGTCATTTTGACGTTTCAAGAATGCAGTTAGTTTTTTATATTGTGATATATCTATATTATCGTTAATTTGTATAGTACTTTTTAACATTGAACGTGTAGACCACAAACTGGATGCCTTAAGGACTTTTGCCTAAAATAATGAAAGACATTGTATGAATAACACTAAAATATATGTAAACAAATAGCTTACCTTCTCAAAAAAATACGCTAGCATTACACTTTCATCAATTATCAGTGCTTTTTTTTGTTATCTTCCAATTACGAAATATTTCATATGTCTTCTCGTATTTTTCTTTTGATTTCAAAGGAAGTAAACCCGAAGACGCTTCTCGAGCGGCATTTAAAATATCTTCAGAATAATGTTCTAAAATATGTTTAGTAGCAAGACTCATTTTTAACTAAAACTCAAATCGACTTACAAAAAATGAAGTTTGTTTACTGTTACTGTGTCGTTACTATGTAAATAATCAAAGCCGAATCAGATTACGGAAAACCTGTACAAATACCTACTATAACATTTTAAATTTTTAAGTTTATAATGCTTATTCTTGCAAAATGCGAAAAAATAGTGTAAACAAACTCGTAAGAAAAGCAGTTTTACTAAACTCATACAGCTTTAAGTTACTCGCTCGCTCCGCTCGCTCGTACTCAAACGCTATTTTCGTTTAGTAAAACATTGCTTTTCTATACTTGTTGTTTAATATACTATTTCGTTTTAGCGATATTTCTAATTGGAGTGATATATATTACGATATTAAAAATGAATTTTATCATGAAGATCTGCAAAATACTAGTCATTGATTTAATAACATTACACGGCGAGTTGAAACGAGTTGGAACATAAAAACTAAAAGTACTTATTTCAAATACGTTTGTTTTCGTTTATAAGTATGATCTTGTTTAAGATTGAAGATTAAGAAATGAAGGGGACGGGGTATGTTTCAGCACGGAAGAAAATTGTGCCAGTAAAATCAATTAAACCATCAAAAAAGTGTAGCAAGAAGTGTTTTACAAATGTAATAGAACTATAAGCAAGGAGGAACAAGAACAGATTTTTAGCAACTATTATTCGTTAGACGATAAAGAAGTAAAAAAAAATGCTTATTATTTCAAATTGTTCAACTTGCATATCATTAACATAGCAAAAAGATAAAAATAAGAACGATTGAATGGGAAAACAAGCAATTCAATATTTTTTAACTATTAAGATAAAATAAAACAAATTTTATGAATTTCACTTTTTAATTATCACTGTAACGAGTCGTTTCGCACCAACCTGGGCTTCGTCAGACATATAACTAGTCAGTTATATGTCTGACGAAGCCCAGGTTGGTGCGAAACGACTCGTTACAGTGATAATTAAAAAGTGAAATTCATAAAATTTGTTTTATTTTATCTTAATAGTTATAATGGAATTTCATCAAGTAAAGGCCGAAGCAATCATATACAATATTTTTTACATAATTATAGAAAGAAAGGTTCAAGTTTGCAAAAAATACTTTCTTACGATTATTGGCGTAAGCCAAAAAATGATTTATAAGGCATTAGAAAATAGAAATTATAAGATAAATTATAGCTCAAGCCAAGAATTTAAAAACTGTGGGAAGACATCTAATAAATTTGAAAAATACTATAAAATCAACCACTTAAAACCGAACCCGGCGTAAATTCAAATACGTGCGTTTCATTTAAGAAATAAAGAAGTCAATGGAAAAATGCAACTGGAGCACTGTTGTAACCCAAAATATCTGGGGGTTACGTTAGAACCTGCGCTGACATACAAAAAACACTG
This sequence comes from Melolontha melolontha, assembly GCA_935421215.2. NCBI lineage: Eukaryota > Metazoa > Arthropoda > Insecta > Coleoptera > Scarabaeidae > Melolontha > Melolontha melolontha. Next base: position 132,642,795 of record OW285236.1, read on the forward strand.
TATAAACACAAAAAAAGGCATCGACTCACAATAATATTATTAGGAAGTTCAGATGTAACGGAAGGGGTGCCTGGCCTGTTTTAAGAACATCGCCACTTGCGGTTTGCTTTTCTACTGCAGAATATGTCTGTCTCGTCTGGAATGAATCAGCTCATTTCAAGCATGCCGATCTTGCACTTAACGAGACATGTAGAGTAATAACAGGGTGCTTAAAAGCAATTTCCATTGATAAGCTCTATAGCCTAACAGGAATAGCCCCTCCAGAAATTAGACGTAAAGTCGCTGCAAGCACAGAGAGTTAGAAAGTAGAACAAAACGCCTACCATTTGCCATATAGATATCTACCACCCAGAAGCAAATTCAAATCCAGAATGAGTTTTTCTAAGACCATTGCCAATACCAACGTATCACCAGCATCAGCCGCCAAAACTAGTGCAGAGTCAGGACGGCTAACAACACTACATGAATTCCTACCTCAGAGACGGTACCCCACGGCATCGACTCACAATAATATTATTAGGAAGTTCAGATGTAACGGAAGGGGTGCCTGGCCTGTTTTAAGAACATCGCCACTTGCGGTTTGCTTTTCTACTGCAGAATATGTCTGTCTCGTCTGGAATGAATCAGCTCATTTCAAGCATGCCGATCTTGCACTTAATGAGACATGTAGAGTAATAACAGGGTGCTTAAAAGCAATTTCCATTGCTAAGCTCTATAGCCTAACAGGAATAGCCCCTCCAGAAATTAGACGTAAAGTCGCTGCAAGCACAGAGAGTTAGAAAGTAGAACAAAACGCCTACCATTTGCCATATAGATATCTACCACCCAGAAGCAAATTCAAATCCAGAATGAGTTTTTCTAAGACCATTGCCAATACCAACGTATCACCAGCATCAGCCGCCAAAACTAGTGCAGAGTCAGGACGGCTAACAACACTACATGAATTCCTACCTCAGAGACGGTACCCCACGGCAGAGCCTTGAAATGGAGTACTTAAAGGTCTCTTAACGGATTAAGAAGCGGGGTAGGTAGGTCAAAGGACAATTTTGCTAGGTGGAATTTTCTCAGGGATCTCTAACCCCTGTGTGAATGTGGAGCCGAAAAAATTGCAATCCACCTAAGCTATTGTTTACGGTGTCCATTATCCTGTACCTTAGAGGACCTATTATTGGTCAAGAAGAATGCAGTTGATGTTGCCAACTACTGGTCTGATAAAATTTAGATCTCTTTTATATCTAGAGTTTATACGCATACTGTCTCATGTTTTGTGTTTTGAATACTTTTTCTTATTTATATGTTTTATATGGCTGTTTATTGTTCTCTAGTTAACGCTTTTGACACGAATAAATAAATAACACAAATTTCACTGAAAGTCGTATAAGCAGTAAAAAACATATTAATTAATTTCCCCGTGTGGAGTCCCATCATTGTCGTGCTGACAGCAAGAGAAAATAATTAGGAAGCTGTGTTTGTTGTTAAATTGTCTGATTTGTATGTCGAATACATACCTGTAGCAAATCTACTAATAGCAAAACAATCACAGTGTAGCCATAGCCTAACAGGAATATTTTTAGTAATAACTTTTGTATCTACTTTCATAAACCAAAAAAGATTTTTCTATATATTACAAAAAACTGCAATTTGCCCGAAAATTGCTGACAATAAACAGTTGAAATTAACAAAAAAAGAAAATACAATAACTTGAAGGAGTAATTTCCACTGAAAATTTTCCCTTTGTTAACCTTAAATTAAAATTTAAATGAATTTTATTAACAGACTGTTTACATAAATCTGACAGTCAAATCGTTTGGCTTGAAGCGTTTTAACCTACGCACATCTTCCTTTGTACAGAATAGCTTTCTCACGAGAGGGTTTTAGTGGACACTCATTCTGTCACTCTACACTGCATTGAAGTTTTTTATTTCGTCCTTGATCGAAAGCATTTGTAAATCCCTTTCTGTGGTAATATTAGATGTGTACCAAGGGACGTTAACCATTAGTTTTAAGATTTTATTTTGGAAGCGTTACAAGATTTCCAAGTTTGATGTACTTGTTGTTCCCCATAATTAATACCGTAGTTTCATATCGGTTTAAAGATATCTTTGTAATACTACCTATTTGTTACGTTTTGATAACCGATAATTTCTTCCAATTAATCAGTACAAAGTTTAAAGTTTGAGTCTAAGCTGTTTTCGTTTTGTAACTATGTACTTTTTCCAGATAAAATGTCTATCGAGGTGCATGGCAAGGTATTTTACGTAGTTTGCCCATACTAGCTTTTTCCTACAATGTGATTGTGGGCAGTTGCCTTTTCTTAGAGCAAATGTCACCTGAACGGATTTAGTTTCGTTTGTTATTATCTTCCATTTGCATATCCAGGCTTGTAATAGAACGAGGTTATTTTGTAAGTTATTAGATGCAATTACTGGATTTTGACTAACAGCTAGTACTGCTGTATCGTCCGCAAATGTTGCAACTTCAGACGTTTTAGTTGTGGGTAAATCTACAGTGAATAGAGTATATAAAATCGGACTTAGCACACTCCCTTGTGTTAGTCAGGCTGTAATGGAATATAAATTCATATATTCGTCCATGTGCTTAACCAGAAAGAATTTGTTAAATAGGATTGTAGTGCTACATAGAAATTGTGTGGTACTATTTGTTTCAATTTGTAAGGCAGACCTTCGCGCCAAACCTTGTCAAAAGCCTGAGTAACATCTATTAAAGCCGCAAAACAGTTTTTTTTGCTTGTTCTGCCTATGTTTTAATAAATTTTTAACTCTATTATTGGTTTCAATCTTTTCAAATGTTATGTCTTTAAATTTTTTCAAGGTTTTGGTGTCATAATGATTAGGGCTGCTTTCCAAGAATTAGGAATTTAGCGAGTTCTTAAAAGCATTGAAGGTGTATATATCGCTTTGAAACCATTTATTGACATTTCTTATAACAATTTTCAGTAATTGTGTCAAAACTAGGTGATTCTTTATTCTCAGTTAGTATTTTTTGTTGCAATTTTCACTTCAGTAAGTTTGAATTTCTTTATTGGGTACATGTCCATTTAGAACGGAGATTCAAGAAAATATTTTATTTGTAAATCTTTAGTTATAAAGTTTCGTTCAAAGGTTTTTAACCAGATGTTCTACAAATACTGTACACTTCCCTGTGTTAATTTTGGCCCATTTTAATATATTTTTTAGGTGGAACATGTTATTGGTGGTCTTCTAAGTTTTTTGTTTACCTCTCAACCAGTGGCTTATTAAACAAGCTGAGGAGGATGAGGACAACTTGCCCTTAAGTATGTGTTAACTAAAAATAATTTTAACTTGGAAAAATTCAATCCCACTATAATAGACGTTTTCGTTGATGTGGATCGACAACAGATACGGGAATTATTGCCCAGATTAATCAAACTGAATAGCTTGAAAGGGATCAAGAAGATAAAGAAGAAGCGTCAGAAGAAATGTCCCCAACTTTTGATGATGCATTATAGGGATAAAAAATGTAAAACGATTTTTAGAAAGTAGAAGCAATACAGAAGATTGCATTTTGAGCGCATCGCTAGAAATAGAAATGTATTTACAGCAAACTCGTATAACAGACTTTTTTGTAAAGTAGTTTTTTATTTATTTATTTTTTGTTTTATTACACACACAAAAGGTTACATATGAATGTGTATATTTTAAGAGTTATGTGTTCTTGTTTTAAAACCGAAATATTTTGTAATTTTGTTGTTGCTTTCGTTATATTTTCATATTTGTTCTTTTTTCTAAAGAATTAAGAAAAACAAAGAAAATTAAGCATATCTATTTACATTTTTTTAACGTACTTTTGATATAACGTACCGATTTCTAAGTTGCCCTCTAGTACTTTATAACCAAACTTTACTGTATTTGATTTTTGTAAATAATTATAGTATATTCGCAAGATATTTATGTTATTTTACTCAGACACGGCATAATTTACATAACTTGTAATAAACAGCTTGTTAGGAAGACAACTTTTACCAGGAACCGTTGATAATGTTAGTGGCGTCAAGTAGGATATTAAAATTCATTAACTATAAAAAAATTTAAATATCTATAAGTCGTATTCGTTTGTGTGCTATACCAAAATTATATATTTCTTTAACGAAAATAGGAAACTAATACGTTATCATCGACTTACCTAAAGCAATTAAGACATTGTATGAATAACGGCTGTGTATTAATAACGTTTTCTAAATTATCCATAAATATTTCCTAATTCCTAAATTTATTTGGTATGATACTTGAATATTTTTCCATTCTCATTTTTTATTTCCACGGTTCCATTATTCATTATTTTTGCTATTGCAAATGGTCCTCTTTAGCTTTTTATGTATAATATTTTGATGGTTTAACGTATACTTCTTAGTCAACAATATGCAATTAGTTTATTCTTTTACTTGTTTCATTCTAGCGATTTTTTAGCGACTTGGTTTTCTTGTGTTTTCTGTGTTTCTTATGTAGAGATGCTGGTTATCGTATTGTAGAAATGGTGAGTTCTTTCTCTTGGTAACATATTTCATCATAATATAAATCCAAAGGTTCTCTTGAACTTGTATGTCCATATAATAACTCGAATGGAGTTAATTCTGTTGTAGAATGATTTCTCGAATTGCATGCCAGAATAGCTAATTTTATTAGTATTGTGGTATCTTGAAAAATGGCTTTCCTCATTGATCGGTTCTGGCTCCTCTAATGTTCAACATTTAGAACATGGAGAATTACAACTAGCTGAAAATTTGTAACCTTTAGACTAATATTACAACCGCTTACAACCAAACCCTTGAAAATCCGAATCATATGCCTTTCATTTGTGTAACAAAGAAGCCAATAGAGAGCCGAATGGTGAATTTGATGGTGGTTTGATCAACTACAACCCCCACTCTAAATATATGGGCATAACGTTAGACCGGTCTTTGACATTACTATAAAACTAGTTAATAGTTGATGACCTGCAGTGATATCTTACATAAACTTCCCAGCAATTCATGAAGAGCGAATGTGGAGACCTTGTGAATGGCAGCCATTGCACTGGCTTATTCTTCTACTGAATACTATGCTACTGCGTGGTATCCAAGCTCTCGTACCAAGCTAATAGCTATACAACTTAAGGATATAATAAGGATTGTCACCGGTACTGTTAGATCCACGCCTAGTCTCTGACTACCGATTCTTTCTAACACTGCCCCGTCAGATATCAGATGTCTCGCTGCAGCACAGAATGAATGAACTAAGATTACCAACAATATTTTGAGAGCGTCTAGAACCCGACTGAAATCGAGGAGACCGATTTGGATGAGTACGGAACTTCAACAGCCTATCAATGTGAATGATTACTGAATAGCTCTCCCCGAACAACATCCTGAATTGAGGAATAGATATTTAATCTCTAATCCTTGAGAACCTCTTCCAATCGTAACCCTCCCACGTAGCCAACGGTCCCAATTAAATAGGTTCCGCACGGGCTTGAGAAGCTGCAACAAAATGCTGCATAAATGGAAACTAGCAGATGTTAACCTCAGCGACTGCGGAAATGTTGAACAAACTATGACTCACATAGTAAACGACAGCCACAGAAGGAGTTTACCTGATGGCAACCACGAGCTGATCAAGGAAATTCCTGTAGGACACGACCGATTGATAAATTTAGATGTTAATGTGTAAATTATTTTTATGACCTTTTTGGCATAAAAGAAAGGCATACACTAATATCTAATCTTTATTTTTTTTTACATCACTTCTTATACGAAATAAATAAATCTTGTGCAACTTTTTAATTTTTTATTATTCTGTGTTCCAGTAACGTGGTGACAGAATGACAGAATATAAATGTCAAATGACTTGACATTTATATTGTCATTTATATTTTTTATATCCTTGACAAAGGCATCATTGCCGAAACATGTAGGATTATTTTAAATATATACACTTTGAAGTAATAACCAGACCTTTAATCGCCGACTAGTTAAGTTTACCTTATATATATATATATATATATATATATATATATATATATATATATATATATATATATCCTTTAATTTTCCTTACTTCAATTATTATTTTAATTTTAATTCATTCATACAAATTGTAAATATATTTCTTACCTTTCGTTGTATTAATTTTTTAGTTCTAATCACTTGAAAAAGACTTAATTATATAAAAAAAGTCGAAACGTCGTAGTAAAAAACTGAAATTCATTAAAGGTCGCTAAACCAAGAAAATGTCTATTATTTTAATATTATGACACGGCCAATAAAATAAATAAGAAATAAATTTTAATTCTTATTAACACTAAATATATATATATATATATATATATATATATATATATATATATATTACAAACACGGGCTTTTACGTTATGGGCTGCTGTTTATTACTAACAGGCGTTTTGGTTGGTCGGCTGCTGTTGTGCTATTAATAATGAAATTATTCTAAAATAAAATTATTAGTGGTGCTGGTGAAGTTTAATCAAAGGTTCAGGGCGTGTATGATAATGGTTCAATTAAATAAATATATTACAACTTACTAACTAAATAAAACACAGGAGCGTTGCCCTGAAAGTTTGTATTTATTATTTACATGAAAGAAATTGAGCTTGGTATATCTAAAAGTAATTAAATAAAAGTAATATATACACGAGGAGTGGTAAATAAGTAATTAAAAATTAAAACAAAAATAAACAGAATTGAAGGTTAAATTTGGCAGTAAAAATTGAGTTGCGAAGATGGTCGGCCACGAGGTGTGCGTCATATTTGGACAAATATGTAGAGCGATGTTTGGCAGGCGGAATAAGAAATTAATTAGTTCAATCAATTAAATTAATGTGGATTAGCTTAAACGAATAATATATATTGAACAATACAAATGACCTAGTTGCGGAGATGCAAGGGCACGTGCATCATGGCCGGTACTTGACCAGTACGAAGGGTAAGATGTTTAACTTACGATGGTTCTAAACAGAAGACTGACAGTTTGTGTCGAAGTAACACTGGTCTAGAAAAGGTCTGTTTTTATTTTTCTAAGTAAAGAGGGGATCGATATCTTGACTAATAATTAATAAAAAGCGCGACTTGAAGAGTGGTTCTATCGATGATATAAATATTATTAAAATCTCCCTTGTGAATCAACCTTTCAAATGATATGAGACACCATATATAAAAAAAGACGTACATAATTAAATTAATACCAATTTAATTTAAAATAAAATGTACATAGAAATACCAAAGTGAACGTTATGGTTGTAAGCAGGTAGAAAACCAAGGGTCTAGCATAGTGCGATAACTAGAGAACGGATGCAATTTCCATAAAACGCAATCGGCAATTGGAATTGTGTATAACGTCGCACAGTACATCCCGGCGTAATTCAATGAAGTATTTGTTTGACTTACTCAGCACCTGGTCTCGCACGATAACAATGGACAACTCAGCTATTGTATTCGGAGAATATAGTGTTTTGTAAAGTGTTTTCATGAGCGTATATAGAAGCGGGGTCTTTATAATATATTTTATTTATTAGTTTATATTTCGTAAGATAAATAAAGTGCTGTGAGTAAGTTTCTTGTTTTCATAGTTTTAACTGTTAATTACATCGTAATTTTTGTGATAGATCCTGTTTAATATCGTTTGATTGAATCTATTTCTACCAATTATTTCGACGTAAGTGTGCATTGAATTTCGTTCAGTTTCAATAACTTACGCACACATTTTTAGTTTTCATTTATTTAGATCTAGAGCATTGTTTACGTTACTTTTTCAGACATGATATGGAAGAATGTCGAGAACGGCATTGTAAAACAATGGCGAGTTGATTGACGGTCATACTGATTGTATGTCCATTGTCAGTGATTCCGAAATTTATTACAAAAGGTGTAAAATATCGTCAAAAATTCGTCACTTAGGATCGCAAACACATCTGAACTCTGTAAAACTTTTATGGCGGCTAATATTCCATTAAATAAACTTAGCAATCCCACTTTAAAATTTTTCTTCAAAAATATACTGGTCGAAATGTTCCTGATGAATCAACTTTACGCAAATATTATGTTTCTAGGTGCTATACGAGAACAGTAGAACGCATTAGAAGCCATCTTTTAAATCAATACATATGGATAAGCGCCGACGAAACGGTGGATATGTTAGGACGCTGTGTGGTAAATGTTGTAGCTGGTGTACTACATCCAACTATTCCCTATAACTCATATGTAATAGCAACAAATGTTATAAATAGAGTTGATGCGGAAACAGTTGCTGAAACCATTAAGGAAAATATGCAAAAAATGCTTCATTCGGACGCCACGTACAAAGAAAAAATACTTTTATTTATCAGTGATAGTGCTGCGTATATGTTAAAAACAGGCAGACTATTGAAGAAAACATATCCTAATATGCTGCATATTACTTGTGTAGCACATGCTCTCCACAGAATCTGTGAATATATCAGAGACACTTTTCCGGAAGTTGATAGACTTGTATCAGCTTTTAAAGAAGTTTTCAGAAAAGCACCATTGAGAGTAGCTCTTTTCAGGGAAAAATTTCCATCTCTGTCACTGCCTCCCACTCCAGTAATAACTAGATGGGGAACATGGCTGGAAGCTACTAGTTATTATGCTGAGAATTTCGATAGTCTAAAACATTTCGTAACACTGCTAAAGGAGGATGCTAGAAGTATTGGTGAGTGCAAGGAGCTCACACAAATCCAAAATTTAAAAAATCAGTTGTACTTTCTTCACGAACACTTTGGAAAATTGCCAAAACTAATCACTTATTTTGAAAATCGAAATCTCAAATTAAATGACGGATTAACCACATTAGATGTGGCTGTTAATAATTTGAAAAGTATTCCAAGTGACTTCGGATATGGCCTTCGGCAAAAGTTTGAAGCAATTCTTAATAGAAATCCAGATTTAATAACATTGCGGCAATTGTGTATGGGGACAATGCCACAACATCTAACTGCAAAATACGCGGAAATAAAAGAATATTACCAGTATGCACCTAGAACCAGTTGCGATGGAGAAAGGACGTTTTCTATTTAGAAGGATGTATTTCATTCAAAGAGAACAAATTTTACATAAGAGAACCTTGAAATAGTATTGATAGTAAATATTAATACTCCTTTACTCAACTTGAACTACAAAATGAATAAATAAAAATGTATTTCGTATTTTGTAGCCGTATATATACCCGTTTTATTATTATAAGTATAATTATATAAATAAATTTAAAAACTTTGAAAATACAAATGTTCAATAGTACGCTCGCGGGCGATGAGTCATCAAACTCTCGTGTCCGGTCTCTACCCATAACTAGTAGTCAGCCAGGTTTGTATCTGATGACCTAGCAGGCCAACTGTTTGGAAAATGCCTACCAATTACTTGATCGCCAAATGTGTTACTTAATAGTCATTTTACCTTATTGTGTATGTGAGGTGGAGCTCCATATTGCATTTAAATAATGTTTTTAATAGCATGATTCTGTAATGCTGGTATTACGAAGCCTTGCATTCGAAAGTATCGCGTCCGTTTACCGTTACTGTTTTCGTTTGGCCATTTTCCATTTCTTCATATAAATATGGTTCTATTATAAAATTTGACGTAAAACCACACCAGACAGTAACCTTAACATCATGTAACAATAGTATTCGGATTATTATTCGACCATATCTTGCAAATGTGTGTGTTAAAACCTCCATTTAACTCAAAATGCACCGCATCTGTACACTAGTTTGTCCAACAATTCTACGTTAGTGTGAATTTCCGCTAATATTTGTAAAGCAAAAGTTACGCGAATCAGCTTATCACGTTCTCCCAGTTCAAATAACATTTTAATTTTATAAGGATAGACTCGAAACTGTTTACTCATAATTCACCACACTCTAGAGTAATTCATTTCCAAAAGCTTTACAACTTTATTAGCACTACAAACATTATAGGTGTGCTGAATTTTCACTAACTTCTCCCACTTCTTGTAAAACTACAGCTGCATTTACCATGTTATTAGCTAATTTCGGTCTACTCGATCGTTTTTTATCGGTAGCTAAACCAGTTGCCTCAAATTTGCTCACACGGTTACGAAATGATTTTACAGAACCGGGTCCATTTCTCAAGTCATGTAACGTACGAAATCTTCTCAATCCATTTGGATTTTGTCTATTGCATTCATAATAACATGGAATGAGGCCAATACGAACTCGTAAAGGCAAAACCATTACCTATGACAAATAAAATTGACACAGTTAGTTCAGTTGCACATGCATTTAAAATTATAGCAAAGGAATAATATTTTAATATTATTAGGAATAATATTTTAGTGTTTTTTTAGTTTAACAAGTGGCAGAACGTTAAAATATCCATGGTTGGCACATTTTTGTGAGGCTTTGTTTATTATGCACGACAGCTAATGGACAGTATTGCTTTGGTTGCTTATTTGTGTTGCTTTCCAGTTTTGCTTGCTCTCTGTTATAATTTACAGTTCTTTTCAGAAGTAACCCAGCATACAGTTTATCGGAAAATGCCGAAAGCATTGTGCAAGCAAGCGAGAGAGATGGTCAATTCTCTTATGAAATACTTTGAAAGGGAGCGCGATAATGGCGGCCCTACCATACCTTTCACTGCTGTTAGAGAAGTATTTAGCTTTATTTAATTTTAAATAAATAAATAAAATTAATGATCTATTATAGCGTGTAGCAGCTGCATTGAATATAGGCATATCGACAGTATTATATCCCAAACTGTCAAATTATTGTATTTTAATATAGTATGTACAGAGTAGAATTATCAAAAATCTTGTAATTACCTCTTATAAAAGTTACTAATAAAATATAAACTTACGTATTAATAAAAATCATTAATGAAAAAAAATAGCTTATGTATTTTAATTTTTCTTTACAATTTTTGTTGGATTTTGTTATATAATCTATATTCTCATTTTTCACTCTAATATTTCGTAAAAGAACTATATAAATGCTTTTTTTTAAACCATATAAATAAGTACTTCTGAAAATATAACCTAAATTATAGGTTTAATAGTTAACGATGTCTGTCAAAAATTGCAAGCATCTTATATTGTAACGCAAGCAGGCGTCATCATTTCGTCATTAATTTTTAATCACGTGCAACTGAACTTTCTACATTATATGAATATAAACAGTTAATATGTACAGAAGATATAGACATTTTCAACTGGGAACTTACTTTAGAATAGTCTTCCTTATATATTAAAATAAATTAAACGAAAGCTATATAAATATCTTTAAATAATCTCGCTTTCTAATCAGGTTGCTCATAAGTAGGGATCGGGCACGAGAGGCCCATGACTCATCGGCCACGGGCGTACTATTGAGAATTTGTATTTTTAAAGAATTTTTAATTTAATTTATATAATTGGAAAACAAATGGGTGGTGATCTATAAAACATGAAATACATTTTTATTTGTTCATTTTGTAGTTCAAGTTGAGTAAAGGAAATATTAACTAGTAATACTCTCTCAAGGTTCTCTTCTGTAAAATTTATTCTCTTTGAAGAAATACATAGATAGTTATCGCGAGGGAAAGTGTTAACACGGATATTGCGAGATGAATTTATAATAGTTTTCCAGGATAAACAAGCGCCATTTTCATTGTTTCTACAGAATATTGAGTATATGTTGTTGTTAGCTTACTTAGTTGATGAATTTTCGCATTTAAACGAGTTGAGTGCGAATTTAAAAGGACTTTATAAAAACCATTTATTAAAGACAGACAAAGTTCCTGCTTTCACTACGAAGCTTGATATCTAGATTATTCGCATTTAAAGCGAAAATGTGAATATGTTCCCAGTCACTTCTGGAGTTTTTGCCGGAAGATAAAAATGTTTTCTCAAAGAGATGGATACTGAATACGTTTAGTGAAAACGTTGTTACCGCTGCTAAGTTACTGAGATTCACGACCAGCTCATCGAAATGTCCGCCTATAAAACGCTACAACCGCAATTTACATCTGAAGATTTAAATACGTTTCGGCTTGCTCGTCAAAATGAATATAGAAATTTAGTTACAGAAGTATTAAAAAAAAAATCCCTTTCGCAACGTCTTATCTCTGTGAAGAGGGTTTTTAGTCTATGGTTCCGCTAAGAAAACAATTTGCTTTTGTGTGTTTCTATCGTAAATCCACGTATGGAGAAACTTTTAAATGAAAAACAAATGCAACCATCGCATTAATTTCTTTTCTTTACAATATGTATACTTATTGCAAGTAAAATGTTGACAAAAAATGACTTTTTCTCTTAAAATGATTTTTCATTATTGTTTATGCTATTTTGCGATCCTCCTTTAATATCACTGCGACCTTCATGTTAAGAAATGATGATCTATAGTATCCATCAATTGCAAAAAGGTAACTAACAATTTTGTTTGGCGCTGACTGCGCTTCTCTGATATGTTCTTAATTGAAATTCTATTAACTCTGTTAATATAATGATGTATCCTATTCCGTAAGGAATGAGGATGAACTTCAGGTGACGATACGTGTTATGTAATTAAAGCATCCAATTCAGTTGATTTCTGGTCTAAAATATTTAATTCGGTATTTCTATAACTATCATAAACTTCAATACGATATTCTGGATAGGCGAATGATGCATTCAATTTTTCTACGAGGGTATATCAGATATAAACGAAACTGATTTTTTAATGACTCGTACAAAAGTTTTTTCAATCGGCGAAGTAGGTGGCTATGTAGACAAAGCACTTAGGGTGGGGAGAGCAACGTCTGAAATTCCGTCGAGACGGTTCAGTAGTGCAGTGAGCATGAGTGAGCAAGCAGTGCACGTTTCCGTGGAGCAGCGGATAATTATTAAGTTTTTGACCAATGAGGGGGTGAATCCAACAGACATTTTACGTAGATTGCACGCACAGTTCGGGGAGAACACCCTTTCACGACCTCGCGTGTTTGCATGGCATAAACAATTTTCTGGAGGCCGGGAGTTGAAAACCAGTGCCACGTTCGACGCCCACGGACGAGCGTTACCGAAGCCAACATTGAGGCTTGATTTTCTTCATGATCGCCGCACAATTAATGCCCAATATTATTGCGACGTTTTGGATGCCGCAAAATTGTCTTTACGACGAAAAAGGAAGACGCAATCCGTTAAAAATGTCATTCTCCTTCACGACAACGCCAGACCACATTCGGCAAACAATACGAGGCAAAAAGTGGAACAATTCGGCTGGGAAATCTTGGAACATCCTGCTTACAGTCCAGACTTGTCACCCTGTGACTACCATTTGTTTGGACCTCTAAAAGAAGCTCTTGGAGGCCAGCGTTTCGACAGCGACCAAGCGGTAGAGACATTTGTGCTCCAGTGGCTGTGTGACCGGCCTAAAAGTTTTTACGATAACGGAATTAAAAAGCTTCCTATCCGTTTGGAAAAATGTATTGCGCGGGCGGGAGATTATGTAGAAAAATAGTACATTTGTATTAACCTTGTTCAATAAAGCATTAATAGTTTAAAAAAATCAGTCTCGCTTATATCTGATATACTCTCGTAATTTCACAAGTGACCTCAAAGTTTTACGTAGGCAATTCATTTTGGGTTTGATCTTCGGTTGCAGAAGGTCCACAAAATTTGTTCATAGATGTGTTCATCTTTTCTGGGAAACTGATTTCTATAGAAAGTGACGTCATTTTGAAGTTTGAAATGTAGTCAGGTACAAAAAATATATTCTCCAAAATGGTTGAGTGTTAAAGAAAAAACACAGGTGCTCACCCTTCAATGGAAAAATGAGAAGAAGTCGGTAAAATGAGAGAATTCAAAATAGAAGAAATTTTGAACAAGGGTTTTGTCAAATCTTCGAGAAAGTAAACTAAAGTTGGGCGCCAAATGTAGCGGGCTAAAGTTAAAACAAGACGAAGTTGAGCTCGTTATTTAAATCAATAATTTAATAAAATGATCGAAACTTTTAAGCGATGTAGAAGTGAGTAGGTGTGGTCTAAATGGCGATGGCACGCTAATTGATCATCCTGGACACCTTGGTACCTTACTTTTGAGATCGCAGAGCGGGGCTTTCTGAAGCAGCATTTCCTGGAAAATATCCAACAATAAGTAATAAATATAACTGAAATGATCATTTTTCCACCGACTACACTACATGAAAGTGATACTTTTCACTCTAGAGATGAAAATAAAACAAATGCATATACATCATGTATCTTGTTAGTAATGTACTAAACTTGATGGATTTTGACACTAATGACAGTAAAAGCATAGATGAGGCGGCAAACGAACGTCACTCCTTCTGATAGTCCAGAAAAATTTTAGCATAAGAAGCTGATATCGGTGGGTCAATCTATATTGTGACAGTTCATTTACAATTATACTGAACTTTTGTCTATAACCATAGTAGAAAAACTACATTTACTACTCGAGATGAAATACCGTTTTTTTTCGTTCGTAATATTATATTATTATTGTCTTTTATTGTCATGCTTTGCTTACAAGAAACCCTGTTTTGTATCCTCCAACACTCTTTTCGCTTTTGTGCACCGTTATGAGACCCAGTATTAATATTTAATATTGCTTTCCCCATACCCATTTTGTTTTGGTTATATGTGATTAACATACACGAGGGTAGCACCGATTATTTCTGCAAACTAAATATTCGTCCTTAAACTCAATGCATTTAGACATTCGATAAAACCAGTTATCATAGCATAAATTAGGGTAGCACCGATTATTTCTGCAAACTAAATATTCGTCCTTAAACTCAATGCATTTAGACATTCGATAAAACCAGTTATCATAGCATAAATTCCACTCTTTTTGAATCACTTCAGATATAAGGTTTTTGAAGCTCTCCACTGCATCTTCTGGGCTTGAAAATCGTACACCTTTATCCTTTAGTCTTGGAAATAGAAAGAAATCTGAAGGTGCCACAAGCTTTTAAAAATTCGTTTGTTTGACGCGCAGTGTGACTTGAAGCATTATCGTGATGAAGACAATCTCCGATCTAGGGCGTCGTAAACGAGCCTTTTGAACAACATCTGGCAGACATACTGTCGTGTACCATTCTGCGGTAACCGTACATTCATTTTCAAGCACAACTATCGTGATAAATCTTGATTTTGGGAAGAAACTGGCTACTATTTTCTTTTGAACATTTCGAGATTTCACTTTGACTGGGTTTAGTTCTGTTGGAAACACCCATTGAGCCGATTGCCCTTTTGAGTCCCGTTTAAATGCATATATCCAGATTTCTTCACCAGTAATGATGTTATAACCTGCTTTAGACCTACCTCCACCCACACCCAAATTATTATGTAAAATTTTGTTTATTGCAGTCTTTCTAATACCCAAGGTGCTCCCAATAATCCTATACGTGACTCGATTGTCGTCTTGAATCATTCTTCCTACGGCGTCTACATTTGTTTCAGTAACGGCTGAGATGGCCTTCCTTCGCGAAAATCGCCACTAAGTGAAACACTTTGAAATTTCAATTCGTTATACCAGTTGTACGGTTCTGAGTTGTGGACATTAACTAATGCAAACAAGCAAAAACTACAAAGCTTTGTAAATAGATGTATTCGGAATATACTGAAAATATGGTGGCCTGTCCGAATTACACATGAGAAATTATGGGATCGTGCAGGACCAGAAAGGATCAAAGTACAAATTAAAAGAAGAAAGTGTTGATGGTTTGGTCATACTTTAAGAAAACCGAGAACAGAAATTTGTAGGAGAGCATTGGAATGGCAGCCCAAGGAAGGAGGAAAGTAAGACGTCCGAAGGTAACATGGAGAAGAACATTGCAAGAAGAGACTACTATGTCATTGGCAAGATTGGGATCTATAGCTGGAAATAGACAAGAATGGAGACAAACGATTTCTTCCCTATGTCCCAAAAGGGACTAATGGGTTTTACTACTGCTACTACTATACCAGTTCTAAATACTCCTTTGAGAAGGAGCTTGATCACCAAATGCAGCACCAAGTCTTGGAACACTTTGTTTTGGAGTTGAAGAACTTTAGAAATCATGGCTCTAAAATTTTCTATTTTTACTGCAGACCACCCGGCTTGAAATTAGCTTGCAAAATAACTGTTGCAGTTATCAAAACTAAATTCGAACTGTCAAAATAGAAAACAATAAACATTTGTTTCATAGCAAGTTTGATTCCTTTGATTCAATAGAAATATTAGTTTTTAGAAATAATCGGTGCTACCCTCATACCTCTCTCCCCTTCTCGAATTCCTAGAAATGGTGTTACTAACAATCTAGTATCCCAATTTTCTACCTTACCTTGTTCTATTCGTTGGAATCGAATTTCCTTCTCCATGTATTTCCGTCGTGATGATATTGCGATTGTGTTAGTATACGTCAGGTTAGAAATATTACGTTTTCTCGGAGCAATTAATTCTTTCATTAATTAGATTTTCCGTTGTTTTTGTTTCTCTTCCGTCTCTTTTATTTTGTGTTTCTTTTAGTGAGTATACCAAACGCCAATTAAGTTGGCGCGAGGAGGGGTAAGTTCGCGCAGGATAAAAAGTAGTTGGGAGATTTGTATTTGGTTTTACATCAAATGTCAGATAATTCTAACCTCTGAGTGTGTATCACTTTATGATCCCCTAGCAAAGACATTATGTTCCGTCAAACGTCAATGACAAATGTATTCTGACAATTACTTGAGTAGTGGGGGTGGACGTTTTTAAAAACGGGTTCTGCGCACTCCCTCCTCGCGCCAACTTAACTGGCGCTTGTTATACTTATCCTTTATTTCGTATTCTTTTTCGATGACTTAGTATAGTAGCCGCGTTAGTTAATAAATAGATATAAAACGAATCAACAGTATATATATTTTTGAACTCTTTATGTTGATTTAAACCTCAACTAGTAGCAACTTGATGACGGACCCAAGGATCTTGGTTGGACGTCGAAAAAATCCGTATCCACGAAGCGACCAGTAAGCATAGTATAACCCACTCGAAGAATTGAAACAAAGCAATTGGTTACAATTGACGGAATACAGATCTGGGAACACACGCTGGACAAAAAAATTGGTAACCTAAAGACCGGTTTTAGAAAACGGCTTCAGAGTGTGGAAACCAAGTAATGAAAGTCCTAAAATGTTTAACAAAAGATGAAATTATGTATATTAATTAATTCCCGTATTCAAGATTCATGATGTAACAATAATAAATCGCACCATGGTTTACGAAGAACCCCAATATCGCTTCCAAATGCGGTTTAAAAGTATTTACCCGGAAATATATACGTTAGAAATAACAAAATTCTAATATTGAGAACTAAAGATGGTCATCCAATAAACAAATACAAGCCGTATTTCATTCAGAAAATTATCTGCTTCTACACCGATTGTAAGTAACTGTTCAAACGGAAATGAAATCATAACACGTTTTCGAAAGTTGGGATAAGCTACACCTGAGCTTGCTTCTAGAGAAGCAAGTTGAAAGTCTAAGAAGGTTTATAGGGTACTCATACTTTTTAAATTTGCTTATGGTATTAAGAACACCTGTAGTGTTGTAGTATAGATAGTATTTAATTAAATGCATGCTTACTTGAGGCTCGACTTCATCTTAGAACCATTATCGACCAAGAATTTGGGCCTACGCCAAGAATCACTTACTACTACGTAATTACTCATTTCAATCATAGATCTTAAAAATACAGACTAATATTTGTATCTTATATATTGCAGTGGAATTTGCTTTTAATTGCTAATTAGATTTAATTTCACACTACAACTTAATCTGCCGGCTGCCTTCAGTTGTGTTACCTTCCTTGAGCTCACTTCTCCAGGGTCGATCCTCTCGGATTCGGGTAATATCATAAAATAATACAAGGTGTCAGACAAATTATACAAACATTTTCCCCCTTACAATTTTATTAAAAAAAAATTTTTAAAAAAATCAACTTTACTAAGTGTAACGTTGAACTGTTAAATGCACAGCTACAAGGATAAAAAAAGGCTTAGATATCATATGAAGATACAAACCATTAAAAAACCTTGAATTGAATAATCACGAGCAAAGATAACAAAATTAATAATATACAAGAAAATTTATCAGATGTCAACAATAATTTTAACCCAACATTCAAACGTCAAAATAAAGATTTGTTTATCTTGTGCGCGAAATCAAATTCTTACCGTCATGCATGCATTAACATGACATCACACAAACTTGTCCCCACTTTCCTACGTATTGAAATATTTATGTGAATAGAAACCAAACTCCATAAAAACAGTCTAACAAATTTTCTAGATATTTTTCTGAATATATATAAAAAATTTTACAAAAGTTTACAAATTATTTATAGCGCTTTCTTCAATATATTAATAATAATTATAAAAGGTACCTACATTAATTAATGTAATACAGCACGAGAGATTCCTTTTTTTTAGATAGGTGTTTCAAATAAATTAAATTACAAGTATAAACGACTTGTAAAACCACGACAAATTATTTTTAAACACAAACGACGCACCAAAAAACTATAACGAATTATCCAAGATATTATTTATATTAGACAAAATTAAGTCGTGTCTAATATTCACTTATAACGACCTATCTTCAAGGACATTAATCAATCTCTAAAATGAAGGTCCTGGAACCGCTACGGCATCCCTACCTAAAAATAACAACTCAAAAATAATACTAAAATGTATATTTCTCAATACACGCTCTAACATCCAGGATGGCGCCAACTTTGAATAACGATCTAGCCCTGGATCTACAGTCATGGATAAAAATCAAACATTACAAAATTCATCTTTAAAAATTTAAATTTATATCGTTCCCCGTCTGAAATAAAAACATATATAAACACCAAAATAACATACATAATTTTATAAATGTTATACAAATAATGTTCAATATAGTTCTGCAATTTTTTTGTTTCTTTCTGAAGAGAAAAATCCATGGCACTTCCCCAAATTTACCCGAGGATAAAGTCAGAACATTCCTAATCTTTGTTCAAGGATAAATTTCCGCACTATCACTTGAGACAGTATCGCACTCTGTCATATCTCCCCGCACTAACATGTTGCATTGTTGTGCAGCCGGATCATCGTCCTCATGGTGCAGTAATGATGCAGCGAACAATTACAGCATCTCCATATACATTCTGTATAAAATTTTTAAATAGCAATGTCTTTATATAACTTTGGACATTTTATTTTTCTATGTCATTTTGCTTGACATAAATTATTTATGTCATTTTGACTGGACATAATTGAATTAATGTCATTTTACTTGACATAATTGATTAATGTCATTTTGCTTGACATTATCGAATAGGCTTCGTTACATGCATCGTAGACTAAGGAACACGCCGAAGTAACAGTCATCATCGTAGAATATTCGAGCACTCTCTCGATCTCCTGGACATGGACATCTTCAATGAATTTTCATAAATAAAAGAAAAACATAGTATCAAAATCTCATATACCAAATCATCATAACAATCAAATTCATAAAACCATTACTCCTCAATCAACAACAATAATAATAATAACAATAATCCCATATCATAAGCTTAATTTCTTCTTCTTATAGTATAATTTAATATTTTGGCTTACAAATCAATTCCCATAATTAATAAATTTTTATATATACGCAGATAATTTACTTCATAAATTTTTTATTCGCAGATAATTTAATTTCTTTCTAATTTCTTCAACAATAATTTTATTATAACTCATCCTGTATATATCAACTTGCTTAGTCCTTATCATTACCATGTCAATTAAATCCGAAATTCATAAACCATCTTAATCAAATATCATATTCATTTTCCTTTTAACATGCCAACAATTCTTTTTATAAATTCATAATTGCCATAATTTTATTTCAATAATATATATATATCTATTTATCATAATATATTTATATAAACTTTTTCTATACTCGTAGCTACTGCTATCATATATTTTTTCATATACCGACGAACTTTTATTTAAATATAACGACGAAATTTTTATAAACTTTTTCATATTCATTCAAATATTTATTTCATATATCCTCGACGTCTTTTTTGTAAACACATTTTTATTTCTTACATATAATTCCTCTTCTTATACTAATTTTAATTATCTCTATCCTACGTTTAAATTTATTTCAGTATCATAAATCAACTCCTATAACTTTTCCAAAATTTTATATAAATCCTTATTACGTCACATTCCAGTTAATTATTTCACAAGCAAAAATCATAATACCTCGCATATCCATTTTAATAGTATACAACAAAATTTTTCTTATTAAGTTGGGCCTATCTAAAATATCCGATTGTAAACAATTTCTAATTTCATTTTTACTTTTATTCTAATATAAAATGTGGGTCTAATTATTTTAAATTTAGTACCCTTATATTTCATAATTTTCAAAGTACTATGTTTTCTAAAATTATTGTTGGCATTGACATGATTTTCATAATTTGAAAAGCAATTGTATTTTAAAATATAATTACAGGAATCATTGCATTTATTTTCTATATAATTATTCAAATTATAATTATAATTTCCATTTGGAGAAGCCAATTTCCTTTTAATTTCTATTTGTTTATCCTTACTGGTATTAATGACAACTACCTGTTTATTTAACTCATTAACCATTTTCTCATGATTACTTTTATCCATCTTACATTCTAAATTTGCATTTGTTTTAATTATATTAAATTCTCTTATCTCCTTAGTTTTAAAATTAATTTTATTCAATATACTTTCTTTTCTTACCCTTATTTGATTGTTTCTTCTTCCAACTTCTCTATCCAAATCATTTCCATTGTCCTGTGGCTTAGATTCTTCCCCAGGCACATTTTCCCAATTATTCTTTGTAATTGTTGATTCCTTTTCTTTTGTTATGTTATTTACTCCCTCTTTTTCTTCTTGTTCCATTATTATTGGTTCCTTTTCTTCTATTTTTTGTTTTACCTCGTGTACTATTTTACTTTCACTTATTATAACTTCTCTATTTGTTTGTTTGTTACTATTTATTGGTACCATCTGATCCATTATGTTTATTATTTCATCCATTCCTCTTTCCATATCATTATAGTTTTGTTTTATCATCTCCACGTCATTATGATTTTGTTGTATCATTTTCATCATTTGTTCCATTTTTCTATCGAAGTTTCTCTCTCTCTCCTCTTGTTGTTTCATCATTTGCATCATAGCGTGCATCATGTCCACCATCATTTGACTCCTGTCTCCATTGTGTCCTCCTTCATGCATGTAACTAGCATTACCCATTCTTTGTTTTAAATTTTCCATTTTAAAATTATGTTATTTACTTATAATTTTATTTTTGTAAATTTTCTTCGTTCGCTGTCACGTTGGGTTCGCAAAAATTAGAATATCGGCCCTACGTTGGATTGCGCCAAATTTATGCAGTGGAATTTGCTTTTAATTGCTAATTAGATTTAATTTCACACTACAACTTAATCTGCCGGCTGCCTTCAGTTGTGTTACCTTCCTTGAGCTCACTTCTCCAGGGTCGATCCTCTCGGATTCGGGTAATATCATAAAATAATACAAGGTGTCAGACAAATTATACAAACATTTTCCCCCTTACAATTTTATTAAAAAAAATTTTTTTAAAAAATCAACTTTACTAAGTGTAACGTTGAACTGTTAAATGCACAGCTACAAGGATAAAAAAAGGCTTAGATATCATATGAAGATACAAACCATTAAAAAACCTTGAATTGAATAATCACGAGCAAAGATAACAAAATTAATAATATACAAGAAAATTTATCAGATGTCAACAATAATTTTAACCCAACATTCAAACGTCAAAATAAAGATTTGTTTATCTTGCGCGCGAAATCAAATTCTTACCGTCATGCATGCATTAACATGACATCACACAAACTTGTCCCCACTTTCCTACGTATTGAAATATTTATGTGAATAGAAACCAAACTCCATAAAAACAGTCTAACAAATTTTCTAGATATTTTTCTGAATATATATAAAAAATTTTACAAAAGTTTACAAATTATTTATAGCGCTTTCTTCAATATATTAATAATAATTATAAAAGATACCTACATTAATTAATGTAATACAGCACGAGAGATTCCTTTTCTTTAGATAGGTGTTTCAAATAAATTAAATTACAAGTATAAAAGACTTGTAAAACCACGACAAATTATTTTTAAACACTAACGACGCACCAAAAAACTATAACGAATTATCCAAGATATTATTTATATTAGACAAAATTAAGTCGTGTCTAATATTCACTTATAACGACCTATCTTCAAGGACATTAATCAATCTCTAAAATGAAGGTCCTGGAACCGCTACGGCATCCCTACCTAAAAATAACAACTCAAAAATAATACTAAAATGTATATTTCTCAATACACGCTCTAACATCCAGGATGGCGCTAACTTTGAATAACGATCTAGCCCTGGATCTGCAGTCATGGATAAAAATCAAACATTACAAAATTCATCTTTAAAAATTTAAATTTATATCGTTCCCCGTCTGAAATAAAAATATATATAAACACCAAAATAACATACATAATTTTATAAATGTTATACAAATAATGTTCAATATAGTTCTGCTATTTTTTTCTTTCTTTCTGAAGAGAAAAATCCATGGCAATATGTGTTTCGACAACTAACTTCCATAGGAAGTAATTACAGTTCTCATTGAACATGGGTTCACAGTAAAGCTAACATGCAAATATCGCGGTCTTCTAGTTAAGTGTTTCACGATCTTTGTGTGTTAGCTTTACTGTGAGACCCTGTTTGCCACGGTAATTACTTTCTACTGAAGATAACAATTTAGTTATCAAAATGCGTATATAGTAAGTAAAGTAAATATTTTAGAGTACTGATAATGTTTAATAGATTATGTTTTGTTTATTTTCAGACAACTACGCTATCTTTAACCATCAAGGAAGTTGTCCTAGCGGTCTTGGATCAGAGAGTAGTAATAAAACATTTGGAGACGGAAGTCTTATTAGAAAGGAAAGTGGTGCCTGGAAAAAGTATAATGTCAATGAATTTATGTATTGTCTTGAGAGCTATTTAGTAAATGGAAAGGCAACATCCATTATATTGTTTTGTTTGGAAAACAATGAAAATGACATCAAACTTCTACTAAGCAAATATTCTATATTACTGTCATGTGTATGTTTATTAGTAACTGCATTAATTTACACATTCTCACATAAATTAAAGAAAATAATCCATATAATAACGATGTGTTACTGTATCTTCCAAATAATTGCTTTTGTTTTATTGGCTACAACGCAATTTAAACGCCTCCCAGAAAAACGTTGCAAATCAGTGGGTAATAATGTAGTGGTTTCCTTGATATATAAAATGCATGATTATTTTTATTGTATTTTAGGTTATGCATTTTACTTCGCCCTCATAGCTTCATTTTGCTGGCTTAACATAATGTGCTACGATATCTGGCATAGTATAGGGTAAGTATTGGTGTAATTTTCCAAAAATAATTCACTGTTATAGTATTTGATGTATCGTTTATTTTATGTCGATAAATTAACTCCTATATAAAAATACCCATTTGATGGTGACATTTTTGTCACTTTGACAGCGATAAAAAGCTACATAGCTTTTTATCACTGATAAAGATGCTTCTTCCTCAAAATTGTATTACTTATCTAGTAGCCCCGCATCACTTAATTTATTTTGGCAGCTGTCAGTTATAATAACTATTAAAGTATCGTTGAACGTAAAATGTATTATATGAGCCGGTTTGGAGAAATTTCAACTAGAGAAAATACCACAATCCACAAGAAATACAAGATCGTCAATATGGAGACAATTAAAAGAATTTGATTCATATCGTTAATTTATCTTGCCAAAAAACACTCGAGCTTTTCTTTCACGGATAAATTTCTTTTTAACTCAAAATTTTTCCAATCAGTAATTTTGCTCGAAAAACTTACATTAGAAAAAATCGCTCGACCTTTCGGTCTCTCGATTTTTTCATGTAAGTTTTTCTCGTCAAATTACTGATTGGCAAAATAATTTCGTTACAAAGAGAAATTTATCCGATAAAAAAAAAGCTCTTGTGTTTTTACTTATGATAAAAACTTTTCTAAAACACAAATTAAACACAGGTGTTATCTATTTTAACATAGATTATTTCTTCGAACGTATAATGAATCCAGTTAGAACAATTGCGACATTTTATTAATCATAAGAAATAAATAAGTGTCTGATAGAGAGAAACGGAAGAGTATCCTTATTATTCATGGAGTGCACGAAATTGAAAACTGCACCTCAAAGAAGGAACAGACTGACAAACAGTACCGAAAATTCCCACTTTCTTAAATATGTCTGAATCTCCGTCTTAGCCTATACGATTGGGCAGGTTCGACCCTTCAAAGACAGTTCGTCGTCAACTTATCCGTATTTCTTTTTCTTCTGAGTCAGTTGTAAAGATGGCTCTTCGTCGGAGTGGTAAATTTAAAGATTCTACTACCTGGTCCAAAATGTATGTTAGTAGCGATCGCACCCCTATGCAGTTCGAGATTTATCGTGCTGCTAGAACGGAGTTACAGCAATGAAGTTCTAATGGCGAAAGAAATCTTTGAAATATAAGTCAGCTATTCCAATGATGGTACAGGAGACTACGGAAAACTGAACACGCCTAACAGTGATGCTAGCTACTAATTATGTATGTACTACCAAAACACCAAAACACTTACCTAATTATACCTCTTTTGATGTTAATTGCAATACTGTTTTCCCTTATGATACTGTTGATGTGTGATACATATCTGAGACTGATGTAATCAGTAATATGTTAAAATTAAACAACTCAGGCACAGCTGGTGATGATCAGGTACCTTCATTTGTGATAAGGGATTACAGATTGATGTATTTCCTCTTTATATTGTATTTAATTTATCGATTCGAAAGAATACTTTCCCATCATATTGGAAGCGAACTAGAGTTACTCCAGTATTTAAGAGTGGAGACATTACTGATGTGCGTAATTATAGGCCAATATCAATACTTTGTAATTTTGCTAAGGTTTTCGAGCATATTCAGTACAATGTAGTCTATAACAAATTCAAATTACAACTTTCACCCCTCCAGCATGGTTTTGTCCCAGGAAGATCGACTGTAACTAATTTAGCATGTATCTTTAATGATATGCATTGCCATTGACGATTTAAGACAAGTAGATGTCATTTACACAGATGTATCGAAAGCCTTTGATACTATATAGACCTTAACATCCTTTATGTCGTTCATTGGCTCATACTTATCGGGTAGTGTTAATTACGTATACTACAATGGTTATCAATCGTTAGACTTTATTCCAACATCAGGAGTACCTAAATGATCCAAGTTGGGTTCTCTTTTATTCTTAATTTTTATTAACGACCTATTCGAATTATTTTAATGTTCTGCAGATGATCTCAAAGTGTACAAAACTATAAACAACTTGGAAGATGCAATGAACCTACAGTATAATCTCGAAATTGTCAAAGAATGGTGCTCGGATAATAAATTATCCCTTAATATAGGAAGGTGCTGTGTTATTAGGTATTCGAGGCGAAGGCATAGGATATCTTACGATTACAACATAGACGATCACGTATTGGAGTGCAAGAAATCAATAAAAGACCCAGGAGTTCTATTGGATAGTTCGTTTAGCTTTGATGAACACGTTGCTAGTATATGTAAATAGGCTTCGATAACTCTTGGATTTGTCATGCGTAACTCCAAACTTTTGACCAATCTCGAAACTATTTAGTGTAAATATACGTGTCAATGGTACGCAGTAAATTAGAATACGCTTCGATAATATGTCATCCACCTTACGTCTCTCACCAAATTCAATTAGAGAGAGTTCAGAGGCGATTTTTAAAGTACCTCTCCTACCGAAGAGACGGTTCGTATCCAGAGAGGAACACAAGTCATACAAATCTACTACATGAGCACAAGTTGGATTCTTTACTAACACGTAGGGAGACAACTTTCGCAATATTTTTATTCAAACTTCTTCACAACCAGGTAGACTGTATGCAACTTTTGTCAACTATTGCTTTCTGTGTTCCGAGGATTGCCGCGAGACATGTTGATACATTTCATACGGTTTGTCATCGTACGGGAATTATGCTGAGGAGCCCCATATTACAAATGTGCAAATTTTGCAATATTTACTATGAAGATATTTTTATAGGGACTAAGAGTTAGTGACTTTAGTGATGTTTTATTTTTTTTGTCAGTTTCTTCTCTTTTTTTTCCCTGGTTTTTGAACTGAAATGAACTCAATATGTAACTTTCATTTTAAAATTTATTATACACATTTAGAGTTATGTTGTTGTAACCCATATTAGTTTTTACTGTTGGGTACAATTAAATAAATATTACTATTATTATAAATGCATGATTTTATTGAATATATTTTATAAAAGTATTTTTACCATCTCTTTGTTAGGATAGCAATTTAAATCGATAAATACTTTTAGAATTACTATATATCGATTATAATTTTTGTATATTTCCCATGAAGTGCAGGTGAAGGCCATTGAGTAACAACTAAGACAGCAATTATTACGGTCCTGCGCGACGAGTTACAAAACTTAAAAGAACGAAAATATGATCTAACTAGGCTTCCTTCATTTTTCAAAATGACAATTTTCACAAATAGGAGTTTGACCAAGCTCGAAAGATAATATCTTTAAAAATAGTAATATAAAATGAAAGAGCAAGGATATGGAATCAAATTTTGTACTCGTCCGAGAAAAACCGCAGCAAAAACTTTGGCTATTCTTGAGACAACATTTGGAGAATTGTCTACAAGATATACTTGTTTTACATAACGTAAAGAGTTTAAATATGGTTAGAGAAGCAGCTTCTCCAGACTTATTTAAACTGTTTACGGCATCTAAAACAAGAAGATCTTGTAGACATTTATCTAACCGTCGTCTCATGCATGGCCAAAGTTTCCATTGCAATGTTATCCAGGTGTTCCAATTAGCGTGCTAACCGTGAAAACTATGAACATTGGAGCAGCTATTATTCACACAAATCCATGTTAACTATCTAACAGTTCTCTAACATTTTTTAAATATTTGTTGGAAGTATTTTGACACTCTTGCACAAACATTTAAACGTGTCTAAAATTTGTAGATTTTGCGTTTGTAAGTAGCGAACTGCAAATACTGAAAATAACCCCTTATATAATAAGATGAATAATGGTTGAAGATCATTGTTACTGCACATAAAGTTTTGTTGTATTTGGAACTTACTGCAAGTGAGAATTAATGAATATTAAATCACATTCTTACATGTAAATGTCGACTTATATGATGCGTTCGTAACTACAATCCGACAAACTAAGTTTGTACCAGTATGCAGAACACACCCTTTCGCGACAACGAACTTCCTGGTAATTAGGTTAATTAAGAATTAAGAAATACTGAAAAAACAAGTCAATCAACGGGAGGAAACGTACAGACGGCGTTTCGTTCTGGTTGGAACTTTTCAATGCACGGTATTCCTCGAAGACGGACATTGCTTTTTCATTTCTATACTTTCTGTATATATAGTTAACATTTGGAACTTACTGCAAGTGAGAATTAATGAATATTAAATCACATTGAAGTGCCACGACCAACAAAGAGACATACATATTTGTTTCGTCGATTTTGAGAAAGCGTTTGACCGAGTAAACCATGATAAACTTTTCGAGTTCCTGGAGGAAATCGGGCTGGATCATGGGGATTTGAGACTTCTAAGAAACTTGTATTGGCACCAATCCGCAAGAATAAGAGTCGAGACTAACTTGTCTTCAAGAAACATTGACATTTGTAGAGGAGTGAGACAGGGGTGCGTGTTGTCCCCCACACTATTTAATATATACTCAGAGTATCTGTTTGCGAAGGCGCTTAGGGGTTGTAACGACGGAATAAAAATAAATGGTGTCAATATATCGACTATTCGTTATGCAGACGATACTGTGTTGATTGCGGATACCGATATAGGATTACAAAACATAATCAACAGATTAAATATGACATGCAAAGATTTTAATATGGCCATAAACATCAGCAAAACGAAAGTAATGTTAATTTCTCGTAATTCAAACGTACCCATACCTCTACGGGTTGACGGGGAAATATTGACCAGGGTTGATCGCTTTAAGTACTTGGGCTGCTGGATTGACTCAAGACTGGACCATGACATCGAAATAAGGTCCAGAATTGAACAAGCAAGGCAAAACTTCTTGAAACTCAAAAACATACTGTGCGATAAACGGCTAAATGTAAATTTACGCGTACGGTTTCCAAAGTGTTACGTCTGGTCAACGCTATTATACGGAGTGGAAACATGGACCTTGAAAACTGTCAGTATGAACCGTATAGAAGCATTTGAAATGTGGACATACCGAAGAATGCTAAGAATTCCATGGACATCACATACAACTAATGAAGAAACTTTGAAAGGGGTACACAAAGATCGAGAACTGCTCCACATAGTAAAGATGCGAAAGACGGCTTACCTTGGTCACGTTTTGAGAAATGAAAAATATTACCTACTGCAGCTCATAATTGAAGGAAAGATAGAGGGTAAACGTGGGCTTGGCAGAAAGAAACTATTGTGGATGCGGAATATTAGGAACTGGACCGGATTAAACTTTGAACAACTCATTAGAGCTGCTGCAAATCGAGAGACCTTTGCTGATGTGATCGCTAACCTCCGATGACGGAGAGGGCACAAAAAAGAAGAAGAAGATTAAATATCCCGAAAATATTAAAACTTAACTTAAGACATTTTTTCTGTACATATTCGTTTGCAAAGAGAAAGCATTTCTTTTGTTATATCCCTAACCAGGAGACCCTTGGTCTTCTACCTGACCCGTCGTTCACTGTGAAATATTTATATACATTTCATTAAATCGCTTTAATTTAATTACGTACATCTCCTATGGTGTTTCATATCATTAGAAAGCTTATTTCGCAAGGGATATTTTAATAATATTTATGTCATCGATAGAACACCTCTTCAGGTCGCGCTTCCTATTAATTAGTATTCAAGATATCGACCCTCTCTTCGACTTAGGTCATAAAACAGACCTTTTCCTAAACCAACCAGTGTTCTACCGACACAAACTATCAGTTTTTCTCTTTAGAATCTTCGTAAGTGAAACATCTTACCCGCCGTACTGATCAAGTACTGGCATGATCCACGTGCCCCTGCATCTCTGCAATTAGAAGCATCGCTCTACATATACTTGTCCAAGTATATCTTCGCAGACCATCTTCGCCACTCAAAGGTAACTCTGTATTGTTCGATACAGAGATTATTTTATATTAATCGTAATTAATTAACATTTAATTTACTACTCAATTTAACTTTCGTCTTCAGTGAATTTTGTATTAATTTTCAATTACTTATTTACCGCTCCTCGTGTATATATTACTTTTGTTTAATTACTTTCAAATATTCAATTTCTTCTTATGTAAATATAAATACAAACTTTAAGGACAACGCTCCTGTGTTTTATTTAGTAAGTAAGTTGTAGTATATTTATTTAATATTAAATCACATTCTTACATGTAAATGTCGACTTATATGATGCGTTCGTAACTACAATCCGACAAACTAAGTTTGTACCAGTATGCAGAACACACCCTTTCGCGACAAGAATGTGATTTAATATTCATTAATTCTCACTTGCAGTAAGTTCCAAATGTTAACTATATATACAGAAAGTATAGAAATGAAAAAGCAATGTCCGTCTTCGAGGAATACCGTGCATTGAAAAGTTCCAACCAGAACGAAACGCCGTCTGTACGTTTCCTCCCGTTGATTGACTTGTTTTTTCAGTATTTCTTAATTCTTAATTAACCTAATTACCAGGAAGTTCGTTGTCGCGAAAGGGTGTGTTCTGCATACTGGTACAAACTTAGTTTGTCGGATTGTAGTTACGAACGCATCATATAAGTCGACATTTACATGTAAGAATGTGATTTAATATTCATTAATTCTCACTTGCAGTAAGTTCCAAATGTTAACTATATATACCGAAAGTATAGAAATGAAAAAGCAATGCCCGTCTTCGAGGAATACCGTGCATTGAAAAGTTCCAACTAGAACGAAACGCCGTCGGTACGTTTCCTCCCGTTGATTGACTTGTTTTTTCAGTATTTCTTAATTTTTGTTGTATTGTTATGAACCGAAATTGAAACAGCGTGCAGTGGATAAAATGAGGAGAACCACTAAATTTATTGCCATAACATTTTTTGATTACAAGGTATTACAAACGGGGGCTTACAGGATATCGGGGTGTGGCTGCCGTGCTAATAATAATGAAATTATTTGATAATAAAACAATTAGTGGTGCTGGTGAAGTTTCATCAAATGTCCAGGACGTGCGTGATAATGGTTAATTAAATAAATATACTACAACTTACTTACTAAATAAAACACAGGAGCGTTGTCCTTAAAGTTTGTATTTATATTTACATAAGAAGAAATTGAATATTTGAAAGTAATTAAACAAAAGTAATATATACACGAGGAGCGGTAAATAAGTAATTGAAAATTAATACAAAATTCACTGAAGACGAAAGTTAAATTGAGTAGTAAATTAAATGTTAATTAATTACGATTAATATAAAATAATCTCTGTATCGAACAATACAGAGTTACCTTTGAGTGGCGAAGATGGTCTGCGAAGATATACTTGGACAAGTATATGTAGAGCGATGCTTCTAATTGCAGAGATGCAGGGGCACGTGGATCATGCCAGTACTTGATCAGTACGGCGGGTAAGATGTTTCACTTACGAAGATTCTAAAGAGAAAAACTGATAGTTTGTGTCGGTAGAACACTGGTTGGTTTAGGAAAAGGTCTGTTTTATGACCTAAGTCGAAGAGAGGGTCGATATCTTGAATACTAATTAATAGGAAGCGCGA
The DNA here is from genome assembly GCA_935421215.2 of Melolontha melolontha. Taxonomy (NCBI): domain Eukaryota; kingdom Metazoa; phylum Arthropoda; class Insecta; order Coleoptera; family Scarabaeidae; genus Melolontha; species Melolontha melolontha. Next base: position 132,673,746 of record OW285236.1, read on the forward strand.
CCTGAAGAGGTGTTCTATCGATGACATAAATATTATTAAAATATCCCTTGTGAAATAAGCTTTCTAATGATATGAAACACCATAGGAGATGTACGTAATTAAATTAAAGCGATTTAATGAAATGTATATAAATATTTCACAGTGAACGACGGGTCAGGTAGAAGACCAAGGGTCTCCTGGTTAGGGATATAACAAAAGAAATGCTTTCTCTTTGCAAACGAATATGTACAGAAAAAATGTCTTAAGTTAAGTTTTAATATTTTCGGGATATTTAATCTTCTTCTTCTTTTTTGTGCCCTCTCCGTCATCGGAGGTTAGCGATCACATCAGCAAAGGTCTCTCGATTTGCAGCAGCTCTAATGAGTTGTTCAAAGTTTAATCCGGTCCAGTTCCTAATATTCCGCATCCACAATAGTTTCTTTCTGCCAAGCCCACGTTTACCCTCTATCTTTCCTTCAATTATGAGCTGCAGTAGGTAATATTTTTCATTTCTCAAAACGTGACCAAGGTAAGCCGTCTTTCGCATCTTTACTATGTGGAGCAGTTCTCGATCTTTGTGTACCCCTTTCAAAGTTTCTTCATTAGTTGTATGTGATGTCCATGGAATTCTTAGCATTCTTCGGTATGTCCACATTTCAAATGCTTCTATACGGTTCATACTGACAGTTTTCAAGGTCCATGTTTCCACTCCGTATAATAGCGTTGACCAGACGTAACACTTTGGAAACCGTACGCGTAAATTTACATTTAGCCGTTTATCGCACAGTATGTTTTTGAGTTTCAAGAAGTTTTGCCTTGCTTGTTCAATTCTGGACCTTATTTCGATGTCATGGTCCAGTCTTGAGTCAATCCAGCAGCCCAAGTACTTAAAGCGATCAACCCTGGTCAATATTTCCCCGTCAACCCGTAGAGGTATGGGTACGTTTGAATTACGAGAAATTAACATTACTTTCGTTTTGCTGATGTTTATGGCCATATTAAAATCTTTGCATGTCATATTTAATCTGTTGATTATGTTTTGTAATCCTATATCGGTATCCGCAATCAACACAGTATCGTCTGCATAACGAATAGTCGATATATTGACACCATTTATTTTTATTCCGTCGTTACAACCCCTAAGCGCCTTCGCAAACAGATACTCTGAGTATATATTAAATAGTGTGGGGGACAACACGCACCCCTGTCTCACTCCTCTACAAATGTCAATGTTTCTTGAAGACAAGTTAGTCTCGACTCTTATTCTTGTGGATTGGTGCCAATACAAGTTTCTTAGAAGTCTCAAATCCCCATCATCCAGCCCGATTTCCTCCAGGAACTCGAAAAGTTTATCATGGTTTACTCGGTCAAACGCTTTCTCAAAATCGACGAAACAAATATGTATGTCTCTTTGTTGGTCGTGGCACTTCTGTGCAAGGACTTGTAGGCTGAATAAAGCTTCTCTCGTACCTAACCCATTTCGGAATCCGAATTGTTCCGAGCCGATGTTAGATTCGCATTTGTTATATATCCTCTTGTGTATAATTTTTAATAGGATTTTAAGAACATGACTCATCAGGCTTATGAGTCTGTAGTCGTTACATTTCCTTGCACTATACTTTTTTGGTAAGGGTATAAAGGTTGATTCAAGCCAATCCTGGGGAATTTTGCCTGACTTATATATGTTGTTAAACAGAAGTAGAAGTAGATCTATGTTTTCCTCATTTATGAGTTTAAGTATCTCTGAGTTTATTTGATCAGGGCCCGGACTTTTATTATTTTTCAGCTGGTTAATAGCATATACAATCTCACTCTTTAGAATATGAGGTCCTCCTATATGTTCAGCGTTGATGTCTAGCTGCTGTCTTTCGTCTGCGAACATTTCGTGAATGTACTTTTCCCATTGTTGTAGCTTCTCTTCTTCATCAATTATTATTCTGCCATCTGAGTCTTCTAGCATATTATGTATTCTTTTGTTATTGTGTGTTATCTTTTTTATTTCCTTATGTAAGTTGTACATGTCGTTTTTGTACTGGAACTCCTCAATTTTCTCACATTTCTGTCTCATCCAGTTCTCTTTTGCATTTCTTATTTTGTTTCTTAGTTCCTTATTTACTTCCTTATAGTCTGCTTCATTATTCTTAACTTCTCGCCTTTTCCCCATTAGATTTAGAATTTCTTCAGTTATCCATTCTGTTTTCTTTTCTACATAGATTGACGTTAAATTGTTATTTGTTACTTCTAAAACTATATCTTTGAAGTTGTTCCAAATGTTATCCATGTCGGTTATACTATTATTGTCTATTCTAGTTCTTAAGGTTTTGAGTTGTATGTTTAGTTGTTCAGATGTGTTTGTTTTAACCGTTTCCTCCTTTAGAACTCCCATGTCAATTCTATTTTTAATCCTTCTTTTTTCCATCATTTTTAGCTTGAGACGCATATTAACCACCACCGGGTTGTGATCCGATCCAATATCGGCCCCAGGATAAGTTTTTGCACTAAGTATTGTGCTTATTAACCTACGGTTAATAAGCACATAGTCTATTTGATTCCTTACGATTCTATTTTTGTTGTGTTGTGGGGATGTCCATGTATATAGTCGTCTTGGGTGGAGTTTAAATAAGGTGTTTGTAATGACCATATTGTGTTCTTGGCAGAATTCTATCAATCTATCTCCGCGATCATTTCGTTCTCCCAAGCCATACTCCCCCACGATGTTCTCAACTTTTCCTTGTCCAACTTTGGCGTTCATATCACCCATTATTATAGTCACGTCCTGTGGTTTTGTGGTTTTTAGTAGGATTACTAGTTCATTGTACCATGACTCTATTTTTTTCATCCTTACCAGCTGTTGGAGCATACGTCTGAATTAAGTTTATATTCACCGGAATCCCTGATATTTGAATTAATATGTTTCTGTCCGAGTAAGGAACAAAATTTTTCACTGCTTGACTGACACTTCTGTTAAGTATTATGCCTACTCCATTTCGGTGTTCTGCTTCATTATTTCCTGAGTAGTAAAAAATTTTCCCCATTGATTCCGTCCTACCTGATCCCGGCCACCTCGTCTCACTGATGCCCAGTATGTCAAGCTGCAGTCTATTCATTTCGTGGCAGGCATTGGCTAGTTTTCCTGCCTCAAACAAAGTCCTCACGTTCCATGTTGCTGTTCTTAAATTGTTTCTTGAGTTTATTGTTTTCTTATCTCCACTCAAAGCCATCCTCCCCGGAGTTCCGATTGGAGGATGAGTTTTACCTCCGGAATTTTTAACATCGAGCGATTGCATCTTTCTTCTATTTGAGACCATGTGATTCTCTTGAGAATAGTTTATGATTGAGGTAGTTTCCCTTTGCTTTCCTCAACTACAGGGATTTAATCCTGTTTTTTTTTTATCCATTATGGTTATCCCGCCAATGTTCGGTCGTCAGAGCCTCGTTCGTTATCTAGCAGGGTGTACCGGGTGGCGTCTGCCACCACTCGTGCAGGTGAGGTTGACATTTGGGTAGCTTTGCTGTTCAGATGTGTCCCGCTACCCCTTACACACCCTTACACACCTTACACACATATTTAATGAATATAATAGAATTTAAAAATAAATTAAAATATTCTTATATGCGAAGCGTAACAAAGGGAATGCAGTATTCGCGTATGGTCCTACATGGTTTTGCAGTAATCGCCAACTATAACAAAGTTTCGCTACAATTGGTGAAGAATCACATCCACAAAAACGACCTTAACTGATTGGAAAGTGAAAGTTTCATCACAATAACGCTTCCGCCAGATAGCTATTGTTATGCAAGAACTTTGACTAATAAAATGAAGCCTAAGTATAGCTCTGAATTGAATACTGTTAAGGCCCACCTCGATGCAATCTTTAGTCTTGACTCTGATCTTGGCCTTGAAAAAACCTTGAATAGACCTGCATCTTAAAATTTAATTGAAACGACCTTGAGAATGTTCTGCAGTCGAGGTCGTTTCAAGGCCAAGGACGATCAAATTAAACCTCGACCTTGAAAATGTTTTCTAGTTCCAAGATCAAGGTCATTTCAAGACCAACGTTACTTGCAAATCACCCTCATTTCAATGTAAGCTTGCTTTAAGGTCAAGGTCGATAAAAATAAATGAGGTTGTAACCTTGTAGAACCTCCTCGGTGATCTTACCGATGTGACCACATTTTAGAACCTCTTTTAAAAGACCTTGGTTCTAGAACATTCTCGTTGAACTTGGTGTTGCAACCTCATCCTGTTGATTCTGGAACCTCCTCAGTGACCCTGGTGTTGCAACCTCTACTTATCTCAGCTGATTCTAGAACCTCCTCAGAGTGACTTTGACCGAGCAAGTACGTTAAATTAACTTTATAATGTGACAATTATTATTATATTCTATTATTACAATATTTAGTTTTTACTTGCCACAGAAAATTTGCTACATTTCCATGCCGATAAATATTACAAAGTATTTATTGCGTTTATCGGTTCTCTATCGTGCGAGTTTATGATGTGCGATATATCGGAAGAGCTGATTTCGTGTATAGGACGCTCATTTATACATGATATACAGGGTGATTCATAACTTATAAGACAACGTAAATGGGTAATCAGGAATGCTATTTTGAACAAATAAGTTCCTATGTACAGTGACAACGATATAGTGGGTTTCTAAGTTATCCTTGCGCAAACTCACAATACTACATATTTAATTGCATAAAATGCAGTCCACGAGTTGGAATGCACGCAGTACAGTATCATACGAGATAAGCGCCATACTTGGTGTCCTAGCAACAAATAAATGTAATATGTAATATGTAATAGAAGAATTGTCAAATTGTTACTGCTTTTACTCTATTTTTTCGCAAACGTTCAAAAAACGTCTAAATATGGCATCTTTTAGTTTACTTGATTATACGGATATGATTTTCGTGATGGTGATGCTGGTAATGCTGCACGAGAATACCAACGACGGAGGAAGAAGCAATTGTCGATGCTGTAATTGAAAACTCTCGCATCAGTACTCAACAAATAGCACGACAGGTAAATTCTAGTCGAAGTTCCGTATGGAGTTTTACACCGCGAAGTGCTTCGTCCTCATAATTTTCAAATAGATAAATTTTTACTGAATAGATATTATAGTGGTAGCAACTTAGTCAATGGCTATTAGATAAAATAACATCCAGTATTTCTATCTAATGTATTGTGGGTGAATGAAGCAACGTTTACGCGCAATAGAATCAACAACACATGTAATGAACATTTTTGGTTGTTAGAAAATCTACAAGCTATTCGACAGCGAAAAAATAAGCGACGTTTTAGTATTAGTGTTTGGGCGGGAATCCTTAATTCAGAGGTTTTAGAAATTGTAATTTTAGAACATCGTTTACATGTATTTTGGAATTAACATTACTGATGGTGGCGCCACGATCGTTTCCAAAATGGCGTCAAATGGAGGTATGCCTTTATAGTTTTGTATATAGTGTTAACAAGTGTTTTCGAAGTTGGTTCAAGGTTTTATTTTATGTTGAGTTTAATTTCTTCATCAGGAAACATGTTTTTTTTAAACTCTACTTCATCTGCGTACTCAAATATGTAAGAATATTGTACTGATAATAAAGCTTTTTGACAACCAGTTATTTAACTCGAGCAGTTAAATAACACCATGTAAGTGCGAAATCCAATCGCTTTGAATTAGATGAATTCTTTAGCACAAATCGCTAAATAACATTTATATACTGTTTCATGCTATTGTGAATAAGTTTGTATACAATGAATTTCTATTGCATATTATTTAATGATTTCCAACACATCATGAGCAATTTTAAAATTGAAAAGTACTTGAAATTTTCTTTTAATCTTTATTTTTACATATTACATGCACCATTTTATTTACATACTTGTTTCTTAAAGTTGTAATTAAATTATATGAATATACTTTATCTAAAGGCACTGTAATATTGATGTAACTTGAATCATATGAAGCAAATATGAAGAAGTCGCACTCGATTAAATTTAATATGGCTAGGAATGGCCATATTAAATTGAAAGACAAATTTGTCGTAAAACAGAAGCGAAATTATAAACCACCAAGGAAAAGATAAAACATAATACAGTTATACACACGATAGAACCCAATAAACTGCAATAAACAATGTAAGTATACTTCCAACGCTAGTCCCAAAATTTATCGTGCTTAATGTAAATTCCCAATAATTACTTAATTTATTTGAAAACTCGTTTGAATGACTAATAGATATAATATGTGGTTACAACATGATGGAGCACCTCCACATTCCGCTCGACCGGTTACAATGTGGTTGAATAGAAATTATACGGAAAGATGTATTGGACAGCGTGTACGGAGGTTGAAACTCGTAACCAATTACTGGACAGAATTATTAACTGCGCCAATAGTATGGGTGCACGAAATTTTATTAATCGTGTATATAAGTCTGTTCCGGTTTCCCGGAAATATTTATAATAATCTTATATAATCTTATTTTTTACCTTTAGTTTCCTTATTAATATCATGTGATTTATTAATGTATGTTTGCTTTTGGACGCACCTGTATATTCGCATACATATCCATATAATGTGCACAAAGGTTTTTAACTAGAATTATTTTAGAATAAGATATGCAAATCTCGTTAACATTTGTATTACAGCCTTTATACTGCAAGGCCTTCGAAGGTAATTATCCCCTAAGTTTAGCAGATGGGAATTTGTGTAGCTTGCTTTGAAAGGTCCGATCCGTTTATAGCCATGGGTCATAAGAGAAATTGTTGTATCGATACATTTTTATTACGGTCATTTTATTATGCCTTGTAAAGATATTGCAATAATTATTTGTTCTCGATTTAAAGTTTGGAAATGCCAAAAAATACGTAGTCAATTCATCTGAGAGATATTGTTGCAATATCTACTATGAACCGTTACTTACACCAACCCCCTTTGGTAAGGGTGGGGACCATTTTTCGCCCAGACAAAGTAATGTAAGAAAAAGCAGTGTATTCGAGAAGTTCACCAGGGCAAGACATAACATGTCTTGGTCTTTAACGCAAGAACGAGAAATTAACTTAGCAATTGTTATGTATCAAGTGTATTAATCGTAATAAATAAATCCGTATACCTATTTACATGCGAGTATTATTTTCAACAAAAACAAAAAAGTGAAAAATCCAGCGTAAATCGTTCATGGTCCTTCAAGAGCCGAATGTTTTTATTTTTATAAAAACAACAAAAGACAACCACATACGACACGGGGCAGCATCACAATCGATCCAAAGGTGTCAGCATCAATCAATCGAGACATTAGAAGTACGCATCTTCTTAGGACACCGGGCAGCATCAGATTGGATCCAATCGTGTCATCGCTAACAACAAACAATCAGTAAGTCCACTCATATTATCCATACTATATCCTTTTATTGGCCTTCTATTTGCTACAAACATGGCAAATTACGAGAATTTAGTGCGAAAACGTGGCGGCGTAAAGAGCCAAATGACACGTTTTTCAAATAATTTAGCGAATATAAACACACTAACACTAACTATCAATACTTATTCAGAATTAGAAGCTCGCATTGAAAACTTTTCAAAACTTTGGGATGCATTCAATAATATTCAAGATGAAATCGATGGGTTGGTAGAAAATGTCTCTACTCAAGAGAATGAACGCGAGGAGTTCGAAACACAATATTATCAGATTTTAGGTTCTGCTCGCGCTCTACTAAAACAATATGATATTCAACAATCACAACCTTCAAATAACGCCACGAAAAATGTAATACTGCCGTCAATCAACCTCCCTCAATTTGATGGTACATATGAAAAATGGTATAACTTCCGCGATACCTTTAAAAGCTTAATACATATGAATAAATCTATAAACGACATACAAAAATTTCATTACTTACGCATGTCTTTAAAGGGTGACGCCGCACACGTTATACAATCCTTAGAGACGTCAGAAAACAATTATAACATTGCTTGGGACTTATTAAACAAAAGGTTTGAAAACAAACGATTAATAATCTACAATCATATTCATGCGTTATTCAACTTAAGGGTTATTACTCGCGAATCATATACATCCCTTCGTGAATTATTAGACGATATGTTAAAGCATTTGCGAGCTTTAGAAAATTTAGATCAACCGGTAAAATCATGGGATGCCTTAATCATTTATCTAATGTCAAGCAAATTAGATTTACAATCTAAACGCGAATGGGAAGCTTCAGTAGCTAACAAGACTAACGAAACGCCCTCTTTAGAAGACTTTGTGAATTTTTTAACTAACCGATGTAATTTGCTTGAGACAATACGGCCAAATAATTACAATCAAGCTGTGAAGGCTCAAGCAAACAAGACAAATAGCCTTACACTGATCGAACGTATAGTTAAATGTTCATTTTGTAATTCCGATCACTTTATTACTGCATGCAATGCTATTATGAAGCTTTCTGTTAATGAAAGAATTTCTGAGGTAAAGAGAAAACAACTATGTTTAAATTGCCTTAAAAAGGGGCACCTAATGAACAACTGTAAATCTAAGTCGTCTTGTAAACAATGCAATAAAAGGCATCATACACTTATCCATATGGAACGGCAACAAAATGCTAATCCTGAACCAACTTCTTCCAATCAAAATACAGCCGAAATAAGTATAGTCAACCACTCAGTATCAAGGCGGTCATCGCAAATATTATTATCAACTGCATGTGTTTTTATTAAAGAATTAAATGGTTCATGGATAAAATGTAGAGCCTTGTTAGATAGCGGATCGCAATCTAATTTCATTACTAGTGACTTATGCAACAAGCTTAAACTGTCATGTACACGTATACAGTCAACAGTATTAGGCATCAATCAAGCAGCTATAAATTTAACGCAAAAAACAGATTTACTTGTACGATCATTAGATAATGCTTTTGAGATTGAACTAGATTGTTTAGTAATTTCAAAAATCACTGAAAATCTGCCCAACTGTTCGTTCGATATTTCTTTATTAAATATTCCGAGTAACATTAAATTAGCCGATCCTACATTCAATCAAGAGGGTAACATCGATATATTACTTGGCGTGGGTGTATTTTGGAATTTATTATGTGTAGGTCAAATCAAACTTGGCACAAATCAGCCTATTTTACACAAGACCAAGTTGGGTTGGGTAATATCGGGACCGCTACCGCTTCCGTTAAACCGCAATAACAACTTCACTTGCAATCTGAGTGTCAATTTAGAGAAACAAGTAGAAAAATTTTGGTTATTAGAAAATTGCGATCAAACAAGCAGTAATTCTTATGCCAAAGACGGCAATTGTGAAACACATTTTATTAACACTTTCAGGCGCGACAATATTTCAGGTAAATTTGTTGTAAGTATTCCATTTACACCGGATAAGCGTAACTTGGGTAGTTCTCGACAACTAGCCGTGAAACGTTTTTATTCAATGGAAAGGCGTTTAAATCGTGATACCGATCTGCGATCTGAATACATTAAATTTATGAACGAATACGAATCATTGGGCCATATGACGCTAGTAAGAGAAACCTCACTGGATCAGTCAGCCTATTATTTTCCACATCACCCCGTAATTAAGGCATCTAGCACCACCACAAAAACGCGGATAGTATTCGATGGTTCCGCGCCAACAACAACAGGTCTTTCACTTAATGACGTACAAATGGTCGGCCCGGTAATTCAAAACGATCTGTTTACTATACTTTTACGCTTTAGGCGACACTCTTACGCAATAACCGCGGACGTAGAAAAAATGTATCGGCAGGTTTTAATAAGCGAACCTGATCACAAATATCACAGGATTCTCTGGAGAGCAAAACCTTCCGATCACTTAAAATGTTACGAATTGCAAACAGTCACGTACGGCACAGCATCGGCGTCCTTTTTAGCAACCAGATGTCTCAAACAATTAGCAATCGAATTTGCCTCTCAATACCCTAACGTTTGCGAGATTATTAACAATGATTTTTACGTTGACGACTTATTAACCGGCGCTGAGTCCATTCGTGAAATTAATGAATTAAAAAACAAACTCACTTTAATTCTAAGCTCTGCGGGATTTAATTTACGAAAATGGGTTTGCAATTTTCAGGGCAGTTCGGGAAATTCTGACAATCTAAGGTTAGTAAACTTGTGGGAAGATTCAGAAACGAAAACATTAGGCATCTCGTGGTCTCCTGTTTTAGATGTTTTTAAATACGAAATAATGAATTTAAAAGAGCAAAAACACGTCTCAAAAAGAAACATACTTTCCATTACGGCAAAACTATTTGATCCTTTAGGGTTATTAGGCCCAATAATCGTAGTAGCTAAACTAATTATTCAGCAAGTATGGCAGTGCCGATTGTCGTGGGATGAGTCAGTACCGCAGGATGTACACCATCAATGGGCTAAATACTTGAATCAATTGCCTAGCTTGGTAAACATTAGTATACCTCGTTACGTACTACAATTGAACATACATATCATACAATGCCACGGTTTCGCTGATGCATCCGAAAGGGCTTACGGAGCTTGTATTTACGTACGGTCTACAAATGCATCAGGTGATGTCACTGTCAATTTACTTTGTGCTAAGTCTCGGGTTGCTCCTTTGCGGCAAATAACCCTTCCGCGACTAGAACTTTGTGCCGCGGTTTTGCTTGTCAGACTGTTTAGAAGGGTTAACGAAGTATCAAGTATTCATTTTAATTCTCGTTGTTTTTGGTCGGATTCTACAATCGTACTCCATTGGATCAATTCTCATCCTTCGCGCTGGCAAACATTTGTAGCTAACCGTGTTGCTGAAATTCAAAGTTATACCGATCCGAAGGAGTGGTTTCATGTTAATTCACCTGACAACCCCGCGGATTTGGTATCCCGTGGCACTGAACCCGCGAGTTTAGCGAAGTCGTCACTTTGGTGGCACGGTCCTAATTGGCTATCTAGCAAGGACTTCATTTATCCCAATCAATATTCATTAACAAATGATGCAAAACTTCCTGAAGCTCGAAAACAAGTAACCGTATCAGCTCAATTAGTTGAAAACGATATATTTTACAGATTTTCTTCTTTGAATAAACTTCAAAGGGTAATAGCTTGGTGTCTGCGTTTTCAATCTAATTGTCAAACAAATGTCGCAAGTCGAAATTATGGCCCATTGACCGTAAGGGAATTACAATTAGCCATAATCTGTTTAATAAAAATTGCTCAGAAGGAGTGTTTTCCTCTCGAAATAAGAGCACTTAAAGAGCGAAGCTATCATACATTTAAGGGAAATCTATTAACACTTAATCCCTTCTTAGATAGCGACAACATAATGCGTGTCGGTGGCCGAATTAAACAATCGGAGTTCAACTTTGACAAAAAACATCCCATTATATTGCCTAAAAATCACATGCTAACCGAATTAATAATAACTAATGAGCATTTGAGACTTCTACATTGCGGACCGCGAGGGGTTTTGTATTCACTTCGGCAGCGATACTGGCCTATTTCAGGTACTTGCTTAACAAAAAAAATAGTACGACGCTGCATTACTTGTTTTAAAACTAATCCTCAGCAACCGCAACACATAATGGGAAATTTACCAAGTTACCGCGTTTCGCCACAACCTGTATTTTTTAACTGTGGCATAGATTATGCCGGGCCTTTTCTATTAAAGGAAAAGAAGTATCGCAATACTAAATTTATCAAGGGGTACGTATGTTTATTTATTTGTTTAGCTACAAAGGCAATACACCTAGAACTAGTAAGCGACTTGACAACCCAGGCCTTCTTGTCTACACTAAGACGCTTCATATCCCGACGCGGCAAGCCGGGAAATTTATACTCCGATAATGCTACTAATTTCATTGGCGCAATGGGCGAATTGAAAGAAATTTATAAATTTTTAAATAATAAGGATACCCGGCAATGTATTGTTAATTCGACGTCTGAGGAGGGTATAACGTGGCATTTCATTCCTCCGCGCTCACCTCATTTTGGAGGATTATGGGAGGCCGGAATTAAGTCTGTGAAATCACATTTAAAGCGAGTCGTTGGCAATAATTCTCTTCATTTTGAAGATTTTTGCACATTATTAACACAAATAGAGGCCATCCTAAACTCTCGACCCTTATCACCTTTATCTGATGACCCTACTGATTTAAATCCTCTCACTCCCGCTCACTTTCTGATTGGTAGACCTATAACTTGTATTCCGGAGACAAATTTATTAGAAGTCAGCGAGAATCGTCTATCACATTATCAACATCTGCAACGGATGTCTCAACATTTTTGGGCCCGTTGGAGCAAAGAATATGTAACGGAACTACAAACAAGATCTAGGTGGTCTAAGCATTCCACGGAAGTTATTCATAATGGAAGTTTAGTATTGCTTCGTGAAACTAATCAGCCCCCTTTGCGATGGAAGCTTGGCCGAGTGCAAGAACTTCATCCAGGACAGGACGGTATAGTGAGAGTTGTGACCGTCAAAACAGCGGATTGTGTAACTAAACGTGCCATCAAACAACTGTGCGTTTTGCCTCTACCCAATGCATGAGATTGAACTCTATTACACTTTTTGAACTTTGAAATGTATTCAATACCTTTCAAGGGGGCCGGCATGTTCCGGTTTCCCGGAAATATTTATAATAATCTTATATAATCTTATTTTTTACCTTTAGTTTCCTTATTAATATCATGTGATTTATTAATGTATGTTTGCTTTTGGACGCACCTGTATATTCGCATACATATCCATATAATGTGCACAAAGGTTTTTAACTAGAATTATTTTAGAATAAGATATGCAAATCTCGTTAACATTTGTATTACAGCCTTTATACTGCAAGGCCTTCGAAGGTAATTATCCCCTAAGTTTAGCAGATGGGAATTTGTGTAGCTTGCTTTGAAAGGTCCGATCCGTTTATAGCCATGGGTCATAAGAGAAATTGTTGTATCGATACATTTTTATTACGGTCATTTTATTATGCCTTGTAAAGATATTGCAATAATTATTTGTTCTCGGTTTAAAGTTTGGAAATGCCAAAAAATACGTAGTCAATTCATCTGAGAGATATTGTTGCAATATCTACTATGAACCGTTACTTACACCAACCCCCTTTGGTAAGGGTGGGGACCATTTTTCGCCCAGACAAAGTAATGTAAGAAAAAGCAGTGTATTCGAGAAGTTCACCAGGGCAAGACATAACATGTCTTGGTCTTTAACGCAAGAACGAGAAATTAACTTAGCAATTGTTATGTATCAAGTGTATTAATCGTAATAAATAAATCCGTATACCTATTTACATGCGAGTATTATTTTCAACAAAAACAAAAAAGTGAAAAATCCAGCGTAAATCGTTCAAAGTCTTTAGTGCAACGTTGCAATGCATATATTCAAGTTCATGGAACACATTTTGAGAATTTATTAAATTAAATGGTGCACGGATAATTTAGAAACCCAGTATATCGCAAACTATTAAACATTTGCCACATGTATATAGGAACTTAGTTGTTCAAAATAGCATTCCTGATCACCCATTTATATTTGTCATATAAGCTATGAATCACCCTATATAACTATAATACCCTCTATTCTTGTCTGCTACACGAATGGGCCTCTTATGATCTAGCGGATTCATACAAATTCTTTCCTCTTTTTTAGATATCATTATTAAGACAATATCATTATTAAGACAAAATGATTACATTAATACAGCACTTAGCGTTTGTTGCTCGATTATGAGTGTCTATGATTTATTAAACGGAGTGCACTTAATCGTTAATTTTGTTAGATTTTTTAACGCATCGGTAAACATTTGCGACACGTTCTGTGTAAAATTGTTGAGTTTTATAATTACGTTTAGTCTTCGCCAGTACATATTTATGGACCTACAAATACCAGATAGTTACAGAGATAAATGTAGATAAAGATGTGCACATGAACGTTCTAGAAACATAGATACCTAAGTTGTAATAATTAGTATTTCTTTTATTTTATTTTATTTAATATATGTATTATTAGTTATGGTTCCTTCGAGTGTAGCACGTATGTATTTAGAATTATTATTATTCTTTTTAAAAACGCTAATTCCGGAAGCAACACATGTTTTAGGGAACGAAATTGAATTATTTAAAACTGTTACCTATGAAAAAGCATAAACCTAAAACTTTCCTGCTTTTCTGAAAATTATTTTCGTGTAATATTCCTTTAAACATATTTAAATAATTTTTGAATACTAAACAACTGGAGATAGCGCGTCTTGTTAGAAAACTGAATGAAGCCTGCAGTCTAATATAAGATAATGGAGATGGAGTAAAGAAATGTGTATATTCATGAAATCTGACTCCCAAAATGATTTTTTTTATCTAATTTTATACGACCAATTATTTTATTTACATAACTATTTATTAAGTTGTTTTTGAAAAATATTTTTTATTTCAGAAATATAAAAACAAGAGCATGCCAAACTAAAATAGCAACTGTGAAGAAGATGACATATTATACTTGTTATGCTTTAATAATTCCTTTTATATTAACGTTCCTATTTTACATGGCCAGCGAAAAAAGATATAATGTACCGGAAGTTATATATCCGCATATCGGTGAGACTGGATGTATATTAGAAAACAGATTAAACGGTATAAAATTTTATTAACATAAAATTAATCATTCTAGTTGTTATTACAGGTAAAGTATTCTTTCCGTCTTGATCTATTGGGTAGCCTACTAGCTTCTGTATGTGACGAACCAGGTTCGATCCATGTTATAACCTCAAACATCTACATACTTAGAGGCACACATTTTTGATAATATAGCTTCAAGTGTAGCGCTAGCCACATATGTGTACTCTAAAGCTCAAGTTGAAACAAACTTTTCATGTTACAACTTATGGCCCTTTGGGTCCTGTTATGAAAAATCATTATTATTATCCCTTTCGTTTTATCTGCACTTCCATCAATTTAAATAATATTTAGCATTTGTGTTCGATAACTCCATGAACCTTTTTAAGACGAGTTTTCGCCAAAGTGATTGCTAATTCATCAAAAATCTTGGAATGGCTGCGCGAGAATGGGTGCAAAACTTTTATAATATGTTAGATACTGGAAACATCCCTAACATTTTCCGGAAAGCACTATTAAAATCTGAGTCCCCGGAAGATCTTGGAAGTTACAAACCCATATCTCTTTTGTCTGTTTGCTATAAACTTCTATAACGGCTTATTTACAATAGAATATCGCTCATCGTGAATGAGATTACTAATAAGGGGGTTTCAGAATGGGAAGGAACTATTATGACCAAGTTTTGGCAATAACACTGCAAATTGAAACAGGTTTCCAGAAGGGCCTGAAAACATCCGCTGCTTTTGCCGATCTTACTTATTCACTCAACGCTATAAGTAAAAAGTTTAAAATTCTTTTATAAAAAGCATTTTAAAAAACAAAAAGTTATGTATTATTCTTTATGCGTTTGTCATACTTATCTACATTTTCCCATCCTAAGAGGGCCCTTGAAAAAATGTATTTCTGTGAAATTAGTTACTAATGTTTTGGAATTCTGCATTTAATTTTTATAATGTTCTTATAAGAATGTTAGTTGCACAGAAGGGAAATTTTTCTAAAAGCACTTTTCTTGCCTTAGCTTTTAAATTGCAACCTGTAACGCATATAAACTTCTATCGTACCCTATTCCAGGTCATTACATTTCGCTATAATGCAAAATCTATTACTAAGGTCTGATTCTTGGTTTTCTAATAAGGGAGAAATGCGGAAAAGTCCTATATTACCAAGCAATTCTGAATATCTGCTTATATGTATTAATAAGATTTCTGATTTCAGAAAACAACTATGGTCATACATTATACTTCGTACTGCCTACAGCAATATTAATTCTTATTAATTTAGTCTTCTTTGTGAAGACTATTTGGTACTTTATCCAAGTTAAACGGAATTTAAGTAAAGTCAACAATTCTAACGATGGCGCAAGGCGAAGAAAAGCTAAGATTGATTATAAAAAGTACTGTCTAAAGTTATATACTGGATGTCCGTTAATGTTTAAAGTGGACGTTTGTCAAATTTTGCAAATTTCTTTGATTAATATTGGCCATACTCAGAATCACAGTTTTTATGAATTGTTGTTCAATATCTCTTGCCATAGTTGTACATGCCTGTTTTCCGTTAGCTTTCGTTATTCACGTTTTTTGTTTGGAATCCAGCACAACCTATCCCATTTTCTTAAATAATTGTAATTAGCAAATATTGGGAGTACACATGATTTCGAAAAGCAAGTATATTGCGCTTGATTTAATCAATCACAATCAATCAATCAATCAATTTTTATATTTACGTCAAAGGTGATTGTGATTACTGATTACCACATAGGACGCTAATGTTAATTGTTGCGGTCAAACTCCAGTGCAGTAGTAGCTAACTAAAATTTGACACATACTGTCAACTTCATTCATTAACGGATACTCGTTATATATGTGTAGTTGAGCGATTAAATAATTATGTTAACAGGTTTTTACTGATATTGAAGCTAACCTTACTTATGGGACTAAACTGGATATTTGAAATTATATCGTCTACGATTAATTTTAAGAAAAATCCAATTACCAAATATGTTGAAATTTTTTTCGATACTTTGAATTGTCTTCAAGGTAACTATACAAATTATTAAATAAAATTTTACACATCTGAGTTAAGCGGTATAATAATGGTGTATATACTAAGCAAAATTACTTGTGAGTAATCTTATGCTAAATACAAGATTAATTATACGACTTCGAAATTTTCTAACCAAAATATTGGTAAATACTAAAGTAGTACTGACGTTTTTATAGTTATGTTTTTGTGATGACACTATTATTTTACATTTTCAGTCAAGGTTGCTGTAGTAGTAACCTTTTTCTATAAAATAAAAAGTACTCCTTGTTACTTACATTAAACTTTACTATATAAAATTTCTTAGTATTTATTAGTTTATTGACATGTTAAATTCAAACTATTAAACTTCAAATGCGCAATGCTTAATGATTTTTAATTACCGTCAGTTCTATTTTATAACTGACCATTATAAAATATTTTTATTTACCTAAAATATATGAGATTCAGATTTATGTGAACAATTATAATTATAGAATAAAATTTTGGTTACAATGATTATTGGTAATTGAGGTTTGGAGAAAAATAGGAACTCAATAATTTATTTGTTTTAATTTTTTTCGGAATCTATTTTTCTTCCTCGATTAGATCCAGAACTTCTGGTTGATACCAAGGGTTGAAAATAAAGTTTTTCGTACTTGATTCTACCTTTCTGGATCCTACTGACTACGGCAATTATGTTTTAGAATAACGAAGTTGTTTTTTTAAACTATTTGTTTCCAAAGAAATTTGAGTACATCAATACGTTAAGCACGTGATACGGATTTCTCAGACATGCATTACACACATCTGTATCTGTACACATGGACATACACCTCGTATTTTCCAACATTTATTTCAGTCAAAGACACGTGTTTCTGCCTCAACAGACTTCGTCAGTTTGGCTAGCGAAGTAAGGTTTGATGGGTATAGCAAATTTTGTCCTATCAGATGCCACCAGATAATCTAGTGACATTTGACGGACGAAAGAGACTACGCCGAAAATAGCGATTTTCTCTAGTCTAGCTATGCCGGTACAGAAGGGAAAAAATACGTATATAGGTGTAACTCCATCTGGCATCATGTTAATGGACTTACGCCTAGGTGTATACGTTTTCTTTTCCCTTAGTTAGATACCAACTTAGATTAGTTATCGTTTCTTTGTGGTTCCCTAGTTCGTTGTAATTGTATCCTATCAATAATTTTGTTTCTTGGAGTATCTCGGTGCACGTGTTTAACCCTAGCGCGCATTGATTTTGCTTAAGCCCTTATCATTTCCTGCTTCTTTTCTGAGTAGTGAGCACGTTTTACATTTGGTGTGAAATAAGAGTCTTCTGAATTATAAACGTTTTAGTCGATCATTTTGTTTTATTCGTTAACGTAATTTTTGAATCGATCGTAACACGGATCTTTTATTCAGATAATTTTTGGAAGCTTCTTTGGGCTCTTCGAAATCGAAGGCATTCATAGTTTTTCTTGATCCTCCATCTTGAATACGTGTTTTTTCTAGTTTCTTTTCTTGTTCATTATTGGTGTATTTAGGAAATTATGGTAATTGCTCATCTTATTATCTGTATTTCATTATTGTTCATGTCGAAATTTCATTAACGCCGACAACTTATCTCTGCATCGAAACTTACGCTTATTAGTAGAGACCGGACGCATCAGGCCGAAATTACGATGGACCATATAAATAGTCTATAACATCGCTAAGTACAACACGCAGCTATTGAATAGCACTATTCATTCGGTTAACCGCACATCTGTTTTTTGTCGTTGAATTGTGACGCAGTTATTCCAATATTTCAGTTGAATTGTTTTCTTCATGGGCGTATATAGAAGCGTGAGGAGTTTTTATAATTTATTTTATTTATTAGTTTATATTTCGTAAGATAAATAAAGTACGGTGATTTAGTTTCTTTTTTTCGTTGTTTTAACTGTTAATTACATACTTCATAATTTTTGTAATAGATCCTGTTTAATATCGTTTCATCGAATTTACTTCTCCAAATTATTTTGACGTAAGTGTCCAGTGAATTCCGTTAAGTTTCAATAACTTACGCATACATTTTTAATTTATTTAAATCTAAAACATTGTTTCAGTTAGTTTTTCAAATATGATATGGAACAACATCGAGAATAAAATATCGTCAAAAAATCGCACTTAAAACGTCATTTAGCATCGCAAACACATGCACAGAAATTAGACCCGTTGGAATCTGAAAATTTTAACGAAGACCACTGTGAAACTTTAATAGCGGCATATATTCCATTAAATAAACTTAAGAATCCCACCTTCAAAAAATGTTTCTCCAAAAATATACTGGCTGAAATGTTCCTGAAGAATCCGCAAATATTATGTTTCTAAGTCCTACACGAAAGCAGTACAACGCATTAAAAGACATCTTTCAATCTCTACCTATGGATAAGTGTCGACGAAACTGACGGTATATTAGGACTCCGAGTGGTAAATGTTGTAGCTGGTGTACTACACCCAACTATTCCATATAACGCATATGTAATAGCAACAAAAGCTATAAATACAGTTGATGCGGAAACAGTAGCTAAAACTATTTATGAGAATAGGCACCAAATGCTTCATTCGGATGACAGGTACAAAGAAAAACTATTTTTATTTGTCAGTGACAGTGCTGCATATATGTTAAAAACAGTCACGCTATTAAAGCAAACATATCCTAATATGCTACATATTACTTGTGTAGCACATGCTCTCCATAGAATCTGTGAATATATCAGAGACACCTTTCAGGAAGTTGATAGACTTGTATACGATTTTAAAAAATTTTCAGAAAATCACCATTGAGAGTAGCTCTTTACAGGGAAAAACTTCCATCTTTGTCACTGCCTGCCTCTCCAGTAATAACTAGATGGGAACAAGGTTGGAAACTACTAGTTTTTATGCAGAGAATTTCGATAGTTTACAAAATTTTGTTACATGTTCAAATGACGATGCTCGAAGTATTTCTGAGTTCAAATTTAAAAATATAAGTTGTACTTTATTCGGGAAGACTTTGGAAATTTGCCAAAACTAATCACTTATTTTCAAAATGAAAATCTCAAATTAAATGATGGATTAACCACATTTGATGTAACTATTAATAACTTGAAAAATATTTCAAGTGACTTCGGATGAAGCCTTCGGCAAAGTTTGACGCAGTTTTTCATAAAAATCCAGATTTAATAACATTGCGGCAATTGTGTATGGGACAATGTCTCAAAATCTAACTGCTAAATACGCTGAAATAAAAGAATATTTCCAGTATGCACCTATAACCAGTTGCGATGTAGAAAGGACGTTTTGTATCTACAAGGATGTATTTCATTCAAAGAGAAGAGATTATACAGAAGAGAACCTTGAGAAAGTATTGCTAGTTAATATAATACTTAAAGGAGTATAGTTCAAGTTGAGTAAAGACTCAACTTGAACTACAAAATGAACAAATAAAAATATATTTCGTATTTTATAGATCACCGTCCGTTTTCAATTGTACGCCCGTGGGCGATGAGTCATCGGCCTCTCGTATCCGGTCCCTACTTAATGTAGACTACTATAAACATCATGGTAGAAGTTGCCGAAAAGTTCAGAATTTTTATAGAACTATAGTGGTCAAAGCAACGAAAATGTTGATGTTTGAGCAGAATTAAATTGAATTTGGTATCCAGTTTTTAATATAGTTTTTGGCATTTGTAGCAGAAGAACAACCAAATATTTAAAGTAAAATTTTTATATTTTTTTGGATAAAGCCTCTATAAAATTTGAAGAAAGTTGCTTTAAATTTTGACAGTTTTAGATTAAGAAGTTGGTTTGTGGTGCTTAATTTTTGGATTAGAGAATTAGGTTTAGATCTGAGTAAAGCTTTTAGAACCAAATAGTTTACAACAACCGAAGTACAGCGTATTTTAGGTTTCAATGCCTATTAAGATTAAATATAAACGAGAAACATTGAAAGCATTTTATTGTTTACTCTCAATTATCGTTACAGTTACAATTTCTTTAAATTCTTCATAGCTTACAGGATTGCATGCTCACATGGCAGTTTAGTGAATAAAGAGTAACGTCAAAATCTATGTAACGAAATATAAGGTTTGCACTAATCACGTCTGCGCTTTCCAATAGGTTAAATATCGTGCACAAATATTAAGCTAACTGTGAAATTCGAGAGCTCAGTGTGAATTTTGTGGCCAGATGAAGAAACAAATATTTTATTTTGTCAAGTCGATTAATAAATTAATTTTTTAAAGATGCTGCTGTGCTAATTTTCATATATGAACACTACGGATATTTCCTTGTTTTCTTTGTACTAACATTTAAATTTATTTTTCAGGCGTTTTCATTTTTTTAATTCTCGTTGTAAAGTGGAGGTACATTAAACGGAAAATTTTTAAGTTAAGAAGGGTTAATGACAGCGCTATATCGACAAATACCAGTACAAAATCTTTTTCTAGCATTTTGGATTCTGGTGCTCAGACAGCAACTGAATTGAATAATTTAGGAAATGATTAATTTTTTTGTTTTATTGTAATATACAAGTGTCCCGTATCGTTATGTTCAAATTTTAGACTTCATTTCAAGTAACAAAAACGCAAAACTTGTATATCCATTTTTATTTGTTTCAAAGTTACAGATCTATGAATGTCATAGTCAGATCATGAAAAAAAATGTAATCCTAAAGTCAATAAAAACTGATTTTAGTTAAAAAAGTTCAATTAATAATATTTTCGAAATGTCCACCTCCTTGTTGAATGCAGGCTTGTGCCCGTAAGCGAACAGAAGTACTTATCCGAATTTCATACTTATTTTGTCAGATTTGCTCGGCAGCCAGGCGAATACGATCCAATAACTCTTCTCTTGTGTTCGAAACTTGCGCGTAGACTAAATTTTTCATGTACCCCCATAAATAAAAGTCAAGGGGATTATGATCGGGTAATCTGGGTGGATATGCAACAGGACCACCTCGACCAATCCATCTTGGATAATTGACGTTAACCCAATTTCGGACAGCAATTCCGAAATGTGGTGGTGCCCCATCCATGTGAAACCACATGTCTCGTCGAACAGTCAGTGGGACATCCTTTAAAAGACCTGGCAGTTCGTCAATAAGAAATTGAAGGTAATTGTCCGCATTTAACCTCCCAGGAAAAACGACAGGACCAATAAACAAGTCATCGATTAGAGCCGCCCCAACGTTAATAGAAAATTCATGTTGAAATTTAGATGGGCGTATAGCTTTGGGATTTTCTGATGACCACCTGTACAGGTTTCACAGATATGTAACACCACTTCTCGTGAACAGATTCATCTGTCCAGGGGACTGTTCTGCAGAAATTAAAATGAAGCCGTGACTGTCTTAATATCCAGGTAGAATAAACTAGACGAGCATAGTGGTCTGCCTCAAGCAAACCGTGTCCCCTGCGATAGTAATATGGATATAAGCCCTCACGTTTTAAAATTCGCCAAACTGTCGTTCGTGGCACTCCTAGTTGTCTAGCGATTCGACGACACTGAGAGTTGAATCCCTTGTAACAATAGCTACTGTTCTTCCTCTAAGTCTGCTGGCAAATTTATTCCTCGGTCGAAAAGATAATCACGCCGTCCGCATTCCCGAAATTGTCTGTGTACTTCCAGAAATGTTCTGTAATGAGGAATGCGCCTATCGGGAAACCGATGTCGGTATTCAATAACTGCTTGACGTGCACTGCCGTTACAGTAGCCATACACAAAATGCATGTCCGCATACTCTTGAGAAGAAAATCGGTAAGGCATTTTGAACAAAGATAACGTGTCCACTCACTAATAAGGTGTTCTATGAACTGAAAGGTAATGTAATCCTTTATTAAAAAATGCAACGTTAACAGTCATCTGAACATTTGTTTATTGTATGATATTCATGGTTCAGTACTTACGAAATAAGTAAGAACCTTCTTTATCATAAATCAATTTCCAGTACTCTTTTTTGTAGATCTCCAAGAAATTACTCTATGCACTACGACACGTGTTTATTTATTTTAGAATAACATTTTATTATGCGACGTTAACAATCACAGGCCTGTTATTGAATCGTATAACTTTTTTTAAATAAAATCAGTTTGAATTGACTTTAAGATTACATTTTTTTTCATGATCTGACAATCACATTCATAGATCTGTAACTTTGAAACAAATAAAAATGGATATACAAGTTTTACGTTTTTGTTACTTGAAATGAAGTCTACTTCACACTCCTAAAATTTTAACATAACGATACGGGACACTTGTATATACTAGGGTGAGTTAATTTTTTTTTCGATAAAGGATATAGCGAAAAAGTAATCTATAGATGACTCTGAGTAAATTTGCTGAAGAGACTATAGGTGTAAATCGAATTCGGAGCCCCCGAAATTTTCGAAATAGATATTTTCCTTAATAATTAAATATTATTTTCAATAAAATTCCATAGAATTACAGTAGTTTGCTAGGAATAGGTTTGCTGGAAAAATATTTCCGCCAACTTTCAGAACCACTATTAAAATTTAAGTTTTTTTAAATTTTAGTGTAGATATCAATTAACACTAAAAATAACCTAAAATAAATTTTTAACTAATAAATCATTTTTCTACGATTTTTTCGTTCTATAGCGTCCCAAAAAAAGGAAAACAGCAAATCGGATTTCGAGCCCCCGAAATTTTCAAAATAAATATTTTTCTTAATAAATGTATATTATTTTCAATAAAATTCCGAAGAATTACAATAGATTGTATAAAATAGGTTTGTTGCCACCTTTCAGAACCACTATCAAAATCTAAGTTTTTTTAAATTTTAGTATAGATATCAATTACTAACACTAAAAGAATAGCCTAAAATGAATTCTTAACTAATAAATAATTTGTCTATGATTTTTTCATGAAAACATATTTTTTCGTTTTACATCATCACAAAAAAGAGGAAAACATCAATTTGAAATTTCTAAATTATTATTGAGGAACCATCTACCTCGAGTGCAACAACCTTCACGAAGGGAAAAAGAATATCGACAAGCTCTGAATCTAGATTGTCATACATGCCATATTGTATTTTTTATTTGTTCCATGATCTTAATTTGCTGACTAATCGTGTTAAAATATATTTTTTTCTTGAGTGATCATTCTAAACTTGAAAGCAAAAGTATCTAAAAAATTAACTGTTTTGCTTGATAAATACATACTACAAAAAAAAATAAAAAATAAACACAAAGCAAAAGAATTTAGAGCATTCGTAGATTCAACGAACGAATTGTTTTACATTGTAAAATGTAATGTTAATAACAACAAAATGCTCGTGTGGTTTGATTCCACAACATCTAGAAGAATTCATGATGGACCTACATAATTATAGAAAATTGACAATAAGTGAATATATGGCAGACGTTTTAGAAGTATCCACAATACATCAATCAGATGTGGATATAGTTGAAAATGAAGAAGTTGCAGAAGTATCTACTACAATAAAACCAGGGCATTAAACTAAAAAATACGACACTTTGAATTTTGCTATGATGTTTGATTGATTTGGAATTTCAGATAGGATGGCTTTATTTTTGGCAGCAGCTCTTTACGAACACATAAATTTCAGAGGATGGCTAAAGCTAAGTAGCTGGAGAAAAAATTAAATCTAGAGATAAGTTTGATGAACCACCAATAACTGATTCATCAATACCGATGGATATACAAAGAATGGAAAAACGTACTAGTTTTTCCAAACGCGTCATAGAAACGAATCGTGAAGGTGTTACAGCGGTAACAATAGAAAGTCGTAAAAAAGTACCTGGAATGGAAAATAAAAAAGCTTTTAAAAATAGTAATGAAACAGACTATCTATTTAAAAAATCGTTAAAATTGTACATTTCATGTCGATAAAAAGATTTAAAAATAAATCACCTTACACATTAAAGAATTGTGTTTTGTTTAATTCTTCAAAATAATTATTTCTTTTGGTCGTTTTTTCTACAAAAACAATTTCGAAAATGAAAATATCGATCGTAACAAAAGTTCCTGTAAATTGTATGTATTTTAATGAGGTGTAAGGAAAAAAATATGTTTTCATAAAAAAATTATAGAAAAACGATAACTTATGTTAAGAGTCCCATTTAGGCTATTTTTTAGTATTAATACCTAATACCTACCCTGAAATTAAAAAAAAACATATACTAACAGTGATTCTAAAAGGTGGAAGAAATACCTTTCCAACAAGCATGTATTGAGCAATCTACTATAATTCTATAGGATTTCATGACGATTTGATTTAAAATAATACACATTTATTAAGGAAAATATTTATTTTGAAAATTTCGGAGGCTCAAAATCCGATTTGTTGTTTTCCCTTTTTTATTGTGACACTATAGAACGAAAAAATATGTTTTCATGAAAAAAACCGTAGAAAAAATGATTTATTAGTTCAAAATCCATTTTAGGTTATTTTTTAGTGTTAATAATTGATATCTACACTGAAATAAATACAAAACTTAGATTTTGATAGTGGTTCTGAAGGGTAGCAGAAATACCTTTCCAGCAAACCTATTTTGTGCAATATATTGTAATTCTAAGGAATTTTATTGAAAATAATATACATTAAGAAAAATATTTATTTTGCAAATTTCGGGGGCTCAAAATCCGATTTGCTGTTTTCCTTTTTTTTTTTTGTGACGTTATAGAACGAAAAAACATATTTTCATGAAAAAATCTTAGAAAAATGATTTATTAGATAAAAATATATTTTAGACTATTTTTTTAGTGTTAATAATTGATATCTACACTAAAATTTAAAAAAAAAACTTAAATTTTAATAGTGGTTCTGAAAGGTGACCGAAATACTTTTCCAGCAAGCCTATTCCGAGCAATTTACTATAATTCTATGGAATTTCAATGAAAATAATATACATTTATTAAGGAAAATATCTATTTTGAAAATTTCCGGGGCTCCAAATTCGATTTACGCCTATGGTCTCTTCAGAAATTTTACTCAATATTATCTATAGATTACTTTTTTGCTTTACGGGAAAAAAACGTTCCATATAATTTGACCCACCCTAATATATATAGTATATGTTAATAAAGTGTATTTTCAAAGTTAAAAGCTATTAACCATTAAAATAAATGAAACCACAATTTATTTGATAATAGTATGTGCGTTCTTCTTCATTTATCCCTTCTGTGTCCCCGAAGAATTAGGTTAATGTATAAGTTTGCAGAATTTTTGGGTTCTAAGAATGGAGTACTTTGAAGAAAACATTTTGGCATGTTTATTAATTATTTGAATGTCGCATTATTGTTTAATTGAATAGTTTTCGAATTTGTGCAAAGATTGTATTAATTATTGACAAAACAAAATGGAACGAAAACATACAAGCATTTTCGACATTCGCTTTTGTTTGGGTTTAATAGGAGTAAATGCATGGGAAACTACTAGAACCATTTGTGCCGTTTATAACTGGAGAGAGTAGAGCGCGAAAATGGTTTTCTCGCTAAAAGGAAGACCATTTTGACATGAACAGTTCTCACTGTTCAAGAAAATCATAGGACTTTAACGAAGATAATCTGAACGCTTTAATTCATGATGATTTAGGCTAATCAACTCGAGAAATAGCCATTATAATGTATTGTAAGTAATCGATCATAATACGACATTTGCATTCCATGAACAAAGTTCAACAACTGGGTGTTTGATTGCCGCATGTTTTGAGAGAAAAAACAATAATTAACGTATTAACATTTGTGTTTCTTTGCTAGCGACAGGCTCGACCCCTTTTACTCCATCTTTGTTACTGGTGATGGAAAACTGTGCCTTCATATTAACATCAAGAACAAAAAAAGAATGCTTTATTATCGCTAATAAAAAGGCAACTTTGAGCAAGAGCTGATACACGTGTGCGTTAGTCGATGTTGTGCGTCTAGTGGAATAAAGAAGGTATCGTCTACTCTTAGTGCTTCCGGGGAATGTAACCATCACTACTGAAACAACTGCTATGAACAACAGCGTCGGCTTGAGGTCATGATTCAACAAAAAAGACCGGGAAGATATCTTCAAGTCGATATGCAGCATGATAACTCTCGCCCTCATACTGGTAACATTACAAAAACGGCTATTCAAAAACTTGGTTAGGAGGTCATTCCACATCCGCCTTATTCTCGTTATCCCACTCCGTCAGATTTCCATCTCTTTCGCTCTTTATCATATAATTTTCAGAAAAAGCATCATCCGCAGCCCACAATGTAGGTAGCTTTCACAAATTTTCAGACATTTTAGCCAGGATTCTTCAAACGAAGGACGAAGGCGAACTTTACCTTCCAAATTAGGGTACGCACTAACCGATATCAAAATACACGACATAACCATCGATAGAATAGATTTTCATTGTCATATACGCCATCTGCTAAATTATTTACTAAATAATACTATACATATATATATATATATATATATATATATATATATATATATATAAATATAATATTTTCGTGACCTTGGTATGATATGGTAAACTTAATAAGTCGGCGATTAAAGGTCTGGTTTATTACTTCAAAGTATATATATTTAAATCAACCCTACATGTTTCGGCAATGATGCCTTTGTCAAAGGCATCATTGCCGAAACATGTAGGGTTGTTTTCAATATATATACTTTGAAATAATAAACCAGACCTTTAATCGCCGACTTATTAAGTTTACCATATATATATATATATATATATATATATATATATATATATATATATATAGTAAACCTAATCAGTAGGCGATTAAAGGTCTGTATATTACTTCAAAATATATGTATTTAAAAAACTCTACATGTTTCGGCTGTATACGCCTTTTTCAAGAGAATACAAAATATGAATGACAGGATATTACATTTTATATCCTGTCATTCATATTTTGTATTCTCTTGAAAAAGGCGTATACAGCCGAAACATGTAGAGTTTTTTAAATACATATATTTTGAAGTAATATACAGACCTTTAATCGCCTACTGATTAGGTTTACCATATCATACCAAGGTCACGAAGTTATTATATATATATATATATATATATATATATATATATATATATATAGTATTTTCGTGACCTTGGTATGATAAGGTAAACTTAATTAGTCGGCGATTAAAGGTCTGGTTATTACTTCAAAGTGTATATATTTAAAATAATCCTACATGTTTCGGCAAAGATGCCTTTGTCAAGGATATAAAAAATATAAATGACAGAATATTCTGTCATTTATATTTTTTATATCCTTGACAAAGGCATCTTTTTATTATTACTTCAAAGTGTATATATTTAAATTAATCCTACATGTTTCGGCAAAGATGCATTTGTCAAGGATATAAAAAATATAAATAACAGAATATTCTGTCATTTATATTTTTTATATCCTTGACAAAGGCATCTTTGCCGAAACATGTAGGATTATTTTAAATATATACACTTTGAAGTAATAACCAGACCTTTAATCGCCGACTGATTAAGTTTACCTTATATATATATATAATTATATGCACAAGTGCAAAGGAATAAACAATATAACTAAGTAAGAAAAACACAAATTCATATATACATAACAATCATCAAATTCAATATAATATTTATAAAACGACAAACAAAGGCAACAAAAGTTCGAATTTATATTTTTATTTCATTAAATTATTTTTATTAGAAAAAGCATACAAAAGGTATGTGGACAAGAACGTAGAAAAATATATATGTATTTAGATATTAAGATATAATTTTAAAACATACTTTGTTAACATAAAAAAATCCATTTAGAAAATGTAAAGCAATGTAAAAACGCATCCACGCAAAAATCATTTAAGAACAGGGTATTTATATTAATAATAATTACTCAAAAAAGGTGAGTACACATTCAAAATAATTTACGAATAACTTCAGTCATAATTAAAGATGTTAACGTCAAGTAGGAAACAGAAAACAATTGAAGTTCACAGTCCGTGTAGTATGAAATTCGCGCGATAAGTGTCAACGGGCGAAGACGTGCCTTCCCGTAGCGAATAAATGATAGTGAAAAATAGCGTTAAAAACTAAGTAAATCACGAATCTTAAAAGCAAATTTTATTAAAATATTAGTGTGAAAGTGACTTATACACAAAGTGATAGAACAAAACGATAAGCCGCCAGAAACAAGTACGGAATACCGATCGAAGAATCATATAAAATTATCCAAAAAGATCACCCAAAAAACCTGCGGAAAAAGAACCACGAAGTGGAGAGACAATTGTTTACCATACGGCGTTCCGGAATGAAATCGTCCAACCGCGGATAGGGAAGCAGTGGCCAATCAACGGACATCATCAACCAACGACAAATTCGCGCGGGAACGGATCCGTTAATCAAATATGTTAGGTACACAAAAACATTTAAATTTTTATTATTAAATATTATTATTAGTATTGATAAAAATATATGTGAAGCACTCACCTTTTATTAAGCTTTTTTTATATAGTCAAAAGTAATATTAGTGCGCGATTGAATCAAATAGAGTTGTCCAAAAATATAAATACCACTTTACAATAACAGCGTTGTTGTGTTTGTCACAAAAAGTAGAGAAAGACATTTACTTGTATAGTATAGGAGTTTGATGTTATATTTATTTTGCAAAAAAAAGATGAACGTTATAACATTATTTTTTAAATAAGTACGTGTGCAAAACTTTTACCCCAAATTGTCACCATTGTCACATTTTTTTTCTTATATTTTACATTAAATAAAGTATCAATTAATATCATATTTACCTGTTTCTAATAATACACCTAAACCTACACAAAAGGAATACCAAAATTAACAACACCGGTGAAACAAAAACTACGGAGGAATTACAGGTACAAGATCTGTAATTTCGTCAGGTAAGGCTGTCTCCATGTATAAATAAATATTACTTTAAAAAAATAAAAACATTATTTTACATTTAAATTACAAGAATAATAAGTAGAGCTGGGGATGTTTGCGGTGTGCCAGGATAGTATTCAGTAAAACGCACGTATATATTATATGCAAAATTTCAAAATTAAAAGTCATTTAAATGTGATAAAAACTTATAGGAATCGATAATACAAGGGTATTATTACATTCATATAATGCAAATATTTATTTTTGTTCGGCATGCTCGCTTCGAAATAAATATTTGCATTATATGAATGTAATAATACCCTTCCTTGTATTATGGATTCCTATATGTTTTTTATCACATTGAAATGACTTTTATTTTTGAAATTTTGCATAGTTATTTGTAAATATGTAATATTATCAATCTAATGCAGTATTTGTTTATTATGCACGTGTTTGAATAAAGAGTGCTTTGTAAACAGGATTTTGAAGACATTATAAACATGAAATATTTTAGTTCGGCATACTTGCTTCGAAATAAATATTTGCATTATATGAATGTAATAATACCCTTGTATTATCGATTCCTATAAGTTTTTATCACATTTAAATGACTTTTAATTTTGAAATTTTGCATATAATATATTCGTGCGTTTAACTGAATACTATCCTGGAACACCGCAAACATCCCCAGCTCTAATAATAAGTATAGCTTATCATGCCATATAAACATTATAATAAATATGACCCAACTGTGAGGCGTCTCTCTCTCTCTCATTTAAAGCACTGTAATAATATATATATATATATATATATATATATATATATCAAAACTTAATTAAAATTCGGGTAAGCGGTCAATTAAAAAACTACTTTATTCCAATTACCCTATATTTCGCAACACTTTGTCGCTTCTTCTGGGGTAAAAAATGTAGAGTTAAAAAATAATAAAATTGACGTACAAAATATAAAAATGGTGACATCTAATCATTTTTATATTTTGTACGTCAATTTTATTATTTTTTAACTCTACATTTTTTACCCCAGAAGAAGCGACAAAGTGTTGCGAAATATAGGGTAATTGAATATAGGAGTTTTTTAATTTACCGCTTACCCGAATTTTAATTAAGTTTTGATAATATACACGGTCGATAATTTCTTTTCAATTATATATATATATATATATATATATATATATATATATATATAATATTTTCGTGACCTTGGTATGATATGGTAAACTTAATAAGTCGGCGATTAAAGGTCTGGTTTATTACTTCAAAGTATATATATTTAAAACAACCCTACATGTTTCGGCAATGATGCCTTTGCCAAGGATATAAAAAATATAAATGACAGAGTATAAATCAATAAAAATAAATATTTATCGAAGTAAAGGATCAACGTGTTAACAATATGAAAGATTACAAGATTTAAAATTTACACGTCAATGCATGATATTTATTAATTCGTGGGTACCATAGTAACTTTTGTAAAAACAATGCGTTTTTTAGTACTGAAAACAGTTTATTTCAGACTTTTGTATCACATTTTGTTGCAGACAAAAAAAAATAAAAAACATGGTTCTTTTTAATAGAAATAAAACATTAATTCTTTTATTTTTTTTTTCCTCGAAAACGGTTCATTTTATCGACATTGAACAAGAGTACCTTTTCTTTAGCTTAATGTTCAAGGTATCCAAATTTGTTTTTTTTAACTCCTTATCATACAGGGTGTTAAAAATGTAAGCATTAAAATGCACAACCTAGTCCGCCCCTGGTAAACTAAACATGCTAATTTATATTTAAGGGCAGTATTTTAAGAGGTCCTTACTACTGTTTATCATATTAAATTTTCATTAAATTATAATAAGTAGTTTAAAAGTTATTCAAGAAAAATTGATTTCCAGTGGCGTCCTTTAGGAGGCCGTATCTCCGTAGGGAGGGGAAAAAAATTATGGGAACTTGCCATCGTATTTTTTAATGTTCTATCTGAATCCGAGAGATTTCCCACATTTTCCCGGACACATTGTATATAATTTGATAAATTCTCTATAAAAGCCGAAAACTCCAAGAATTTATCAAATTTATAGTAAATGAACGGCTAAAGCATTATCTACATATATTAATAGCTATGGAGTAAAAATTAGCAATTTCAAACATTTAAAACAGACATCTGCTTTCAAAACTGACATCTGAATTATTAACTTCGTCGTCTTATAAGGTGTCTCTAATAAACTTGAACTAAGGTCTATCGTAGCTTAATTGGTTAGAGCGACGGTTCGGCTAACCGTAGACTTGGGTTCAAGTCCCAACGTGGACAAAATTTTTCAAATAAATTTCGTATGATTTGCGTTGTAATTTGTAGACAGCAATGTTTACATTTATATTTACCTCGCAAAATAACATACTAATATGAAAATATGTAAAATATTTAATATAAAAGCCGAAAACTCCAAGAATTTATCAAATGATATATTAAATGAACGGCTAAGAAATTATCTACAATATATATATATATATATATATATATATATATATATATATATATATATATATATATATCAAAAATTAATTAAAAATCGGGTAAGCGGTCAATTAAAAAATTCCTTTATTAAATTACCCTATATTTCGCGACAGACTTTGTCGCTTCTTCTGGGGTAACTACAAGATTAATGAGAAAAATAACAAAAAATAAATAAGAGTATAAAACAGTAGTAAAAATACTTACAAAATGTAGAGTTACAAAATAATAAAATTGACGTACAAAATATAAAAATGATTGGATATAAAAAATAAGGTAACTATAGAAACAAGCCTTAAGAACTTTTAAAAAACATATATATGAAAAGTTAAAACATGAAAAATAAAAAATATAATGTAATATAAATTAAAACAACATATGGAACAAATAACAAAACGATTTAAGATCGTCAACTAACAGTCAAACCCAGTATATTAAAATAAATTATACTAAGACCATTAGTATCAGATCTATAATTTATGTTATTTGTGTCTCTGTTGATGTAGACCATTTCTAAAAAAGTTCTTTTTTTATGGTTATTTTCAAGATTTTTTCAAGATATTTTCTAAGATTTTAACGTCAAAAAAATTGAAAGTACGGTCACGATCAAGTGCATGGTCCACCAATGCACAAGATCTCTTACCAATACGGACATCACTTTTATGTTGAGTAATGCGCTGTTTTAGCCACTGTGATGCCTGACCTATATAAACGCCAGAACAACCCGAACATGCTATCCTGTAGACAAAATGACTATTTAAAAAGAAAGGTGTTATGTCAATTATGTGTTGATTTCGTTTGATGTTATATCGCTTTTTACGAATATACCTTTACAACTAATGACAGATGTCATAACTAGTAAGTGGCACATAATCGATCCACACACTGACTTATCTAAATCAAATTTTTTGTCGTTAATCTCTTTTATATTTAACAACACATATTCTTCGTTTAATGGGAAATTCTATAGTCAAATATTTGGGACTCCTATGGGTTCACCCATCAGTCCAATTTTAGCTCAGATAGTTATGGATCAGTTGTTGGAGAGTGTGATAGCCAAGTTACCATTTCCATTACAGTTCTTGTACAAGTATGTTGATGACATTGTTTGCTCTGTTCCACAAGAAAAAATAGATCTAACATTAAAAATTTTTAATAGCTACAACAAACACTTACAATTTACTGTGGAAAAAGAAAATATCAATAGCGTGCCCTTCTTGGACGTTTTAGTAATTCGTGACGTTAATAATTGTATCATTTTGAATTGGTATAGAAAACCAACTTCATCTGATCGGTTCATTAATTATCACTCTCATCATCCTCTCAATCAGAAGTATAACACCATTATAGGTATGAGAAACCCAATATCACATACTTGTCATGAAACCATTTTAAATGACAATCTAAAAGAACTTTTCAACATCTTTGTCAACAATGGCTATCCTAAGCATATACTAAATAAATTGATATTTAGCTCAAACTTTTTTGATGGCCCTACTGAGAACATTCCTGCAGACAGTGTGATTTACAAAAAAATCCCATACAGTGGCGGTCTTACTCATACAATTGTATCACATTTTAAACAATTTAATAACATTAAAATTGCTAAATAAAACACCCATACCTTGAAGAAGTTGTATAGTAAGATAAAAGACATAACACCTTTCTTTTTAAATAGTCATATTGTCTACAGGATAGCATGTTCGGGTTGTTGTGGCGTTTATATAGGTCAGACATCACAGTGGCTAAAACAGCGCATTACTCAACATAAAAGTGATGTCCGTATTGGTAAGAGATCTTGTGCATTGGTGGACCATGCAACAGAGACACAAATAACATAAATTATAGATCTGATACTAATGGTCTTAGTACAATTTATTTTAATATACTGGGTTTGACTGTTAGTTGACGATCTTAAATCGTTTTGTTATTTGTTCCATATGT
Organism: Melolontha melolontha; assembly: GCA_935421215.2. Taxonomy (NCBI): domain Eukaryota; kingdom Metazoa; phylum Arthropoda; class Insecta; order Coleoptera; family Scarabaeidae; genus Melolontha; species Melolontha melolontha. Next base: position 132,707,680 of record OW285236.1, read on the forward strand.
TGTCTTAATTTATATTACATTATATTTTTTATTTTTCATGTTTTAACTTTTCATATATATGTTTTTTAAAAGTTCTTAAGGCTTGTTTCTATAGTTACTTTATTTTTTATATCTAATCATTTTTATATTTTGTACGTCAATTTTATTATTTTGTAACTCTACATTTTATAAGTATTTTTACTACTGTTTTATACTCTTATTTATTTTTTGTTATTTTTCTCATTAATCTTGTAGTTACCCCAGAAGAAGCGACAAAGTCTGTCGCGAAATATAGGGTAATTTAGTAAAGGAGTTTTTTAATTGACCGCTTACCCGAATTTTAATTAATTTTTGATAATATATCACGGTCGATAATTTCTTTTCAATTTATATATATATATATATATATATATATATATATATATATTGTTTCTGTCGGTGATGCTTCAATCCCGGTTACTAGAATCACGACCCCGATGTTTGCATCACCGTGCACAGGTGGTAAGGCTGTATACTCTTCATTTTAATTTATTAATTTTAATTTAATTTATTAAATCTTTGGTGACTGTTTGTTAAATAAATTAATGTATGTACTTTCATCTTTATTTTATATTTTTATATTATTTTTTGATCTACAAGGACTTATACTAGCATAAAAGTGCTGTTGGGACTGGAGTACCAAGAATAGATATTCAGATTAAAAACTCTGCTCAATATAACCCACAGTAATAAACAATCGGTCTACATCATAAAGCAATATATAAATTTGCAAATATAAACAATGCCGCTTCTTAGAATTTAGAGAGAATTTTACAATTTTAATGTGATAATAAAATTCTGCTAATAAAGCGGTTTAAATTTGAAAGTGAATGTTAAATATTTATAAAATTTGAAATCTTATGTTCGAATTCTATATTCTAGATTTACATATGCTTAACAATAAAAAATGTTCGAAAATAAAATATTACAAAAGGATATTAAATGTATCCCCGACATGCCGCCAATCTTGAAAGCACTACTTTCAACAAAAAATAATAACAAATAACTAAACAATTGGAATGCAGATAGACAACATAAAAAATAAGAATAACAAACTGCTAAACTAATATATACATGTAGTAAATTATTATGCTAATTTGTTTTACTTGAGTGTTCATTGCTTCTAAGGGTAGCACACATAGTTTCTTCACAGGGCGTTTTAAACTCTTATCACCAATGCGTACACTGTTCTTACTAATCGGGATACGTCTGAGGTTTAAACGGTTGTGTAAAATTACTTGAATCGATTCAAATGAAATCCCAGTATTATCTACAAGGTCTTTAATTATGAATCGTCTATTTTTGAGGATGTCATTCATGGTTAGTCAAAATTAAAAATAAATGTAAGGGCTATAGATTCATAAATTCTTGAAATTAACAATAACTGAATTTCGCCAAGAAAATAATAACGCTTCAATCAGGCGCGGCTCGTGATGACGTATTTGGGGGTGCAAGTACAATGATGTGAGTGCTTCGTGTATTCTCGTGTACTAACTGTAACGTTTTCTCAGTGAACACCGAAAACACACGAGGCACTCGCATCATTGTACTTGCACTCCCAAATACGTCATCACGAGCCGCGCCTGGGCTTCAATATTAATTTCTTGGCGAGATTTTCATCAGTTGATGTTGAAAGTCGTCTAGACGGTTCTTCGTCTTCAATGCGCCTCTGCCTCCTTTGAATATTTTCCATTATTGAAACACCCTAGTTTGTGAGATACACTCCTCACCGAAACCTTTTCTAACATTTTCAATCTATCCATGGCTGTGCCTAGATGTGCCTAATGCATGTCTGTTTCATTTGTAATAAATGCGTAATACGTGCTTAACGTGTTGATGTACTCAAATTTCTTTGGCAACAGAATGGTGATCATTTTAAACGCATGCTATAATTTAATAATACAATAATTATAATAATTAAAAGTTCTAAAAATTATTTATTTACCTTGGTTGTTTGATTAATACCCCATCTTTAAAGTTTTCTTATTATATAAATTAATAATCTAATCGTACTAGTTATTAACTTCATCGCCATATCTCTCGATGATAAATTTTGACAGTGACAGGTGCAGGCGCGGCTCGTGATGACGTATTTTGGGGTGCATGTACAATGATACGAGTGCCTCGTGTGCTTTCGGTGTTTACTAAGAAAACGTTACAGTTAGTACACGAGAATACACGAAGCACTCGCATCATTGTACTTGCACCCCCAAATACGTCATCACGAGCCGCGCCTGGACAGGTGTATACCCTTATGCCATTTAATCCACCTATATCCGTATTTAAAGAATGCAAAATATCATAATTTATAGGAGAAATTTATGGACAACTAGGTGTAATTCTTTTGAAACACGTTGTATAAGTGGTAAATAATAATAAATACTAATAAATGAATTGATTTTTCTTTTTTTTTAGTTTTACACATAGGTGTAATATTAAGAAAAGAACCTGGTATAGATGATGTAGGGTTTATTTATTAATAAGAACTAATAATTTTCAATAGTTCTAATTTTTAATATACTTTATTTTTGTCTAATATTATGAAGAATAATATACATTTAATTTTCACTTTCTTAAAACATTTACGGACTACAAATTTTGATCTGTGAATTCCAACTTAACATTAATTTCATTTCATTTGTCATAATATTGTTTTCGCCTTCATGTTCTCTTGTTGAATATTTTGTGCTAAGAGTGCACTTAAAATATTCACCAATTGGTGGGTGACTATTTTCACTTTATTTCTTGATTTCGGAAACAATTAGAGTAGGATTAATTTGTTAGAAGAAGTTTTGAATCGTTTAGTACTACAACGGTTTCTAAACTTCCGCATTCTAGAGTTAGGTTTGAAATATGGAAATGTTATCTTCTATATAGTGTAAAATTTTTTAAATATTTATTGTTTAGAATTCTGCAGTCCATCACGTTTTCTACGATCCAATAGATTTTCAACCTTTATACTACTTGAGTGTTATGCAACTTAATATACACTAACTTAGTTCATGTTGCTAACGGTGTTCATTTGAAAAGTCAATCTAGTCATGTGATTTACTGAGAACATTTTGAAGTAACTATGTCGTAAATTAAAATTTAGTACTTAACCTACGAAGTCGTATATTTTGACAGTTTCATACATACAAATAAATAACAAATGTGATTGACATTATCAAATGTCATTTGGATTTACGTTTACGGAACAACAAACACATACTATATATGCGTCTTATTCTATCAAAATTTCAAAGAAACCTTGATTGACTTTTCAAATGAACACACGTTATAAAAACTCATATTTAAATTATCTCAATCTTTGAAGTACCAGTATTGTAGAGTAAATAATTTTATTGAACGAGCTGTTTAGCGTTTGGAAACAAAATCTTAAATTGTAGATTATATCCAACTTAACAAGAAATTAATAAGTATTCTAATTTTCAACTAATAAAAGTTAGGTGTTTCTTTGAAAATAAATTTTATACTGGATCTCAATAACAAATTAAAATGTATACCTAAAGTACTTGTGTTTAAAATTCCCGCTATTCATATGTAAATATACATTTAAATTTACTTGCGTCACATTTCCAAATCCCCTAACTATTTGACAGTTGCATTCGTAGAACAAGGAAATAATGGTGAGTACATATGTCTCTTCTATAAAGGTTAATATTTTCAAATAAAAGTAACCTAATTTTTATAAAATAATTTATACAAAGCCTTTACTTATTACAGGCTAATTATACGGAAGACCAGATGGCCGGTAAGTGTATAAGAAATTAAAATCTAGGCTACTTAACCCCGCCTTAAATTCTTCCTTTCATCTATCTTTTACATTCTTTGATTTTTTGAAGATTCTTTGGGCTCTAATTGTTTCTAAATTACATATTTTCTTCTTGTTGTTAATACATTTATATCTATAATTTTATTTCTAATTTTTATTCTTGTTTTTTGGTATTTTTTTAATAACAATTGTACTTAATAAGAAAGATACTTGGAATGAAGTAACTTAAATGATTACAATGAATCATCGGCTCGATTTTATCTATATATGGTAAGTTTTTGAAAGTTATGTAGAATTATAATAAGCAACAATTTCATGCCAGGTGTTCATTTTCATTTTGTTACTGAAGTTCTTGTAATCATCTTCAATTTTAAGAATTCTTAAAATGTATCTTTATGAGACTACAAAATTGAGTTTAACATCAGTGGAAGGTGTGTTATATTGTGTATACATTAAAAGTAAGTAAAAAATATTTTTCTATACATTTTTTTTTTTATAGAATTTCAAGAGGCCTTTCAATTATTTGACAATCGTGGTGATGGAAAAATACATGTTAGTCAAATTGGTGATGCTTTAAGAGCACTTGGTCAAAATCCAACTGAATCTGATGTTAAGAAATATACACATCAACATAAGTCAGATGAGAGGGTTTCATTTGAAGTATTCTTACCAATTTATCAGGTATGTTTAAGATCATCAACCTTATTTTAAACAGAAATACGTTACATCTGGATTTACATCTAGCATCATGACTCATGATAAACAAATATCTTATTTAAAGTAGTTGAACTTGAACATAAACATAGACTACCAACTTTGATGAGAAGTTTGTTAAAATAAATATTCATTGCTAATTTGATCTTAAAATATTTGTAGATACAATAATTTTTTTTTTATATAAATTGAATGAAAAAATTTTGTTAACAGAAATCTAAAAATAATGGTTTAATTAATGTTTTTAAAGGCATATATTTTCTAAAAGGTTTAAATAAATGCTCATACAGAAAATTGAGCATACAGTAAGTAATCATGTTAAAAGAAGTTTTGTAAATGGTAAGGGCATAAAGCATGACATAATATGAGATGCAGTGGTAACTAAATATTTCTATATAAAGTTATTGTGTTATTCAGATTCATTTCCACATTAAATTAACTAAATTTAATAGAACCAACACAAATACTTTTGGTCCTTACATAATTTTTCTATGCTCATTTAATTTTTTTTTATAATTTCTGCAGGAATTTTATGAATACATTTTCTTTCTTTTTTTATTGATATTTGTCTGTCTACTTAGTGTTAAGATGTTATATAAATGCCTAGTAACTATATTAATTGAGAAAAGAAAACTTATTTAAAACTGTATTCAACTTGTATTAATTCATATTAAAAACTCCTATTAATGCTTAATATTCATATTTAACTTATAGAAAACTAGAAATAATTAAAAAATATTTATTGCTGTAAAAGAAGTTCAGATAATATAGATAAAACAGCTGAAGTATGCTACTTTTTGATTAAGTGTTTATACATTTCAGAGATACATCTTTTAAAGTTCCAAAAGCATTTCTTAGTATTTCCTTGTAAATCTTGTTTTAAGTTACAATATAGTTTTTCTAGATCATTTTTAGTCAAAATCGATTTTTATTTTATTTTTGAATTGTTAGTATTTTCTAAAAATTGCTATATGCGCGTATTTTAATTGGGTGCAATTTGTTTTGAATAAATACGAATAGAATTTCAATAGAAGTCTGATAGTTTTACTAGCCTACATAAATCGAAGGTCACACTACTAAAGGAGTGGACGCTAGGTTTTCAGCCAACCTGACTCGTAGTAACAAAAAAGAAATTAAAATTATTACCGGGTTAATTACCGGACATTGTCTTTTAAGGAAGCATCTGTACGTGATGGGCTTGGTTAGCAAGCCCTGGTGTAGTAAATGGGAAAAACTTGTCTTCATGTAATATGCACTTGTGAGAATCTGAAGGGACTCAGCGAGAAACACTTCGGAAGAGATCAATTGGATCCTACGAGGGTACTCAAGCTTCCCCTGAGGAGGATAGTGGCTTTTATCAAGGACACAAGACTAACAGAGTGGAACTGAGAGATGTATTGGAGGTGGTACAAAGAGCACTGTGCTCAAAAGCCTGGACGTGCTGGCGTCCACTCCAACCAAAATTGGAAGAAGCAGCCTACTTAATCACGTCAGTTAAACCAATATTCAACATAAAGAATGTCCAATCTAACAAGAAAAATACCATATAGATGGAAGTATGATTATCTAGATCATTAGAATTTTCATATATTGTAAAATCCTCATCATTCATTACCCTACTTGAAAAAATTACATTAAGTTTGTTGATATCGTTTTTAACATATTTTAGTAATCAATTTTATCATTATGGTTCTGTAGTGCATAATAATCTCAAAAATATCTGCAGACCCTAAAGTATTGCAAAAGTAAGTGGTTTTAAGTGACATGGGTAGACAATTCCACATATTTTCGCCCATTAATTTGATGTTCTAATAAACATTATATTTACATTATAATATTTATTGGCAACAAAAGCTTTTTAAAAATCTCAGGTGTGATAATTTGCGAATATGTTACTATGTTACTCAATTTATTGTTTGTATAAACCTAGTTTTATATATAGTTTATATATATATATATATATATATATATATATATATATATATATATATATATATACAGTATAGTCCGCTTATAATGGACTCCAAGGGACCTCCGATAAACGTCCATTAGATCCGTGTGTCCATTATAGAGGAAGGAGGAGATAGGTGTGAAATAATATAGCAAAATTTATATGAAAGTTTATATTTTAAAAAGTTAAGTAACTCTGGAACTCGTGAACGCAAAAATTATTTTAAAATAAATTAAAACATAATATGTATATAAACGTATACATACATATATGTATCTAGATAATAGAGAAGTATGATTGTACATATTTATTTCAGAAAATCTGTAATTTTTGTTTGAACAGACGTATTATGCATAAATTGGTACAACAAAAACCTATGCATCTTGTTTAAATTATCTAGGAAGTCCTTTTTATCTGTTTGAGGTTGAAAAAAATTTTGAAGTTTTCCTACACATGTTAGTGCTTCCTTTGTAGATATGACTTCCATATCTGTTTCATCATCCTCACTGTCTGACCAAACTTCTTCACCGCATTCTCTCATTACTTCGTCAACTAACGCTTGATTAATAATTGGATGTTCTGTAGTTATAACATTCTTATCGACATAGACATAATCTTTAAACTGGATGTTTTCATGTAGAAACATCTCCATTTTCAATAATTGACTTAATGGAAGATCATCTTCTGGATCAAAATTATTGTTGAAAGCTTTTGAATCTGCATTTTTTATTACACCAGCGTGACGAAAGCAATTTCTAATCGTATCTGTTGACACTTCGGTCCCATGAATTGTGAAGAATTATGATCGCATCTAAAATAGAAATTGACACATTCCGATCTGTTGCTTGCATCTCAAGAATATTTAAGAGTAATTCTTTTCTATAGGTCTGTTTTAGGCTCCAAATTATTCCTTGGTCCATCGGTTGTAAAACTGACGTTGACCGCGGTGGAAAAAATGCAAGCTTTATATTGTTTAATTCAATATGAGGGTGGGCTTGGCAGTTGTCTATAAGTAATAGTATCTGGCGCTTCTCTTTATTTAATTCGAGGTCCCATTTTTTCACATAATTTTCGAAAATAGATGGCGTCATCCACGCCTTTTTATTGAATGTGTAATCTACAGGTAAAGTTCCAGTATTTTTGAAGCATCTAGGCTTCTGAAACTTTCCTATTACTAGTGGCTTTCTTTTTTCTGATCCCGAACTATTTGCACAAAACATCACTGTTATACTTTCTTTCGAAAGCTTCCCTCCAAAACATTTTTCACCTCTAAATTTATGAGTTTTATCTGGTGTGAGCTTGTAAAATATACCCGTCTCATCTGCATTAAAGATATTATCCGGAGAATATCCGTTACTAAGCGATGGCCAAATATCTGCAAGCCATTGGTCGGTGATCGTTTTATCGACAGAACCTGATTCGCCACTTATTTTACCGAACACTATTGCATGCCGTTTTTTAAATCTGTCTAACCATCCACTACTGCACTTAAAATCACCGCCACTTAATTTTCCAAATTCTTCGGCTTGCAATTGTAACATTCCACTGCTCTCTGCTGCTGAAACCATCTGAGTAACATTGTATCCACTTCTGGACGTGATGAACTACGCAGTTTTTTTTTCTTCGCATTTTTATGCCATTCATCCTTAATTTTTGAGCGATTTCCCCATATATTTGATACTGTTGATTTATTTAAATTTAAAGTCTTACACATTGTACTTTGCGATTTACCACTTTCAATCGCTTCAATAATTTTTAACTTTTCATTTAATGAAAATGATTTGCGATTTTTAATATGCTTCTCCATGTTATCTAAATATGTATTATTCATTCAAAAGCGCACACACGACTGAAAGCACCTTTTCAAATAACGGTTTGAATATCAAATTTTATTGTATATATTTAGGGGAATTACCAAAACGTTCCGTTTATAGTGGATTTCTCGTGGTTTTATAGTCCATTATAACCGAAAGTCCATTTTAAACGAGTCCATTATAAGCGAATTAAAATACACATGTTTAAATAGGATTGAAATTGGGACCTATAAACTTTGTCCATTATATCCGGATTTCCATTATATCCGAGTCCATTATAAGCGGATTATACTGTATATATTAAAATTGTTTAGGCTATTTATCCACCTGCCATTCATTCTAGATATTCCATGCAACATTTTTGTTAATTTCGTTTTTTCTGAAATGTATGTTTATTATTTTATCCATCTTTTCGCAGCTTTAAGTGATTTAACTTTTGCGTTCTTTATTTTGCTCTTATAGGTAGATTCTCTCTGTGAAGTCTTATCAGTTTATAAAGTGACTATGTTTATATCTGGAATATTTTCTTATTTTCATAATGACGTGGCTTTCGATTGTTATTGCCCATAAACATAAAATGGCTGTACTTTTGAAAACAAAAAACATTTCTCCTGTCTATTCTTTCGATAATATTGTTTTTAATTTTTATAAAGTGCCCTGTTCAAGCTAGAAAAAGAGACATAAAAGCCGAATTATCGCCATGTTCTATTGTTACAATAAATTTTTTTATTTCGACAGCTTCTGCGGTCGAAATACGAAAATTGACTTTTCCAAATTAAATGAGGAGTTTTCGATCTGGAGCATAATCGAGGATTGGAACTGAAGAAGACGTGAATGATTGTGAAAAATACGAAAAACAAACAAGCATGTTTTGCATTAAATTTCTCAGATACTCATTCGAGAAATTTAATCAATACTTAAACTCTTAAGTTTTGATGCCCCAAGTGTTCAAACAATTCTCCGTGCAATTTTTTAAAATGAGACGTTCGTAGCAATCTCAAACTCATGACAAATAATGTGCTTGACGTGTAAAAATGGCGCCAAAAATTACTTTGCGAATATCAGAATGAAGATTCTTATTAGTAACATCGTAACGGAGAACAAAACGTGACTGTACCAGTTTCAAGGCGTGGCTGTTTGAAAATATAAGTCAACAGATATAAGGCTATCACGGTCAGTGAAAAGAAAAAATGATAGTGGCTTTATTTTTAAATTGTGGTTTAATCAAAACTGGTATTGAAGGAGGGATCAGCAATATTTCAAAATCTATAGAAGCTGAGACTGTAAAGCATTTTTGAGAATGCGCTTTAGTAGTGTACTATAGTCTGTTTCACCCAAACTTCGAAGTATTGGGTCTTATGGAGAATAGCCTCTCTTATTAACTTATAGCGATGCTCATATAACTATCTTTTTTTAACAGTACGACGTTGCGTTTATTTTGGCGCACTTTGTCTCTAGGGGAAAATTTTAATTTTGTGTTTTGTTATTTACTCCCTGTCACTTGAAATTTTCGATCTGTCATCTTTTGTGTATATTTCGTTTTGTTTGATTTTCTTTGATTTTTTCCCATTATTTGTATTAATTCTTAATGTCGAAACGATTTTGTTTAATTTATGCACATCTACCTATTTTTGCATTAATGATTTTAACTAAATTGAACGTCTTGTAAATACAGATTTAAGACGAGAGTTTTCTAACCTAAAAGGTAAACAACATGCATTTTGAATGTCAAATCGATAAATCAATATCTTACGTATAGCCAATCTATAAATGAAATAACCCTATTGTTAGAAATTAGGCAACAACAAATGCAATCTCCATAAGGGCAATACTTCGAAGTTTGGGTGACATAGACTATAGCACATTGGGCTACATTTTCGATAGACTAATCCAGATATGGTACCCATATTCAAACAGCCATCCTACCTTACTCTGTGATTTTGTGTTTTTTCATAAAATTTTCAACATTTCAAGGATCGGTTTAAAGGATTTCATCGATTCATGGACGAGAAGATCCGAGACTTGCGAAGAAGCATGTAAGGAGCTGAAGTATGAATAATTTTAAAAAGCTTTAAATATGTGGTTTTCAAGTATGCAATTGCGTTCAAGTGTATTCAACGCAATTGATATTATTTAGAAAAAAATATATAAAATATGAAGGATAAATCTCAAAACTTACGTATTTATAATAATAAAGAAAATGTTAAATGTTACTGTCTTATTCCAAACGAAAACCTATTTAATTGTGCAATTTATGCCATAATCTATTATATTTAACAATTAGCCTGCTAAATTATATAAGGAACGATAAATAGAAATCACTGTCATTGGAGATATTACGGAAAAAAAATACACAAAAATCATAAATATTACTGGTGGTACTAAATAATAATTTCTGTAAATATATTAATAATTTAAAGTATTTGTTTTCATAAGTTTTATATTTTACCCTTCGTATTTCTACCTCTCTTTGTGCATATAAGTCTGAACAAAAAATATATTGTGAAATAAACAAACTCTCATATTGTACAATATTTTATCTCAGTGTTTTATGTAAATCCATTGATACACATAAAGGTATATATTAGTGACTGAACTATGAACACATGAACATTTATATATCACACATAAATCTCATGAAAACTAAATTTTGCAATGAATATTCTACTATTTGTATGTAATTTAGAATGCTTGAAAATTATTTATCCATTATTATATATTAACAAATAAAAAATTCCGTTATTGATTAGTTGTTCTTATATTTAATACAGCAAATATCAAAATCTAGAAGTGCAGATACTGCTGACGATTTTATTGAAGGCTTGCGTCACTTCGATAAAGATGGGAATGGATATATAAGTTCTGCAGAATTGAGACATCTTTTAACAACGTTGGGTGAAAAATTGACTGATGATGAAGTGGAACAACTATTGCAGGGACAAGAAGATTCTCAGGGCAATGTAAATTACGAAGATTTTGTTCGTTTGGTCATGTCTGGTTGAGTACTGTTTAGTGCTTTAAAACATTTATTTATTTATTGACTATGTACCCATATTAGAATTTAAAATGTCGTAGTTTTTTTTTAAAGTGCCTTTCATTCCAATTTTTTTACCGTTTGCATTGGATGTATTGTATGATTGATACCAATGATAGGTATATAACATTAAGATTAATAAAATTATGTGGTTAAATTTAAATTTTTACATTTGTTATTTTTTTACAAATTTTGGGGGATATATATTGATGTCTGTAAAAAAAATCTATATAAAATATAAATATTATTCGTATAAAATACTAGTTTTTTTTACACGTTATAATAGATACATTAAAGGATACATTCCTATGTTATTAGCAGATATTGTAGATATGCGTCATCTTGTGATGCTGATAATCAGAGAGCGGACTGAAGCGATTGAATGACCAATTGCCTCGATAAAACGGCGGTATCAGGTATAGTATGCATTATTTGCTTGCTCGATTGCATTCGTCGAGTAGCTGTTTTTATTTCCGTTGTTATGAATAGTACATTGTGTGTATTCCTTCATAAATACAATTTCAATAGTGGCGTGTACGACGGAATATACATTTATATATTATTTCATTATATCGGCTAAGTTCCAAAGTGTATTCTCGTGTTTACATGCTGTTATACATGCATATACATGAGAAAGCCAGTCCAATGCCAGCGAAGACCGCGACGACTGACGATTGTCTCCGATACCGATTGACTGTCAATTTTGCATTCAGTCTAGCTGCGGCCGTTACAGTTTGAAAGCGTACAATAAAATTAATGTATAATGGCTCTTTATACACCCACTGAAAAGCTTCAGTTAGTAAAATGGTTTTATGCTGGCAAGTCTGCAATGGAGTGCATGAATTTGTTTGCGCTGACTTTTGCAGACCGTTCTGTACCTTGCAGACAAGCAATTTATAATATAAATAAATTTGAAACTTGTTTCTGTCTCAATAACTACGAAATGCAAACCAAGAGATGTATTAATTTGTATTAGTGTGGGAATTGATAACACGAGATCTACTAGAAGTGCTGCCGAGGAATTGGGTACAAGTAACACAACTATTTCACGTATTTGGAAACGTAATGGTTTAAAATGTTTCAAATATTCGAAAACTCAAGAACTATTTCCCGAGGACAATTTCCGGAGAATGTAGTTTTGTCAAGGCGTTTTGGAAAAGATACATCTAGATGAACATTTCCTTAAAAATATTCTCTTCACCGATGAATCAACTTTTCCATTACACGGAAAGCACAATCCCTCTGTTCTTCGATATTGGGCTTCGGAAAATCAACACCGGCATTTTGCAAATCGCACTCAGTATCCTCAAAAACTAAACGTTTGGGCAGGTATTTTAGGTGACCATTCTATAGGCCCCTATTTTATTGATGGTATATTAAATGCCGACAAGTATCTCGAATTACTGAAAAATTAAATACTTCCCGCCATTCAAAACATTGGAATAAATCAGGAAATCGTTTGGTTTCAACATGATGGCTGTCCAGCACATAATGCAGTGAGGGTAAAGGAATTTCTAGGAAATACTTTTCCTGACCGGCTTGTTACTGGAACAGGAAACATTAAATGGCCCCTGCAATCTCCTGATCTATCTCCAAATGATTTCTCTTTGTGGGGATATCTAAAAAATATTGTTTATACTCATGAAGCTGGTAGAGCAGAAAATCTAGTTGCCTTGAGAGAAAAAATAACAGGCTGAGAATTCATTAACTGCCGACATGTTAGCAAATGTAAGAGCTAATTTCTACGACCGCCTAGAACAATGTCTTGCTGTGCAAGGAGGAATTTTTGAACCTCTTGTATAATTTACTATAATTTTTAGAATCCTTTTTTATTTATTTTGTTAGGATTATTCTTTAATTTTATTAGAATCACGCTTTTGTTTATGCGACGCACCGCAGCTTAAAAATTTCCTGCATCTACTGAAAGAAATAAGAACAGCAAATCCCTTACAATTCGTAAATGTTATTTTAGAACAAATTACAAGTACCTATGTCGATGGTCAAATGATTACTGCTAACTTGTATTTGCGAAACAATCGGAGACAATCGTTGCCGGCCGTCGCGGTCTTCGCCGGCATTGGATCGGCTTTTCCATATACATATACACCGTATGTACTCATTCGTATTCCCTATGCCTAATGATATTTGACACATGCGGTGTATGTATTTATTGTTCTTGAGATTTTATATTCTCGTCTATCTGGTTTCGTTTCTTTCAGTGTTATTTGGTTACAACGTTTAGTATTTTAAAAAATCTGTTTTATATTTTTATATTGTATATTTATCCTAGAATTTTTTATAAATATTAAGTTTAATTTACTACCTTATTTTTGGAGTAGTTTTCGTTTCTTCTTTTTTAGTCCATTTCTTTCTGTTCTTAGTATTTCTCTTTATTTTCATTAACTATGAAGAATTCTCTCAGGGCAACCATGGTAGGATGGATTAGAGGTCATACACATTGGTTGCATATTCGTAATGATACCGGGATATATTGCAGTGACTGTTCATTAAGTTTAAGGCGTCCACAAAAGTGTAACGTGCAGAGACGTGTTTCTTCAAAAACTCATCAAGATAACATATGACCATCTGCACCTGACACTTTTAATGAATAACTGTGTGAAGCTTTCATGGCGGCCAATATCCCATTCAAAAAGCTTAACAATCCAGTCCTTAAGAGGTTTCTTACAAAATATACTGGTCGTCATATACCAAATGAATCTACTTTACGTAAATACCACTTACCAAAATGTTATATGAGAACCATTAAAAAAATACGAACCAACCTATCTGGTCATTATTTTTGAGTAAGTACAGACGAAACAACGGATATAATGGGACGATATGTGTTAAATGTAATTGTTGGTTGTCTTCATCTAACTTCATGCCAACCATACTTAATTGCAACTAAAATATTGCCAGTCGTAAATGGTGAAACAGTTGAAGTAGTTGATCAATGTATTCATAATATTCTGTCATCGGATAATAACTATAAAGACAATATGCTATTAGTTTTGACTGATGCGGCAGCTTATATGTTAAAAACAGGGAAGTTATTAACCCTGGGGAAGGATTATGGGAAGTGAACTACGGTTCTCATCTTCACTTTTAAACTTAAATCGTAACACGATAATTGTTTATTTATATATAGTTATTAAAGGAATCTTATCCCAATATGCTACACGTTATCAGTGCAGCACATGCACTACACAGAGTATGTGAATACATCAGGGGTCATTTTCCAAATAATAAGTTAATTTCATCATTTAAATGAAGAAATACTTCCAAATTTGCCTTTACACAGTTCCTGTATTAAGTAGGTGGGGAACATGGCTAGAAGCAGCATTTTTCTATTCACAACACTTGGATGAATTAAAATACTACTTTGTTTTTCATCTTCAAGATCATGATACGCAAAGCATTTCTAATTGTAAACACCTGATACAAATTGAAAATTTACAAAACCTGCTAAACTTTATTATTAAAGTTAATTTCCAGTGTCTTATAGATACGATTACTTACATGCAAATCAAGACATTAACCTAAAAGAGGTGCTAACTTAGAAACCGTTATCGATCGAATGAAAAGATGCTTACCGAATTTGGAAACAAGCTGAGACAAAAAGTTGACGCCATATTTAGTAGAAATGCAGAAATTTTAATATATTATATCAATTCTGCACAGAGCTGATTAAAAAATTTATACATTTAAGGTATGGTGTACTTTTGCAACATTTTAATGACGCACCTATAACCAGTTGTGATGTGGATCAGACATTTTCTATTTTTAAAGACGTTTTAACATCTAAAAGAACTAATTTAACACAGGAACATCTTGAACAAATTTTAGTTGTTCATAGTAATGTTTTACACTTTCAACGTTTCACAGAAAATACATAGTTCTGAGTTTTGTTCTTTATTATTTTTATTCAAAATTCGATACGCAATTCGCTTGTCAGCATTACTTTTGTTTCAGCAGTAGTTGCTGCCGGTTACCAAACCGTTTATTACATTTGCTCTGTTGTGCATTGACAGATACGTATTAACTGCATACGACTTATGTAGCTGACCACACGTATCAAATTGTTCGAAGCTCACGGATCTCTTAAAGAAACAAGCCTATTGCGAATACAAGGTAGATGCCTATTGGCTATAAATCATCAATCGTTCGAGTCCTCTCTCTGCTGATAATTCTAATTTATCATATACAAATATATACGGTAGTTAATTTGTGAAACAAATAATGCTATCCTATTTTCATTCAATTTTATATAGTATGCAAATACAAAAATGATCGAAATGAGTGCACAAACGAAGAAAATTAATAAGTGCTAATTATTATATATATACTAATAAGTGCTCCGTAATGTTATAGCCATTTAGATTTAAGGTGGCGTTTTGCCGTTAATTTAAAATGCAAAAATTTATATAGATACTTGGGATATTTAAAGTTCAATGATTTATTTATTTGACATTCGGGATTATTGCTTATTTTATCACGTTCATAGAATCTTACTTAAAACTTTCATCGGAAAATATTCAAAGGTAGACAAGGATAATTACTTGCAATATCCAACTTTAAATTCTAATTACAGCTTTAGAAATATATCAATCATATACGTTCTTAGTATTATACATTAAGATACAGGTAACATTAATAGGCATAATCACTCGAGTATCAATAAGTCTGCTTATGAACTCGTCTCGTTATTGTAACATGCGGTATTAGAATACTACATGTAGGTATAGGCAGTTGATTCAATAATTTTAAGTTTATATAAATATGCTGAAAATTGCCCATAAATTGAATATTAATATAGTGATGGTAGGGTTATACCGGGACCGGGTTCTTTTTTTATTATTACACATACATTTTTCCTATGAGTAACTATAAAAAGAAAATTCTCAATGCATTAGCGGCATAGTAGGCAACTAGTTACACATCAGTGAAGGATTCATTTATACCTTAATTCTTAAATTAAGTTTCGATGGAGAGAAAAAAAAAACATTTTTTTATTTAAAATATTTCTGAATTGCTATTCATGAATGAATTTTAAACTAAATACATTTTATTGAAAAGTGGATAATTTATTTAAATCACGAATAAGTACAACAAAGATGAAAAGGTAGCAATGATAATGTGGTACCAGAAGAATAATAGCTTAGGGACGGTCAGAGACATGTTTTCCGTTAATTATCCTGACAGGCCTATACCTTGTGCGAAAACAATTTTAAATATTTTTAACAAATTCAAAGAAGATGGTTGTTTTCGAAAGTCCCCCCCCCCAAAAAAAAGTATCTCCACAGAATTAAACCTGTAATTCTCAAAAATAAGTGCCAAATTTTAGCACACAAACCGCTTTATAGTTTGTTTCAAAAATAAATAAATAATAAATTAAACGTTAAAGAAAACGAGCTTGATGAAAGCACGAATGTAATAAACTATGCTCAAATTCATGGTTTACATGCGATATGTATATCAAACTAGAATTAAAGAGGATTATTTATTTTGCGAGGCACTATCAACATGGACTATGATATTTTAAGAAACTGAATGACTTGCAGAAAATGGACTAGACTGGAAGCAGTCTAGGCTTCTATTCTGATGGTATTCAAGCTATGACGAAGAAATATGGAGGTGTTGCTACTAAAGTAAAATCGATTGCAGAAAATTGTATTTACGGTCATAACAGCATTCACAGAGAAGCTTTAGAAGTAAAGCGTACGCCTGAATAATTTAAACGTATTCTGCATCAGTCCTTCAAAGTTTTAGAAAATTCCGGGCTTTAAACTCTCGTTTATTTTCGAAACCGTATTCTAAAACGAGCAGTGACTACATTCAGTTGCTCCTATTTGTAGAGGTGAGATTGCTTACTCGAGGAAGAATGCTAAGCAGGTTATTCGAGCTAGTTTGTGAGGTGCAGTTGTTCTTGACGGAGACTAATTTTGAATTTAACCTAAGAGTTAAATCTGGTTAAAACATCGCGAACCAATTCACGCATGCTCAAGACAGTCTAGAATTTCAAATACTGGGTCTCTGCCGAGAACTATGAGAACGGTTCGGAACGGTTCTAGAATTTTAAATCCTTGGAGGTTCGAACAGAATACTAATAGTTCGGGGAATTTGCAATTCCAGAACTTCCTGGTTCGAACGCTTAAAAGTGCAGTAGAAAAAGTTTTAAAATAAGCGCGAAAAAAAAGAAAATATAGGAAAATATTTTTAAGACGGTTGTATACATAGTGTATGTGTGTGTGTGCCGTTTATATAAGTTTTATGCCATCGAATGCTGACCTGTGAACAATAGACCCACTTGTCCAAGTCAATTCGCTATTGTGCTTACAGTATCATATTAAGATATTTATAATATCTAATATGCAGAATTCCTTGGTAATATCTTATTTTTGGGTGAAGCGAGTTTCACAAGAAATGCTGTATTTAATTTTCACAATGCTCATCAGTGGCAAATACAAAACCCTCGGGCAATTAGACCAGCTCACCATAAACACCGATTTTCTTTAAATATATGGATCGGTATAATCAAAAATTATGAATGGACAAGTTTATTTGGATTTTTTACAGAATGTTCTGCTGGGATTACTAGAAGATATTCCTTTGAATATTCGCGTGTCGATGTGGTGTCAGTATGACGGGTCACCTGTACATTTTGTCCACGTGGTGCGTGAATATTTGAATGATGTCTTTGGATATCGCTGGATAGGGCGCGGTGGGCCAGTGCATTGGCCACCACGGTCGCCGGACCTAAATCCTATTGATTTCTTTCTGTGGGAATATTTAAAGGAGCGAGTCTATAGGGCGGAAGTCAACGATATTGACGAGTTGAGTGAACGTATTATTGCGGAAACAGTTCATGTACGTGAACGTTATGTGGTGAGAATTTTGAGCAATTGTAATCGTGCATTTCAAACGAACTAGAAAACGTTGAGTCGCTTTCAACAGAAAAACAATTTAATTTAATGTATTGTAATTGGATATCTTAAGAAGTAGGTGAGTAGGATTTTTTTAATTTATCATGCGTATACATAAAGTGAACATGCATCGGCCTTTAAACCAAATGTTTGTTTTCGCACATCTGTTGGCGTGTAAATAAAAATAATTTTATGAATGGCCAGTCTGATAATAAAAAGCAAACGAAGGCATATTAATTTACGTTTTCTTTTTTTTAGAGGTCACTGGACTGTGTGATTGAACTTACTAAACAGCGACCACTTCTACTTTATCACTAATCTATCTTAACACAATGTGTACTGTCTTACATAAAAACGTTGACTGTTTCTTAAAAATCAACACAATTAAAAAAAAATTTGCGGATACGGCTATGCTTGACATACATATACATACAGTTTATATTATATCAACGAATGAACAAACACCCCGTGTATATATAATTGTATACCGGTATATATATATATATATATATATATATATATATATATATATAAATGTGTGAAAGTCGTATCCATCTGGGATGTGTAGACGTCGACGTTTCATAGTTATTACTAATTGTCAATACACCTTACCCAGAAATAGATACGACTTTCATTTCTATACTGCGTATATATATACTTATGATGATAAACGTTGACGCCGTGACACGATGCAGCTACATTCTTAGACAAAGGTGATTTTGTCATGTGTAGAAATTGATGCAACGAATTAGAGCGGCAATGGCATGTAGGTGAGAATTCAATAATTATGAGTTCTCATTGGCATTACGTTTATCATCATAAGTATATATACACGCAGTATAGAAATGAAAGTCGTATCTATTTCTGGGTAAGGTGTATTGACAATTAGTAATAACTATGAAACGTCGACGTCTACACATCCCAGATAGATACGACTTTCACACATTTCTATATATATATATATATATATATATACCGGTATACAATTATATATACACGGGGTGTTTGTTCATTCGTTGATATAATATAAACTGTATGTATATGTATGTCAAGCATAGCCGTATCCGCGAATTTTTTTTTTACTTGTGTTGATTTTTAAGAAAAAGTCAACGTTTTTATGTAAGACAGTACACATTGTGTTAAGGTAGATTAGTGATAAAGTAGAAGTGGTCGCTGTTTAGTTAGTTCAAACACAGTCCAGTGACCTCTAAAAAAAAGAAAACGTAAATTAATATGCCTTCGTTTGCTTTTTATTATCAGACTGGCCATTCATAAAATTATTTTTATTTACACGCCAACAGATGTGCGAAAACAAACATTTGGTTTAAAGGTCGATGCATGTTCACTTTATGTATACGTATGATAAATTAAAAAAATCCTACTCACCTACTTCTTAAGATATCCAATTACAATACATTAAATTAAATTGTTTTTCTGTTGAAAGCGACTCAACGTTTTCTAGTTCGTTTGAAATGCACGATTACAATTGCTCAAAATTCTCACCACATAACGTTCACGTACATGAACTGTTTCCGCAATAATACGTTCACTCAACTCGTCAATATCGTTGACTTCCGTCCTATAGACTCGCTTCTTTAAATATTCCCACAGAAAGAAATCAATAGGATTTAGGTCCGGCGACCGTGGTGGCCAATGCACTGGCCCACCGCGCCCTATCCAGCGATCTCCAAAGACATCATTCAAATATTCACGCACCACGTGGACAAAATGTACAGGTGACCCGTCATACTGACACCACATCGACACGCGAATATTCAAAGGAATATCTTCTAGTAATCCCAGCAGAACATTCTGTAAAAAATCCAAATAAACTTGTCCATTCATAATTTTTTATTATACCGATCTATATATTTAAAGAAAACGTCTACACATCCCGGATGGATACGACTTTCACACATTTTTTCATTTTCCCGGACAACCTGGACGGTTGACGCCGTGACACGATGCAGCTACATTCTTAGACAAAGGTGATTTTGTCGTGTGCAGAAATTGATGCAACGAATTAGAGCGGCAATGGCATGTAGGTGAGAATTCAATGATTATGAGTTCTCATTGGCATTACGTTTATCATCATAAGTATATATACACGCAGTATAGAAATGAAAGTCGTATCCATTTCTGGGTAAGGTGTATTGACAATTAGTAATAACTATGAAACGTCGACGTCTACACATCCCGGATGGATACGACTTTCACACATTTTTTCATTTTCCTGGACAACCTGGACGGTTGACGCCGTGACACGATGCAGCTACATTCTTAGACAAAGGTGATTTTGTCATGTGTAGAAATTGATGCAACGAATTAGAGCGGTAGGTGAGAATTCAATGATTATGAGTTCTCATTGGCATTACGTTTATCATTATATATATATATATATATATATATATATATATATATATATATATAGTAAATTCAATCAGTTGGCGATTTAAGGTCTGGCTTTACTTTAAAGTATATATATTTAAAACAACCCTACATGTTTCGGAATTTACCATATCATACCAAGGTCACGAAAATATTATATATATATATATGTATATATATATATATATATATATATATATATATGAAAAACAATTGTTGGGGAATCCGGCAATCAAAAAACCATTAATTAGTTAATGTTCTTTATTTTTTTTACCCTATATTTCGCTCTGACGTTTAGAGCTTCTTCGGGGGTCACTTTAATAAGAAAAAAATGGACATAACTTAGATAGGTATTTCTACTATATATATATATATATATATATATATATATATATATATATATATATATAGACAAGGAGTCTTTGCCGTTAAAACAAGTATGAAAAACAATTGTTGTTGGGGAATCCGGCAATCAAAAAACCATTAATTAGTTAATGTTCTTTATTTTTTTACCCTATATTTCGCTCTGAGGTTTAGAGCTTCTTCGGAGGTCACTTTAATAAGAAAAAATGGACATAACTTAGATATTTAGTCAAACAATCATAAGAAAATTCTACTTACAAATGTGAACACTCATTATGCGAAAATTATATATTACAAAACATGATAGGTCGATAAATTTGTCAATTGTCCCACGTAACACAAACAAAACGTCATAATTAATTTAAAACTCTTCATGAGCAACGTGTAGTGAATCAATTCACTCATGATGTAATAATACACTCTGTCATTTCGGAAGTTAAAAGGAACTGCATGGAATTTATTTAAAATTCAATGCAGTTTGTCGTTCTATGTGAACCAGATGTAAAAAACATGCGTCGGTGAAAAGACCCAATGTCAAGGTTAACGAAAATTATACAATGACGTTAAAAGTCCCATATTCAATCTTGAATGTGCTGTTACAAAAAACGGTTCACTCTAACGATTGGAATTACAAGTACAATTTCATGAAAAAAAATTTTTTATAAAAAAAAATTTTTTTTTACAAGTACAATCTCATGAAAAATTTTTTTTTATAAAAAAAATTTTTTCATGAGATTGTACTTAATTCCAATCGTTAGAGTGAACCGTTTTTTGTAACAGCACATTCAAGATTGAATATGGGACTTTTTAACGTCATTGTATAATTTTCGTTAACCTTGACATTGGGTCTTTTCACCGACGCATGTTTTTTACATCTGGTTCACATAGAACGACAAACTGCATTGAATTTTAAATAAATTCCATGCAGTTCCTTTTAACTTCCGAAATGACAGAGTGTATTATTACATCATGAGTGAATTGATTCACTACACGTTGCTCATGAAGAGTTTTAAATTAATTATGACGTTTTGTTTGTGTTACGTGGGACAATTGACAAATTTATCGACCTATCATGTTTTGTAATATATAATTTTCGCATAATGAGTTCACATTTGTAAGTAGAATTTTCTTATGATTGTTTGACTAAATATCTAAGTTATGTCCATTTTTTCTTATTAAAGTGACCTCCGAAGAAGCTCTAAACCTCAGAGCGAAATATAGGGTAAAAAAATAAAGAACATTAACTAATTAATGGTTTTTTGATTGCCGGATTCCCCAACAACAATTGTTTTTCATACTTGTTTTAACGGCAAAGACTCCTTGTCTATATTTATATATATATATATATATATATATATATATATATATATATATATATTGTAGAAATACCAGGTGTTGTTTTTTAGATTATTTACAACAATGAATATTATTTTATGTTGAAAATGTAGAATTTTCAAACATTGGGCGCCAGCGATTAAATTAATCACAATAATAACTACGTCCTCTGTGTACATACAATAGCACTAACAGCAGTCGGAGAGCATGGTTGTTAAATAGATTTGATATTAAATACCTCAAGGTTCTTAGTCGGTCTGTGAATTACCTCCCTAATTGTAGTTTGATGTCTGTGTAATATGTTTAACTCAACAACTAAATGCTAACAAATAAAAATCAGATTAAAGAGATAAAAATAAAATATATTAAAATAAAAATTAGAAAACTGTAACAATTAGATTAACGCTGACAAGTGTCTATAAAGAGAATTACGATCTTAACATGTGTAAATCTAATAGTACTAAATATAGTGTTGGTGAACAAAGAAAACTAATTTAAAGAATATGTAGTATTGTTTATACAAATTCTGTAAGTACTATGGTATTATATCTTTATTAAATTATGCTTGTAATTATTAAGCTAGGATTGACGATGCATACATAATAAATATAGAAGTTTTATTAATGTTTAAATAGGTTATGATGATCTTGATTATTGAAATATAAATTTTATAGGCAATGAAAGAATAAATTGGTCATTCAAGAACCTGTGTTCCAAGATTTTACGTGTAGGATCAAGCTGGAAGCGTTGTGGTTGTGCAGCACCAAGTACGGTGTTAGGATTCTTGATATCGGCTTGGCGTCGTTCGATCGTCCAAATGGCCCACGCGTTGCAGTTTGGATTCTTGTAATGATGCTATCCTCAATATTCGGCGTATCTTTGATGATACCGGGCTGGTTCTTACTTAAAAAGGTTGGCCAATATTCTGCGTTTCTATTATATATATTTTCGACGAGATATTTTAAGTTTGATTATGGTAATTTAATTTTTAACTTGGATAATTACAAAAACGCGGCCATATGTTGTAAAATTATTTTTCGGCTTCTTTTTTTCGTTCATTTATTTTTCAAGGCCTATCTTTATATTGACAATTAGCCTCGAAACTTTATTATCATAACATCGCTTTGTGCTTTGAATTTAATTGATATTACATTTTTAATTAAATTATAAAATTTTTAAAATAATTTACAAATACAATTTGTTTACTTTTGAATATAAGGTTATGTTATTCTCATGTGTTCAAAGTTGCATTCTTACGAGTTCATGCTAAATTTAAAAAGAGGGCGTGTCCGATCAGTATCAATACATTATTTCAATGTAGATAAATTAGATACCGGTAGTTTCGCGCGAATTATTTGAATTAAGAAATTTAAAATAGAAATATAAAAGTAAGATATAAAAATAAAAATAAGTTAATTTGAATTATACTGTTCTCGTTGTATTAATTTATATACATGTTGATACTAATTTTACAAACAAAATTCGCCAATTTCACCCTTTTTATAATTGTGTTATATGCATTGTTCTATCTGTTTTTCCGTTTCAGATGCAGAAATATGGGTGCAGTTTGAACCATAACAATATATATATATATATATATATATATATACTTTAAAATATATATATTTAAAACAATCCTACATGTTTCGGCAAATTAATATATATATATATATATATATATATATATATATATATATATATATATGATGGTAGATTTGCCGAAACATGTAGGATTGTTTTAAATATATATATTTTAAAGTAAAACCAGACCTTAAATCGCCAACAGATTGAATTTACTATATATATATACACCAGGGTTTCTTTTATCATTACACATAAGTATAATGCATTGATTTTTTTCATTTTGCATTACACATATTGATAAATGTATGGTGGTGGCATAGTAGGCAACCAGTTATACACCAGTAACATTTTTCAAATTGTCAAATATTTCTGTTTTTCATTCATACTTAAATCTTAAATTAAATACATTTGATTGAAAAATATATAATTTATTTATTTGTAACTGTTAATTATCCCGACAGACGTATACCTTGTGCGAAGACAATTTTAAATATTTTTAACAAATTCAGAAATGATGGATAGTATTTCTTTAAGGTTGAAATATATCTAAGATAGTAAAATTAGTGTCAAAAAAGGTAGAAAATATAACAAAACAGTACAAATAAATTTTACCATTTTGTGAATTGTAGAACGTCCTCAGATTACTTCTAATGAATTACCGAACGTAACTCATGTATTGGGGGCATTTCAGTAACACGATAGAAACAAATAACACATCGTGGTATCTTACGAATAAGTGGTTTTATAAAATGGAGAAATTTATCTTAGAAAACAGTAGTGAGAAATTTTTGTAGGTAATAAATATGTAACTATTTTTTTAATAATCCCAACTAATTTTGGACTGTACAATTATCTGACAGCATCACTACTGGAATTAAAGATTGAGGAAGGGAAGACACTATGCAACAAACTTTTGGAATTTGTTAAAGCAAGGCTATTTTCATGTGAAGGCCGATCAGTTACTAGAGTAGTAACTGTTTGAGACCTTCAATGTCAAACTTATATGTAAATAAAAACACCACTTTAAAAATTTAAATGTAAAACATTTATTTGTTTCTAGAAAACTATACATGCAAGATGTGAAACTCGTCTCAACGGTCAAATCGTATATTATAACTCTATGATAGAGCGGAATTAAATACTTAAAATTCTGGTTATGTTCAATAGGTTAATAAAACATAAACTATTATAATTATATTTAATTAGCAATATCCAATGGTAAGTAATTTACGCGTAATTAATTAGATAAGATTCTATATTTTAATATATCTAAAAGATTATTTTCACTAAGTTAAATCAAGATATAGTTTTATTATCTTAAATAGGATGATATTGAATGAAGTTAAATTACTTTGAAATATACTAAAGGACCTGTGTTTTGTAGGAAAGGCAGCAAAACTGGGAAAAGTGGTTTCTACGTCAACAATAACAACTTTATATTACACTATGTCTGCTCTAAGCTTGAATATGGATCAATTGCGTGGTATCTCTATTATGTTTAAAGTTCATGTCTTTTAAATTGGACAGAGTATTTCCTGAACGTAATATCGACTACAATCTGCTTTTGCATCGACATATCATGGAATCCTTGAATGTGCGAAGAGTGCAAATGAGTGCTTTATTTGTTTTATTATTCTGGATGGTTTGTGAAAGATTCGCTTACTTTATAAATATTATTTAAGAAAGAAAGTGTTCTTTGTTCTCTATTTATATGCATGAAAAAGGTTTTTGATTTTGCCTGATGAAATTAAAAAAAAAGTTATACAACTTTTATATTTTTAAATTTTAGTTGCCGTGTAAATGGATTATTCTTTCTATTGGGTACAAATATATTATTATTTATTATTTATTTATTTATTTACTACATTCATGTCAAATTTAGATGCACATCTCACTTCTTTTCTTTTACTTGATGAAGATTCATAATTTAAAATAGAAATAAAACTAATAGCTAAAATCTTCCCAAAATCTCAACTTAGTTTGAACATGCTCTTTAGTTATAAATACCTGATGAAGCTACTGCGCTGGGAAACAATTGTCGTTTTACGATTACGTGTTAATAAAGTGAAAATTTTAACTCTTAGTTTTATTTCTATTTCACTTCGCTTGGCCAAACTGGGCAATCACTTTTTATGTGAGTGTTCTAAGATGTTTTGCAATTTTCTGATTTGTTGCGATGAGGACAGAGACAATAGGGTAGTTAGGATATGACAGTAAAACTCAATTTTAACATTTTGCTGTAGACATTTATTGATTTATAGTTGACATTATACTTTAACACCAATATATTAATCTGATATGTATAATATGATATGTATTTTTCTCGTAACACCGAGAGTTTTAGCGCGCAGACCATTTTCAACATTTTACATCAACATTCTAAATTTAAATAAGTATATTTTCAAATTTTCGAACGTTACATTGAGTATTGAAAATGTTCTTTCTTTGCGCGAAAAGAATAATACATCACAGTTAGACGGTTAAATCTGAAATATGTTTGTGTTCTACGAAAGCACACAGACATACGCACACTAAACCTAAGATATGTTTTCTTTTTTTTTAATTTAAACTACAACTAGGCCAGATTGAAAACTCCTCAAAAACATCTTATTGGAAATACTAAAAATACCTCAGCCAATAGTTTTATGTTTATTATAAGTACTTTATTCCGTGTATTTTTTAAATACTTTAAAATTTATTTGACTTTGATAGTCATACTATTATTATCTTTGTTATTTATTCATGTCGAAATCGAGCTGCACGATTTTGCGGAGGGCTCTAAATAATTCTTTGAATAATAATTATTAGAAAATTGTTTAAAAAAATCTGAAGTAAGATTTGCAGTTTCGTACAGCTTATTCACGACTAGATAGGATTTACATATTTGGTTTTATCGATAACTTGAGTTAATGCATTTGCCTCTTGAATGAGGTAAAACGAGTTAGTCGTTTTTCTCCGGCTGTGTGTTGAACAGCATTTTTCACCTGATCTACTGCCACAGGTCCAATACACACTAGAGGATCTTTGAAGTAAGAACAAACCTGCAACAAAAAATTGGTGCGTAAACAAATTCGTGGTGGGTTTTCGTACACTGTATTAAGATATTAAAAAAAATAACATTGTCCAACAAATTTTTTTTTGTAACAAAAAGCTGAATAGCATATTGTAGTAAAACGAACCTATTTAAATATGACAATAGCCAAGAAAAAATTGTAACATGTAAGGTTTTCTTGTTACCTTAGACAAACCACATGTAGAACGCTACCATGTAATATTTATTGAAAAAATTATTTCACGAGTTTTTGACCTTATATATCGACTATATTTATAATTTATATTAAGTTAGCGTCTAAGAAAAAAGCAAACATCAAAAATATTTATCTGGAACACACTAATTCTATTTTTCCTTTTATAGGGGGTCATATCTTCCCTCTTTAAAAACCAGCAGTAATCACCCATCATGGTTGAAGCCCATCGTTCTTGGAACCGAATTTCCATTGTCCTTATATCTTGATGTAATCTTTCACCCTGCTCGTCGCTGACAGCGCCCAAATTCTTAGGAAAAAATGATAAATGGAGCGATTTGTGGGAGTTTAAATGTTCATTAATTAGTTTTTCGTAGTTAGCATACATATTGTTGCATAAAAATCCCCTCACTACACTTACGAATGAGTTTCAAGCTCGGAGTTGTTGCGCGGTAGCTTTTCTATGAAATTAACATTATCCAGCAATTTTCAAATTTATGGTCCAATAAAAATGTCTTCTTTTAATTTGGCATCACTTAACTTGGGAAAGACTTGTCTTAGGGTATTTAAATCCTTCAGCCTCCTTCACAAAGTTTATCATCAGTTCAAGTTTAGTGTGAGCAAGGAGGCAAAAGAACATTTTTTTGGTCTATAAGGGACACATACTTAACATTTTGAGTGCCCAGTTAAAATTCACTCCTTTTTGCCCAAATTTTAGTTACATAATGTTAATTTACTGCTCGACTGCCCCACAAACAAAGAAAATTGCAACATTTTGTAAATCCTCCCTGAAGTCCTAGTAAAATTGCTATAACTTTTAAATCCCGACATATCTTCTATTTGATTCGGTTATAGTTAATTGCATTTAAAAGGAATTGGCAAGTAGTCTAGATGATTTTAAATCTCCATATTTTAATAACACAGCTTTTAAACTATATTTCGAAGAGTCTATGAACAAGCGCCACTCACTGGGAGAATGCTAGAGTTCCTGCATTAAACCATCGATATCAGTACACGCATATCACGAATTTTCCATAAAATAAAATGCAGAAAATGTAGCATTTCTTTTCCTAAAAGTTGTAATTTCTTTTTTTTTGACTGGTAAGTTCCACTCCTTAAGACGGGAAACAAGAAGTTCTGACCCCAAATCACGTACTAAATTATTTGAACTTTGAACACTTTGAACAATCAACAGTGGATCGCCGAAACTGGGACCTGTAGTAAAATTGTGGTCAGTACACTGTTCTTCGGAGCTGCCTGATGATGCATTACTAACTCCATTATCTCCAAAAACAATATCTTGCCAATCTAAAGGCGCATTGGTACTAATAAGTCTACATTGTGAGGAACAGGCCTTATGGCAGAAGGCAAATTCGGGTATTCGATCTTGTGCTTTTCTTTTTTGGAATAACCTTCAGTCTTTGTCATGCAGAAATAGCAATCGTCAAAATGATTGGTGGGTTCTCGCCATACCATTAGACCTGCAAGAGGCATACTTTTTCTCTTCTCTTTCATTCATTGCACCAATGACACGCTACAGCTGATACATCGCATATGGGGAGTCCATTGCTCGGATTGATCTCCGATTGAAACGCCAAAATACATGAAATAAGCTTTTATCACATTTTCAGAAAATGGTCTGGCTTGTGTCTTCACCAGAAATTCTCGAATATAATAAAACTTGTCAGAAGAAATTTTGCATCGACGGTGCGTTTCACTTGACATTTTCATCGTTGAAAAGACTTTTTTAACTACACACAATCACTCACTTCGAAAATCAAACGAAGACTGAATAAGGGAATACGTTTAATTTTATATAAACTCCATTTTAGGTTGTCCTTCTATTTTAAAATGCACCGCTTTTAAATATCTCTTCATAAACTTTACTACTTACCAATATAATAGGGTCTAATGAGCTCATTGAAAACTGGACGTATTAGGTCTTTATGAATATTTTTTCTATTATTAGAAAGGTATTAGCATTGCGAAAATGATGAGCTGAACATTGTTACATAAATCGTGTCGCCCAGTGTTATTAGAGAATCATTCAGTTCAGTTGTTAAGAGGACAGAAGCAAAATAAATATGTAAAATAAACTGAATAGGCTAAAAATCCGAATATTATGTATCAGGCGAGCCACAAAATTTGTATCCTAGGTAGGCGCGAACGACTGAGATAGACATATTAGTCACATCTGAGCTTAGAGAAGTGACATTTGTAAATAATCATGAGTCAAATTGACAAGTTACGGTTTAACTTATTACTAATAGTACGAAATGTAGGTTAGAACACTTAATCAATCTAAGACATAACTGATTTAATCCATGGCATACTCTGAAAACTTTTTTTGTGGCTCAGTCCTTATAACAAAATATAGTGCTCTAAATATAGAGGAAGCAATCAGGATAATGTAGGCCGCAAATATTAATTTGGAATAAAATGCTATTCCAAGATCACTAACAGCAGCTGGACGCTGGATAGCTTCTGTAGGATATGTGCATAACGATTGAACCGACGGGAGAAAATAATAATATTAAACTTAGAAATATTCATCTACACCTTATTCTCATTACAACAGGATTTCAATATATCAATTCTTTCGAATCTTGAAGAGGAGTTTATAATCGTCTGAAAATGTTTATTATTACATTTAATTCTATCACGCGCATCATCAATGAAAATTAAATAAATATTGGTCCTAGAGTGGTTCCTTGTGGAACACCAGATGTAGGTGAGAAATATTTGGATTGATGGTTGCAATAAACAACGAATTGTTTTCTATTAATCAAGTAGCTCGGAAAAGGGGTTATTAAGGCCATAAAAATGATATTAGGTCTACTTAGTAATAAATTATGATCTGTGCAGCTAAAAGTTTTAGTAAAATAGGTCTAGACGAATCAACTTGCTCATTGTTGTCTAAGCATTTAGAAACAAATAGAATAATAATAGTAAGATTAGTGATGGTGGAATGCCTGCAATCAGACTCCATGTTGTTCTTTCGATAAACGGATTATTTATTGGAGAAAATACTGGCATAATGACAAGTTTAAAAATCTTGGTAAAGTCGTTAATAATGATTTTTAATTGAACGGGACTAATAGATTTCCAGCAATCAGGAAAGAATGATTTAGAAAGAGACAAAAAGATGTGTTAAAACCCTAACAATAGCATAAGCTCACGCATCAGAAAGCCAAGAACAGAGCCATGACCCATAGTATTGCGTTTCTTTAGCTTTTTAATCACTATATATGTATTTATTGTTCTTGAGATAGTATATTTTCTATTCTCTTCTTTCTGGTTTCGTTTCTTTCAGTGCTATTTGGTTACAACGTGTAGTATTTTAAAAATTACGTTTTATATCATTATATTGTATATTTATCCTATAATTTTTTATAAATATTAAGTTTAATTTACTACCTTATTTTTGGACTGGTTTTCGTTTCTTCCTTTTAGTCCATTTCATTCTGTTCTTAGTATTTCTCTTTATTTTCATTATCTATGGAGAATTCTCGGACGGCAACCATAGTAGGATGGATTAGAGGCCATACAGATTGGTTGCATATTCGTCATGATACCGAGATATATTGCATTGCCTGTTAATTAAGTTTAAGGCGTCCACAAAAGTGTAATGCATGTTTCTTCAAAAACTCATCAAGATATCATATAACCATCTGCACCTGACACTTTTAACGAAGAACTGTGTGAAGCTTTCATGGCGGTCAATATCTCATTCAAAAAGCTTAATAATCCAGTCCTCAAGAGGTTTCTTACAAAATATACTGGTCGTCATATACCAAATGAATCTACTTTACGTTAATACCACTTATCAAAATGTTATTTGGGAACCATTGAAAAAATACGAACCAACCTATCTATCATTATCTTTGGGTAAGTACAGGCGAAACAACGGATGTAATGGGACGATTATCAAAGTATGGTGCACTTTTGCAACATTGTAATCGCACACCCATCACCAGTTGTGATGTGGAACGGACATTTTCTATTTTTAAAGACATTTTAACATCTAAAAGAACTAGTTTAACACAGGAACAGCTTGAACAAATTTTAGTTATTCATAGTAATGTTTTACACTTTCAATGTTTTACAGAAAATACATAGTTTTGAGTTTTGTTTTTTGTAAATTATTTTTATTTAAAATTCGATAGGCAATTCGCTTGTCAGCATTACTTTTGTTTCAGCAGTAGTTGCTGCCGGTTACCAAACCGTTTATTATATTCGCTCTGTTGTGCATTGACAGATACATATTAACTGCATATGTAGATATGTGCCACTTATGCAGCTAGCCACACGTATCAAATTGTTCGAAACTTACGGATCACTTACAGAGACAAACCTATTGCGAATACAAGGCAAGCGCCTATGGGCTATCAATCATCAATTGCTTGAGCCGCTCTCTCGTGATGTGTTACGCATGTAAAAATTCAAAATTGCAAAGTATTTTGTCCGGAGCTGCAACCTTTTTTGACGAAGTAAGATTACAATTTAAAGTTTCGCAACTACTTACTATACCTACTTCGTTCTTTAAATAGATAGGCAAATTTTAAAACATCCCACCATTTCTGTAATTTCTGCAGTCAACAAAAATTTGTAATTAAGTTTCTAAAGTGTATTTGTTTACTTGAGATTCTTAAATATGTGTGTTGCTTGTTTAAAGATAAAATCACTTCTTTCTATAACTTATTGCCTAAGAAACGAGTTCTTTCCTACCATCACCTCCAAAAGCGCGAATCATCAGTTCACCAGTCTCGGATATTTATGTGCTTAACAAGAGCGGGCTGTGCGCAATATGTACAAGCAAATAATTATTGAAAGTTTTAAATGATATAGGGTTTAATTGTGTTCAAAATATCACGAACATAAGGTAGTGTGCGTTCACTATATGTTCCATAAATCAGTGGTTCTTTAAATGTGTGCCGCGGCGCTCTGGGACGTGTATTCCCTAAGCGGCCTAATAAAGTTTGGGAACCCCTGCAGTAAGTAATACATATACTCGTATGTATGCATTTATTTGTATTTTACAGGTATCGGAAGGTCCACGGTTTATTGCTTTATCGAAGAATACAAAACTAAAGGTTTTGTTCCACCTCCACCGAAATACTCGGGTGGACATTGCCTTCGCGATGCATTTGATAATATTGTATTGTAAGAAGATTGTACGGAGAATAATACATAGTTTCTTTCTTTATGGTGAACTTCCTGTAATAGATTGTATTTTAGCTAAAGTGAGGCAAGACGAAACATATAAGTCGTTTAACACTTTATAACAAAGTGATTTGAAACATACTTGAGTAGATAAAACCTCACCAAATTTTGTATAAAACAAAAACAATTTTAATAATATAAAATATTCTTAAAAATAGGGTGTGAAGAACACAATATAAGTTCATATATTTGTGAAAGTATTTCTCTAGAGACGCAGACACGTGTTTCATCTTACTACACAATCGCCAGTGTGCCACATGAGCAGCGCTAAATGTTCTTCTACGCTCTTAATAACGTCTGCAATATAGCAAAATTGTTGTTTTTGTGAACACATCTCTCCAGTGGTGGCGCACTGACGATTCTATAGTAAGATGAAACACGTGTCTGCATCTCTGGAGAGATACTTTCACAAATATATGAACTTTTAATGTGTTCTCCACACCTGATTTTTAATAATATTTTATATTATTAAAAATGTTTTTGTTTTAACACTTTATAAGACGATCAAAATTCTTAATTTTAAGAAATTTGCATTATTAAAAGTATTGATGTACAGTACTGTTCAAATAAATCTGGGACAATTTTAATTTTCTAATGTCATTTTGGTTTATAAATTGAACAAGATTTCCATGGTTTTCATACTATCTCCAAAAATAACAGAGTTTATTTAATACAATTGTCAAAGTGCCAAAGTATAACTACTTTTTCCAAAGACATCTCCAAAGACATTCTCAAATAAATCTGGGACAATTTTAATTTTCTAATGTCATTTTGGTTTATAAATTGAACAAGATTTCCATGGTTTTCATACTATCTCCAAAAATAACAGAGTTTATTTAATACAATTGTCAAAGTGCCAAAGTATAACTACTTTTTCCAAAGACACTTTACGTTGAAAAATGCCTCGAAAACTTACAATCGTTGAAAAAGCGCGGATTAAAAATACAGTGTTTGCAACTAAGAAACGATGGGAAAACGAAATGACTTTAAAAAGGAAGATTGGTGCAGGACTGTTCAACATAAAGTCAACTGTTGGGAAGATATGAAACATTTAGATTATATCAGAGATAACCCATTTGAAACTGCAAGAAATGCAGTGATACACAGAAATTTTCCCACCTCCAGAGTTACGGTTTGCAGAAGAATATTAAAATCTGATTTAATGTGTCGTGTTGCTGTAAGGAAACTGTACTTAACGAATGAGCAGAAACAATACCGATTGTTATTTGCTTTAAATCTTACTAATAATAAGTTGGACAATGAGAACCGGATTATTTATAGTGATGAGAAGACTTTACAGTGGACTTACAACAATAAATTCAGAGTCTATAGACCACGGGCAACTAGTTTCAGTGAGAAATATATTCGTGCCAGAAGAACTTCTGGAAGATTCGGAGTTAAAGTTTCGGCTTGGATCAGCGCTCAACGTTTTGGAATATGCTGGCGTATTGAAGAGAGGTTTAACGCTATTGTATACAGAGACATTCTAGAATATATTATGCTACCAATAGTCCAGCATACGAACTCCGATTTTATATTCCAGTAAGATAATTGTCCGATCCATACTGCTGGAATTATAATTGACTCGTTTATAACTAATAACATCGAGATCTTTCAATGGCCTTTCAAGAGTTCAGACATAAAATCGATCGAGAATGTTAGAGGGCTTTTGGTTAAGATTATCGATAAACGAAATGCTCAACCACAAAGCATGGAAGAGCTGTGGCAATGGATTGAAGTAACATGGGAAGAACTGACAAATAATGAAGATTGGTATTTTACTTATTGTTTTTTTTAAGATTTTAAGCCTCCTTTGTGAATTTTTGTATTTGTATTGATATATTTAACACATAATATGATATTTTTGGAAAATTATTTTAGAATTGCTTTTTCTTTTGCTTTTTCCCGCGTAGAAATGCTTCTATCCTGACAAGAACCTCAACAACGTTTCAGTAAAATTTTATTTATCATCTTTAGGCGATGTTCTCTCGAATGCTGTTGATCTTCAGTTAGATGAAGAGTTGGTAGTGCAAGAACTGTTAGAACTCCCGAAAATTTGAAGGCGATATGGTTACTGGAAGCCCTCGCAGATTAGTCAGACACCACACCGTTGCTATCGGACTTTTGAAAGAAAATTTTGTATGATGAAATGGAGCATTCGCGTTAATTTTTGTAAGCACATGTATTTGAAGAAGACCCACAGCTCATCGATTATTTATGCCGGAGCGGTGAAGCTTATTTCAACTTTAGTGGATATGCTAATAAATACAATTGCCGCTATTAGAGCGCTGCTAACCTTCAACGGCTTCTCTATTCAGCCAAAGTTACAGTCTAGAATGTTATCTCTTCGATTGGAATAATATTTAAATATTGGAATAATCTTTAAATGCTGAACTTCAATCCACTGCTCAATGATTTTCTGTGAATAAACACCGGCATTTCCAACAAGATGGAACAACTAGTTATATAGCCAGAGTGACTATGAACCCTTTCCTGACTCACCTCGTCACTAGAAATGATGATCAGTGGCGTCCACGATGGCCAGAATGGAGCTCTTGTGATTACCTTTCATGGCAGATACGGAAGAAGTGCGAGCAACAATACCAGTCATACTCGCGAATTTGAGTATGAGACTCGCAAAATGTGCACAAAATGATGGTACACATTTTATTGGAGTTACATTCAAAATGTGTTGCTTCTTTTGCTTGTACGATATACTAATTTCAATTTGTGCTCTTAACATTTATTGCATAAATGAACAAAAAAATGTTTTCATATTTTTTTATTCCTATAAAAATCGAAAATATCGAAGGTGTTGTGGAATGGAAATGTATTCTATTTAGCACAAGTACTTACTTTTCGGGGTGCCTGTCTATGACGTCGCTGCAATTGACAACAAAGTCCTCTAGAAATGTCGCATTCGTTTGACATGTTACAAGGTTCTGAGTATTGTTTATCTTGTTGTATTGGTGGCCTGCAAATTCTTGTTGATATTCCTTGATCTCCTTCTGAACACACTAGCCCGGACTCACAGTCATTATCTCTTCTACATAGTTCTCCAATACGTCTTCCATATGCATAAACGCAAGTACCCATAGCTGAAACAAATGGTATTGTTTCTACAAAAAAACATTTAGTTACTGTTTCAAACTTGATATGTTTTTATTTGAAATAATATTTAAAATAGTATATTTTGTTCAAAAACAACATGGAATTTTTATTTATTAAGAAAAATGTTTCTTTAAGAGACGATAAAATTGAAAACCTTACAATTTACATGCAATAGAATAAATAATTTCTAATGATTTTGTAGATTTTAAACGATAATCTTATATACAGATTTGTTTCAACAAGAAGAGCGACATATTTTTAAATTGAAAGGAAACAACAACAAATGGAAATAGACCAAAAATTTTTAATTTATTTGGAGTGTCATCGATGCCATTAAGTTTTGAAAATAACATTAGTTAAATGACCGCCTCTGGAACGAATTCGATGAACCCAATTTTCAAGAGCTCTATTCAATAAATTAGACCTTATGCTACGAATGTGCATTGAATATTAAATTTTGATTCATCAATTATCTTTCGTCTAAATAATAGACTTTAAATAACCCTGCAAGAAGAAGTCTAAATGTGTTAAATCACAGCTTTTTGAAGATCATTCGGCAAGTCTATTTCTGGAAATAATCAACCGGCCAAACTTTTGACGTATTTAATCAATTGGTTCACAACCCATACCCACAACAAGACGGGGGGTCTTGTTGGAACCAGATGTGAGTTAAGACAATATCATTCAGTTTATATTATAAAAAAATTAGATATAATCGTTCTGTACTATTCACCATGACAACGACATACACTTTTGACATTTAAAATTTGGCTGCTATATAAATTTAAAAAAATATCACCTGTATTGAAAAACATATTATTCTTATGAATCCTTAAACCAAATTAAGAATTTTTCAATACAATTTGTATGGTATGTTGAAAATAAAAAGACTTGAATTCATTTTGTTGCACTTATACTCGTTCATACATACATTCTGCCAATCAAATACCGGAATATTTTAATAAAATATAAAATATTGATTTAGTCAGTCAAATCTTTTTCCTGGCCTTCAAAATGGACCAAGTTGAAGCAATATATTTATGCTAATAAATAATTCAGTTGTCCAAATGCTTTTGATATGGGAACTTTCCGGTATGGCCTTCTTGTTGCGAATTTTATTTAAAAAAGTTGTTTTTTATTGATTAGAACTTAGTTTGAAGCAGTTTGAATCAAAAGTTTTGTTCACTAATACAAAATTTAAAAAAATTGGGAATTTTTAAGGTTTCGATTGTAGGCTGTGATGAGATTAATGTTAATCTGTTAAATATTGTAGTCCGGGAATATTGTCTTATTTGTATTATTTTCATTTTTCACATTATTAACTACAGTTTAACTGTTAACTCTATTTTTGTGGAAAACGTCCCTGACATTATCGATATAAAAAGATCGAAATTTATTTTATTGTAATGACGAGAAAAATACCTTCAACAATGTATTGGATTCTATCGAAATGTTCAACCTTTGTTTACAATCTAGCAAATCTAGCGTCATGTTACGTATGACGGGAACTAGGGTGCCATTTTGTATGGGTAGTACGAGGAAATATCAGAAAATAATGAGACTGGTCCTGTAGTACAAAAAATGAAGCATTTCTCCACTCTGTGCAATACACTTGTCCCATTGTTTTGTACACTTGTCATAAACATTTGAGAAATAATTTTTTGAGAGTCTATTTAGTATACACACCACTCTAAATTCGACTCAAATTTTCGACCTCTCAATTCTTTTTTGGAAGTCACATGGAACAAGGTCAGGTGAGTAGGGACGGTGAACCATAATTTTTACTCCAAATTCTTCAAATGTTGGTTGACAAATCGCTGATCTGTGGGCCGGAGCATTTCGTGAAGCAGGATCCAACCGATGTCTTGATAAAGCGGTCGTTTTTTCTTTAATTTTGCCTTTAGGGTTCCTCGAAGTACATTAGAATAGTACTCTCCAGTTACTATATGTTCTCTAGGTACAATATGATCATAAATAACGCCCCATTTATCGAAAAAAATAAGTGGATCACTTTACCGACGCTTTCAGTTTTCGCGTTCTGCGGTCTTAGACTGCCTTTGTGCTTCCATTGCATATTTTGAGACTTTAATTCAGGGTCGTAATGATAAAACCAATTCTTGTCACATGCAACCACATTGTTTAAAAACTGTGGATTATGTTGCAATTGCCTTTTCCACTGTCGATAAATTGTCACTCGATTGGCTTTTTGTTCATCGATCGTCACTTTTGGAATCCATTTTGCCGCGACTTTTCGGTACCCTACATCTTCATGAATAATTTTTTGAGTGGAACCATAAGACAAATTAGCAATGTCAGAAATTCGATATATGCCAATCCGACGATCATTTTGGATCAAGTCGTTAATTTCTGCAATTTTTTAATAAATCCGTGCAGTTGGTGGTCGCTCGCGTCGAGGTTGATCTTCCACTGATTCAC
Source organism: Melolontha melolontha (assembly GCA_935421215.2). NCBI lineage: Eukaryota > Metazoa > Arthropoda > Insecta > Coleoptera > Scarabaeidae > Melolontha > Melolontha melolontha. The sequence goes on from OW285236.1 coordinate 132,745,594, forward strand.
AACCGTCTTTGTATTTCTTATGCCGCTCAAACACTCATCGCGATAAACTATCATCTGAGTATGCAGTTTTAATTATTTCAAACGATTCAGTTGGAGTTTTACCCAACTGAACACAAAATTTTATCGCATGTCTTTGTTCCACTCTCATTTTTTCGATGGGTACGTCAAACACTGACAATTCAGTAATTAATTTGTAATAAACGTCAAAAGTTTAATTAAGATAAGTACATTAGAGATGGGGCTTCATCTGCTATTCTTTGTGTTATAAAATTCTAGTCGGGAAAGAAGTTATAGCACCAGTCTCGTTATATTTTGATATGCTTTCGTGGTGGCCGTAGTCGCACGTTCAGTTTATTATTATATTAAATTTGTTTTAAACTAGGTAAAAGTGTGAAAGGGACTGTGCAATTGATGCGACAAGTGTAAAGGAATAATCGTTTATCTTCGTGGTATGGAAACAATAAAAGATGAAGTAAGGCATTGGTGTCCAATTTCAGCGCCTAACGAGAAAAGTGAGAGATAGGCTTAAAGTATATTGTTGTGCGATTGTGAGTTCTTTGTGTGACTGTATAGGCAGATGAGTTTGCTATAAGCTGGAAAACAATCTTAATGGAAGATTTAGGTATGAAACAAGTTTATTTTTTATCTTAAGATAACTAATGTTGGTTGTCCCAAGATCAAAAACATGAGCGTGTTTAGTATACAAGGCACACACTAAGAGTATTGTTGTGGAAGACGGAATTTGGTGTTTTCGTTATGATCCCACAACTAAACGTCAAGATGCGAATTAGAAGTTACTAAGAGAAGGCAATGTTGGTGTGTTTTTACGACAGACCGTTACTTAAATTTTTTTAATGTTGTAGAACGCCTGCGGAAGATTCGTTGCGTGCGGCATAAGTGTATAATACCAGTCAGTTGATTCCTGCTTAATAGTAATGCATCAATTCACAAGACAGTTGATTCAATTAATGACGATGCACCAATTCAGCAGATTTGTCCCTCTCTGCGTCTATTTTCCTTTTTTTTTATTGAACCGTTAGAAGGAAATTATTAGACGACATCGAAGCCATCCAAAGGACATCGACTCTCCGGGATATACCACAACAAGATATGCAGAGATTGTTCCAGTCGTTGCTTGATTGTGCCATTCGTTCATGTACTTTGAATAAAATACAAGTACTAGTTAATTGCCTCTTTTTCATTTTGTACTATGAACTAATTATTTAATCGTCGAACTATGTATGCTGGCATTTTACCAGCATATTGAATTATAAATAAAAAGAATCGATTTTTTTAAAAATATTATAATCTCATCACATATTTTTTCAGATGGCCTCATAAGATTGTTGCAAGTATTCTTTAACATTTTATACAACTATTAAAAATGTCTTAGATGTATGTATACAAATCAAAAGTTGCTGAAAATTATGAATAGTACAGTGACAAAACAAAAATGTATGCAGAGTATATGTAAAAGATGGAGCTCTTTTTAATTTGTAGTAGTTATAATTTGTTAAATGTACTGAATTTTGTAATTTTACGTAAATGTGCATAAATGATTAGCTTCGACCATTATGGAAGACAAGAATACTTCATTTAAAACTTTAAATTTTAAGTGGAAACCTGAGTTTTATTTTGTTCATCGTAGTTTATTATTCTTTATTCCTGTTTGCTTTAATTTCTTTAATGATTTATGTGTTGTTCGATTAACATTTTGAACGACCTACCTCCGTCAACGTCAATACAAACTTGTGCCGGGCAACAGTGTTCATTTGCTGTGCAGGGTCGATCGTAGCACGCGTCCTCGTCCCCTCTGTTCATTTCGAACTCCTCCAGAATACCCTCGTCGCCGCCAATTCTCTGAAATTAGAAAAACGGATATACTCATCCTTTTTCACGTAATTCGTATGAACTGTAAACTGACGTTCTTACATGTGAGTAGTGATTTACTGAAGAGGACCCTTTTTTCAATTCGAAGAAGTTTTTATTGTTAAATTATTTACTGGGTAATACATAGTTGGAGAATAAAAGCCTTACAAATTCTTTTTCATATTCAAAGTGACTTATTTTCAGGAAATGAAAATTATAGGTAACTCTAATCTAGGGCGACTTTTGATGCAGGCAATTTTTGCATTGCATCGGTTTCTTCCCACTATTGATCTATGATTAATATTTTATAAAGAGAAAATAATTAATTTTAGAAAGAAACTTTCATTATGATCCATCGTAGGTATCTTTGTGTCTTTTAGAATTAAAAAAAAGATTAAGATTAGTACGTTTACAATGTTACTTTTTGAATAAATTTCCATCGTGGAAATAATACTGTAACACTTCATATTAATAACCACGATAATTACATTTAAATCAATGAGATGACTAATTTGTTCAAACTATTCTGCCATAATTCAATTTAATTCTTAACACTAATGTAATTAGCACAAGTAACTGATTATGAATGAAACTGCGATAAAATGTCTCACGTAAATGTTTGCAACCAGATTGTCTTTGGTATTAGGATTTTAAAGAATTGCAATTAGCTTTAAGGTTTATTTCGTAAAGTTATTGTTGTATTATATTTCCTAGGTATGTCTATTTGATATTTATTAATCTATTAATGGTATCCTTGTACAAAAAAGGTTTAAGTATATCAATACGTTAAGCACGTATTCCGCATTTGTTACAAATGAAACAGACATGCAATATACATATCTGTAACTGTACACATGGACAATACACCTCGTATTTTCAGCATTTACTTCTGCTTAAGACACGTGTTTCTGCCATTTACTATTAGGCGTCATCAGTTAAGCTAGTGAAGTAATTAAAGCTTAAATCGCCTATAAGGTATAGCAAATTTTGGTAGCACCATATAATATAGTGACATCTGACGGACGAAAGAGCCGAAAATGGCAACCCTTCCCTTGACCGGCTATGCCGGTACAGAAGGGATAAGACAAAATTTGCTATACCTTATAGGCGATTTAAGCTATAATTACTTCACTAGCTTAACTGATGACGCCTAATAGTAAATGGCAGAAACACGTGTCTTAAGCAGAAGTAAATGCTGAAAATACGAGGTGTATTGTCCATGTGTACAGTTACAGGTATCCTTGTAATAAAGAAATTAAATAAGCATTTTTTTTTTATAGTCAGAACCTTCTGTTGCATACAAGTCAATGAAAATATTTGACAAATAACACTGGTCAACACAGTTTGGTTTTCTTATACACCAATACGTGTAGTTTTTGTCTTTTGTGATACTAATTCTGAGTCTGATTTAAAATTTGATCCATCACATTAGGATTTTGAGATATTTTCTGAAATAGTTTTTTTTTAAAAACGCATTAAAGTTTACAAAATTTCAAAATTACTTTTAGATAAAAAAGATACTACTAAAAATATTATACTGTCAAGAATTGAGTCGATACGTCTCAACAAGCCCTTGCATGTTTCCTACATCAGAGCACTTAAATCACGTCGGTATTCCTCTGGAACCAATCGAATTGGTAGATGTCTGACTGTGTGGGTATATAAAGAGCTACATACGGCTCTTGCGATTTAATGTAAGTTTGTTTGTCTTTTTATTTCATAATGTTGCGTATGTGTATAAGTAATCCAAACAGTTTCTGTTATGTATGTGGAGAATTTACTACCCACCAGCATAAGCGGAATATTACACCTTTAATTGAAAAGGTACATTTTCAGTATTTTGGCTTAACTATTGAACATCAAGCCAAGCCATGGGCTCTCAGCATTTGTTGTGCACGCTGTGCAAACGGTGAGAAAAGGGCTATGCCATTTGTTGCAAGACCTATGATTTGCCGTGAACAAACGGACCATTCGACTGATTGCTACTTTTGCTAGACGAAACCTTTCGGCTTTTCCATAAAAAATATGAAAAAGATTAGTTATGCTAGCCTTCTGTGCTACTTGTCCATTTCAAAGCGTTGCCAGTAACAAGATCCATAGGTGTTTCTATTGAAAAATATGATTACAGAAGCAGAAGAAGCAAGTGTCAGCGATGATGATATTTGTCATCTGAAGAGGACGGACCACACCTAATAAATCAGTTAGAATTAAATGATATTGGTTGGCGACCTGAGTGAGGAACACGGCGAAAGGTTTCATCAAGACATTTATGTTATTAAAAAACGTTATGAGTGCAAGTGGAAAAGTGAAATGCTTGCTAATTATTGTTGGATATTGACACAAGAAAGTGCTGAAGAACAGTATAAAATAAAAGAAAAAAGTAAAGTTTCATATAAAGTAATTAATATAATTTCATTTACTTTTCGATATTTTTTTTCCAAAACCTGACGCGCCAGAATAAATTTGTTTTTATTACTATTGTGAGAACTATGAAGGAAACGAAAATTGTACATAGCTTCAGAAAAATAAAAAAAATCAAAATTTGTTGACCAGTGTAATTATTAAATGTAATAATAATAAAATTTATTGCCCAACAGTCAAAACCAACTGAAGCACAATAATAAACAATTTATAATGCACATATCCTTAATTATAGCTTTTAATTTAAACTAACACAAAAAGTTGCATTTCATTACTTGTACAAACATAACCTAGTCCCTTTTTAAATCTTGAAAAATATTTGTGTAATAAACGTCAGTTACTCTACATATATTGCACAAAGATGAGTTTACCAACAAATTGGTTCTCGGCGTCAGTAACACAAACGTTGATATATATCTAGATGGACGGCTAGACAAAAATATTGATTGATGTCTTTGTCTTCGTTCAAGAAGAGATTGCAAACTATGGCGTTCTGTAGTCTATTTTTAAAGTAAGAATTAATTGCTCCTAAATCTGCGTGTGTGATTGGTTGCTTTACACATAGATATATATATTGCCGAAGTGTGCAATAAGGCAAGTAACGCTACAATATTAAATGTTGCTTTCGGGTTCAATGAATAAAGAAAAACTGGTAATGTCTGTATAATATACATGGTGATTCTAAATATATGCGACAAATTTTATGGGCTGATTTCTAAGGTTATTATGATCATAAAAGTTCATATGAATGTATGTCTTAAACGGTTTAGTTTTAACGTTACGAGATGTGTAATAGTAAATTTAAAGTTGATACAATAGAACGTACTAATACAACAAAATTAACTTGTAAAAATTGTTGGAAATGAGCGCCTTCAACTGCAATGCAAGTTTCTATCCTCCGTTGCAATGGTCTTACCAATGGTAATTCACGCGCAGTTAGACGCATCATTCGATATTGGCCCGTCTTCACCAACATCTTAGTGAAATGGAAAATTTTAAAAAACATACGGCTGATAGCGGGCACCCACGTACAGTTAGAACTCCATACGTGGAAGAAGTGGTGCTAAATGAAGTTGAGGAACATCCTACTACAAGCACTAGAATTGTTGCGTCTGACTTAAGCGTAAGTCAGCCCACAGTTTGGAGGATATTGAACAATCAACTGTTGTATCCATATTACATACAACGGGTACAGGCACTTTTGCCAGCAGATTTCCCGCAAATAATACAACAGAAAATCGTAATAAAAACTCAGTTTTTGGCTACATCGACGAAGCTAATTTCTTCAGGCATGCTATTATTAATTTTCATAATAACCACCTATGGGATGCAGAAAACCTACACGAAATATAAATTCTCTGTTAATGTGTAGGCCGAAATTGCTGGAGATCACTTGACAGGTCCATATTTTTTGCCGATGAGGTTAAATGGGGAAGTATACCGCCGCTTTCTAGAAGAGGAGCTACCACTACTGTTGGAAGAAGTCCCCTTGCAATTAAGATTACAAATGTATTTTATGCACGATGGTGCTCCAACACATTTCAGTTTAGTTGCTCGTGAGTTTTGGACGGTGCGTATCCAAATCGCCGCGATCTCCAGACTTAAATTCTCTAAATTTTTTTCTCTAGGGTCACCCTAAAACACTAGTTGATACGACTCACGTTGAAAATGTTGATGAACTGAGAAATCATATTGTTGCAGCATTTGAGACAATTCGAAACACCGCCTGTATTCTTGAACGCACTCGCCAATCAATGTAACGGAGGACAGAAGCGCATTGCAGTTGAAGGCGCTCATTTCCAAAAGTTTTTAAAAGTTAATTTTGTTGAATTACTACGTTTTATTGTATGAACTTTTAATTTACTATTAAACATCCTGTAACTTTAAAACTAAGCCGTTTAAGACATACATGCATATGAACTTTTATGGTCATAATAACCGTAGAAATCAGCCCATAAAATTTGTCGTATATATTTAGAATCACCCTGCATAATATAGTAAATAAATAAAAAACACATCCAGAATGATGTGATTGATCTGGTAAGTTTTACAGTGTAAAAGTGGCTATTCCATTTACTCCTTCTAGTTTAAAAATAACGCATAGTAATAAATTAAAGACAATACCCCTAACAGGGTATTGACCTTCAGCTTTGAATGAGATATATTTACAAAATTGTCCTTGAATCTTTTCAATACTTAATTGATGAGAGACGTAATATGCAACGGGATTCCAAGTAGCTCATAATAAACGCGAAATATACCGCCTGATTCTGAGCAAACGCAACGATCCGAACGTATGAATATTTCTCCCGCTTCGAATACAATTCCCCTGAACGCGTTTAGCCAATCACAAAGCAGTCTGTCGCGCAACCATTTAACAACTAATGTCACAAATTAGTGTCACCACTGTCACCCTATACGAAGTCTCTTAAGCGTTTGAATAGTGAAAATAAGAAAAGAAAATAGACATTACTGGTTCTGTACAAAATTTAAAACCATTATTCCCAAATCGCAGAGTTCCTAATGATACGTTCATTTTAGTATGCGCTGCAATAGAACTAAATTCAAATTTGACAGATAGCGATATTTCCAACGATTTAGGCATATGCTGCTCTTCCGTTAACCGCATACTAAAATTAAATGGTTTTCGTAATTATAAATATTCCAAACATCATCAATTATTTTACGGTGATGAGTTTAAACGGATGAATTTCCGTTATTATATAATTAATTTCTCATTATGAACAATTTATTTTATTATCTGTAAGAGTAAATTTTTCTTTACATTACTAGAATTTTATTTAGTTTTTATTTATTTCTGAAGTTTATTTAGTTTACTATGAACAGTTTTTGTGACCTTTATTATTAAAATTTAATTTATTAAATCTCTTGATGCCTTATTTGCAATTTTCTTAACCGCTTATTAATAATTTCATTACGCTTTGTAGAATAACGTATTGCAATTTACTCATTACCATAACACAGGACTAAACAATTTATAGTCCTTTAATAGTAATTTGGTAATCAGATAATTTTTCTTACGCGGCTCCATAATATGTAAGTATGTATGATATATGACATTGATGTTGACATGCCTACAGCATTCAGGGGAATTGTATTCGAAGCGGGAGAAATATTCATACATTCGGATCGTTGCGTTTGCTCAGAATTAGGCGGTATATGTATACAGGCTGATTCATTTTCGGCCCTCACCATGGGGATCTCGCTTATTATTGGCGATAGAGTATAGGTTTAAATTTGGCAAAGTTGTTAAATTTTGTGTTTGTTATAAATCCGTAAAGAAAATAGACCTGTGACAAATGACCTTCGTTATTTAAAAAAAAAACGCGAAAACCCCATTTTCTTCTTTTACCTGTAGCACCGACATTTGGCTTTGTAGAGAAAATATAAAAACACATCCTTGTGGCCATTTCTAAACCTCTATCCAGTGGTGTACTCTAAATTTTTATACGACGTTTCGTTTCTTTCTGGCCATCATCAACTATCTAATTTCTTATAGGCGCCATATTGGATTTAGACGTCTTAAGAAAGAGTTTTTTTTTCTGATTTCAACCATGTACCACATGCTGACTAAAGTTTTTGACATTAGGTTTTATTTGAAAGAATAAATTATAAGATTAAATAAGGTAGCCATGGAATTTCAATCTGTCAAACATTTCATTTATTGTTCATTAATAATACAAAAATGTCATACACTAACGAAGAGAAACGAGATATGATAAGTATTTTTTATTCTTCGAACCGAAATTCAACAGTAGCGAGTACAAGATATCTACAATTATATCCAGAACGACAACAGCCTCATCGTACCATTTTTCTAGATCTCGACAGAAATTTGGTCGAGAATGGATCATTTACTAAGCCGCGTAATGGTCAAGACAACAGGAATTTAAATGAAAATCGACAAGATATTTTACAAATGGTAAATTAAAAGCGTGTTTTCAAATTTCATGTTAATCTTGTATTTTTATAGATAAATAATAATCCATCAATTTCTACACGCGAAGAAGCGTCAGAATTAAATTTGTGCCAGTCCAGAGTTTGGAGAACTTTACATAAAAGTAGGTTTAAACCATACAGGATCCATGTTAGTCACTCTTTACAGCCTGGAGATAATTTGAGAAGGCTAGAATATTGTAATTGGTTAATGGGAAGGATAGAAAATGACGAAAATTTTTTAAGCAAAATCATCTGGTCAGATGAAACAAAATTTACAAATTCTGGAATGTTCAACAGAAATACGGAGCACTATTGGGCAGTACAAAATCCCCGACAAAACAGGGCTAGAAGACCACAACATCGTTTTGGAATGAACGTTTGGATGGGTATTTTGGCAAATCGTCTCTTAGGACCAGTTATGTATGAAGAACATTTAAATGGAGAAAGATATTTAAACATTTTACGTACATACGTATCTGACTATCTTGACGACAATATCCCATTAAATCAATTACAATATTTATGGTGGCAACAAGATGGCGCACCAGCACACAATGCAGCTGTTAGAAATCTCTTTAATCAAGAGTTTGCCAACCGTTGGATTGGAAATAGGGAAGTTGTTGAATGGCCTGCGAGATCACCTGATTCAAGTCCGCTAGATTTTTTTTTTATGGGGATATGTTAAAAATAATATTTATAAAGTAGATGCGCCACAAAACATTGAAGAATTACGAGACAGACTTCAGAATGCCTTCGATGCAGTTCCTAGAAGAACAATACAAAGGGCAGTACAAAATGCCAGAAGGCGTGCCCAATTGTGCATTACCGAAGATGGCCAGATAATTGAACATTTACTGTAATTGTTTATTGTTTACTTTTCTATGTATTTTTATTAATGTTTTTGTTATCTTGTACTCGCTACTGTTGAATTTCGTTTCGAAGAATAAAAAATTCTTATCATATCTCGTTTCTCTTCGTTAGTGTATGACATTTTTGTATTATTAATGAACAATAAATGAAATGTTTGACAGAATGAAATTCCAAAGGCTACCTTATTTAATCTTATAATTTATTCTTTCAAATAAAACCTAATGTCAAAAACTATAGTCAGCATGTGGTACATGGTTGAAATCAGAAAAAAATAGTTGATGATGGACAGAAAGAAACGAAACGTCGTATAAAATTTAGAGTACACCACTCGATAGAGGTTTAGAAATGGCCAAAGGATGTGTTTTTATTTTTTCTCTACAAGGCCAAATGTCGGTGCTACAGGTAAAAGAAGAAAATGGGTTTTCGCGTCTTTTTTTTAAATAACGAAGGTCATTTGTCACAGGTCTATTTTCTTTACGGATTTATAACAAACACAAAATTTAACAACTTTGCCAAATTTCAACCTATACTCTATCTACAATAATAAGAGAGATCCCCATGGTGAGGGCCGAAAATGAATCAGCCTGTATATATGTATATACATATATATATATATATATATATAGATTCACTGTAAAATAGCTGTCACAGTTGGACTTATACTGACCAAGTGTAGTCGAAATCCAGAGAGTTATGCTGTTTGTCAAGAGCTGATATAACCAAAAATAAAAAAAAAATGAGTGAAATTCAATTAGAACATAAAAGCGCGATAAAGTTCTTGACGAAAGAAGAAGAAAATGGTTAAAAAAATCATCAGAGTGTGAGTAACATATATAAGAAAGATGTGCTGTCATATTTTATAGTGAAAATTTGGTCTAAGCAATTTTAATGGGGTAGGGAATAAATTCAAGACGATCTAGGATACGGAAGACCTATCGATGCAAGAACTAAGGAAAACACCAAGAAAGTCGAGGAACAGGTAGAGAAAGAAGGTGAAAATTATTGCTGTTGCAGTGGAGATATCAGAATTCACAGTATTAAAAATTTTACATAATGATTTAGAAATCAACAAAGTGTCAATACGATGTATTCTCTGATTGATTAGTCCCGAACAAGAATTGTGTCGGTAACAAATTTGAGAGGAAAACTTGAGGGTTTTAGCTGACGACAAAAACCTTTTTATGTTATTTGTTATATTACGAGGGTGGGACAGTAAGTCCCTGAATATTGAGATAAGGAACACTCTATTCGGCAAAAAAGTTTTACTTTTCAGCATAATCTCCTTTCAGCTCGATACACTGCATCCAACGTTTCTCCAATTTTTCGATGCTCTTCAAATAATACGATTTCTCAAGGCCCTCAAAATAGGCGTTGATATCATCGATAACCTCTTCATTCGAACCCAAAGCTCTTACCGTCAAGCCTTTTCTTCATATTTGAAAACAGAAAATGGTCGCAGGGAGCTAAAACTGGGGAATATGCCTGATGAAGGAGTAATTCGTAATCTAGTTCATGCAATTTTTCCATTGCGACTGCGGACTTATACGGTCGTTTTTGCTTCAAATCGGCGTCGAATCGATCCAACAGCTCTGCATATGCGCCGGTGATCGTTTTACCCTTTTCAAGGTAATCGATGTGAATGACACCGCGCGCATCTCAAAAGAAAAACTGTCACCATGACGTTGTTGGCCGACAGACTCACCTCGGCTTTCTTTGGCTTCGATTCGTCACGAGAAGTCCACTGTCTCGACTGTTCCTTGCTCTCTGGTTTGCTGTGATGAATCCATGTTTCGTCCACGGTTACGAAACAGCGTAAAAACTCGTTCGGATTGCGATTGAACATCGCCAAACGAAGTTGTCAAGCGATTGCGTTTGTTGTCAATTGTGAGCAAACGCGGCATTCGTCTTGCGGATAGTTTTTCATATCCAAATATTTATGCAAAATTGAAATCACTGATACATGTGATATGCTTGTAGCCTCTTCAAGTTCGCGCATCTTCACTCGCCAATCGTCCAATATCATACTGTGGATTTTATTGATAATTGCTGGTGTGGTGGCCTAAAGAACGCTCGCTTTCACTTGTGTTGGCATGACTGCACCGAAATTGAATATACCAGTGGTGGATGGCTCCAATCGATGATGAAGAGTCTCCATAATATTTTTCAAGATTTTTGGCTTGCGTGATGGTTTTTTTTCGTGCAAATTCGAAATTCGACTTTTTCCATTTTTACGAAAATGCTCGTAGACGTCTCTTTCAAATGGATGTCACAACAAAACTATTTGACAGATCAGTCTGAAAATTAGGGTGCGTTCTTTAGAAGAATGCTTATTAACAAACACAATGTTGGATTTGTAGGGGCAACGCCATCTGTTCTAATTTCTGTTCAATTTTCACTTCTTGACACACCCTCGTATTATATTATATTTATAACGGGCGATGAAATGTGAGTGTATCACTAGAACCCATCAACAAAACAAGAATCCTTGCAGTGGATCCAGACAAGGACGCAAAGTTCACCTGGAAAACTGATGGTGATGATGGTGTTTTGGGATACAGAAGGAATCTTCTTAGATGAATATATGAAGAAAGGTTGTACAATTATACAAGAAGTATATAGGGAAATAATCCGAAATTTGAAAACAAACATTCAGACTCAAATTGCTAACTTCTGGTGCTATGAACCCTAATCCTAAAGTAAACCTAAAGCTATCGTAGAAGCATATTAATTATGATTTTTAAAGCGCAGGCGTCGATAAAAAACCGCACCAAGATCTTTAAACACGTTAATCTTAGATGAAACTTGTCCATCAATATTATGTCATGGGTAAATGCTTGCATTTTTTCGAGTATAGGCAACGATTTTACATTTATTGGGGTTTAATTTCAAATTATTACTTCGACACCACTGAAACAAAATGTCGACATTTTCCTGCAAGACCCGAACCTCACTGTCGCACGAAATAGGATAATATATCTTGATATCATCATCATAAACCAATGCAGGACATTTTGTAATACCAAGAAGATGGAACGTATATTATAAATAATAATGGACCTAAATTCGAATACTGAGATACACCTGATATTAGTAAAAAACTTGAATTAATCTATTCGATAAATTTCATTAATTGCAGACATGCCAATACAATTAAGCTTTTCGACTAAATGCCATGATCGTTTGTATCTAAAGCACTTGAAAAGCCGATGTAGACGACATCAACTTATCCTTGATAGTAAAGAACTTCACTGATATAATGAGTGATGGTAGTCAAGTAAATGTTACTGTGGATTTGCCTGGCATATACCCGTGCTAAATAGCAGAGAGATGAGATTTCACATTAAAAAATAAACGCGAAACAATCATATGCACGAAAACTTTTGCAAAATTTGACAAAATAGCAATAGGTTTAGTAATGAAGCATCATCTTTCTTATACACAGGTATTAATCTTGCCCTTTGCCATAGAAGAATATTGTACAATAACAATTTTGGAGCAGTAATTTGCGAGAGCATATGAAAGAATTAAAAACCATTTCGTAGAATTTACAGTAGAGGCAGTATAATTTAATAAAATTTTGTTTAAGTTTGTTAAATATTTAGGGTATATGCTCAATGACATGGAAACTGCAACACCAAGAAGTGGTGCGAATTTTTTGACCAAACTTGGTAGAAACGTATAACTAGTCAAACGTAATAATTGATTAAAATTTTGTTGCGATATATCAAGTGGTCATGGCACTTCTGACACTTCATTCAGTTTTCGCTGACATTAATGTGTGGTGTATTTATTGTTTGTTTCAAATTTATTTCAACGGTTTTGTCTTATTATACCTTTGTTTAACGTGTTTAGAGAGTTTTATTATGCCTAGAGTGCGGCAACGTGGAAATTATCGCCAATTAAGCGAATTCGACAGAGGTCGAATTGTTGGTTTGCGAGAAGGTAGTTTTTCATACAGGGAAATTGCAAATCGCCTTAACCGGAACCAATCCACCATTATGCGCTGTTATCAATCATGGACTAGGGAGGGTCAGGAAAGACGCCGAAGAGGAACCGGAGGCCGAAGAAGAACTAATGGGATACAGGACCGCCGCCTTCGCCTAATGGCACTAAGAGACAGGTTCTCCAGTACCAGATCAATTGGTGACGTGTGGTTAGGCAATCAAGGTCGTCCAGTAACCCTTCGAACCGTTTATCACCGAATTAGGGGTTTCGGCTTACAATCTTATCGTCCACATCTTGTGTTACCACTTACGGCTCAACACCGACAGCAACGTTTGGAGTGGTGTAGATTGCGAATGCATTGGATCGTGGAGCGGCATAAGGTGGTGTTTAGTGATGAATCTCGATTTTGTCTAGGGATGCATGATGGTGTATGAGGGTCAGACGAAGACGTGGGGAACGTAGTGATATTCAGTTTTCCGTTGAAAGGCATGTGCATCGAGCAGTGGGTGTTATGGTATGGGGTGCTATAGCATATGGGAGTAGGTCTCAGTTGGTGTTCATCCAAGCCACCATGAACGCCCAGCGTTACATTGATGAGGTGGTAGAACCCCATATTCTTCCATATCTTCAAATGCTCGAAGACCCACTTTTCCAGCAGGATAATGCCCCTCCCCATGTAGCGAGAATTTCTATAAATCGCTTCGACGAGGCTCATGTCAATATCTTGCCATGGCCACCCAAATCCCCCGACCTCTCGCCAATAGAACATGTGTGGGACATTATGGGACGAAAACTTATGAATTTAGCCAATTCCCCGCAGACACTAATAGCTCTCCGGCATGAATTACAGGTTGCTTGGGACTCCATACCCCAAGAGGATATCGACCACCTAGTCGAATCAATGCCACGAAGAGTGAGGGAGTGTGTAACTAATAGGGGCGGCTCGACAAATTATTAATAAAAATTATGTTAAATTGTGTTAGTCTTTTGTTTTTTTTCTTTGAAATTTTAATCAATTATTGCCTTTGAATAGTTATACGTTTCTACCAAGTTTTGTCAAAAAATTCGCACCTCTTCTTGTTGTTGCAGTTTCCATGTGATACAGTATATATTCTATAGATTTAGATGTGTCAATATTTAATTTTTATATCAGTTTGGTATTGCCAACGATACTTTTGAAAATCTTGATATACTAATAATATTGCAGACATATATCATTTACAGGACAATTTAATACAATGAACTTACATAAAGAAGAAGAGCGGTAAAAAAAAAAAGAAAATTTTTAGTAGAAACGATACTGCAGAGAAGGTATTTTAAAGCGGGCGCGAAGAATATTTTGGTCAATGCTGCAACTTCCGTCCAAACGATAGGCTAATAATTGAAGATATTTTATTTATATAATTTCTAGTTGTCTTATGTAAACCAAGTAAGTAGAATTCGAAAGAGTGGCTGCACATTCTAGTATCGGTTACATCAAAGAGAAATGTAGTATTTTAGGGTTATAATATTGATCCTAAAATGAGCTATATAGTTTTCAATAATAAAACACAAAGTCGATCTTGCCGTTGAATAAATACTACTAATATGATCAACAAAGATCGAACAAATCATCAAAGTCTTTAGTGGAAGTAAGTAATAAGATGAACTATAGTTCCATTCAGGCAGTATTGAAACATAAGTAAATTATTGGCTCGCACAAATGATAAAATTTTACATTTGGCAATATTTGATCTGCACACCGATTTGAAATATTTGACTAAATAATTTTGAAGACTTGCGCAATTGTTCACGTTTGATACGCGAGTGAATATTTTTAAATCGTCGGTAAACAACCACTTGCAGCAGATAATGCTGTCGGGAAGATCATTAATGAAAAACTCTCTATGTCACGAGACTTAGTAAAGTCGGTTGCTGAGATACCAATTAAAAAGTTGAATTAATTTATTATTAAAGTTTGATGGAAGCACAGAATGGTGTAAATGATTAAAGGCTTTAACGAAGTCTGTAAATTCGACATCCATTGTCTGTATCCAAAACCTTGCTTAAATATTGTGTGAAATAACTCTGATTAAATGTTGCACACCTTCTTTTAATAAAGCCGTATTGGGCGTTTGATAGTTAAGTTTGAATCAAAGGATATAACCTAGAATAAACATATATTGTTTATATTAAAATTAAAAACTAAAAAAAAAACTTAATAATTTGCGTAACAGAACTATTAGTAGTTGATATTTGAACTAACTAAAAATATTAATCATTGTACCAGTATTAACTTCTTGCATTAATTCTAATTGACTTGTATTGATTTGAAAATTCAGAAAAATTAATATAGTACGTGCGGAACTAACTAATTCATTAGAAATAAACCTTGGTTAATTATTCATATTAGTTTGATCTAATATATTTTTTACACGCATCCTTACGTGATTGTATAATTTATAATAGTATCTTGTATTATTAAATAAAAGTTGATGAAAAGGTGTTGTTGAAAGGTTTTCAGAAAAAAGAGATCTAGAAAAGTTGGTAGCTTGAGTTAAAATTTAGGAAAAAAACGTCATGGTGTAATTTGCCAATTACCAGCTAACAAAAAAACATTTAGTTAATGCATGATTTAGTATAAGTCACATAAACTGTGGAAGACATTGATTTTCCACGTAATACAATCTACAATACTTTTATCAAGGAAATACGAGGAAATATCAGAAAATAACGAGATTGATGCTGTAGTACAAAAACGAAACATTTATTTACAAAACTTCAACAATTATCCTTCAAAGTACTCTCCATTCTGTACAATACACTTGTTCTATCGTTTTGTCCACTTGTCGTAAACTGTGAGAAACCATTTTTTTGGAGTCTATTTAGTGTACCCATCGCTGTTGAGCTCTAAATTCGATTCAAATTTTCGAAATCCCAAATTCTTTTTGACTTCAGGAAACAAATGGAAGTCACATGGAGCAAGGTCAAGTCAGTAGGGAGGGTATCCATAATTTCCACCCCCAATTCTTCAAGTGTTTGTTGAAAAATCACTGATCTGTAGGCCGGAGCATTGTCGTGATATAGGATCCAACCGATGTCTTGATAAAGCGGCCGTTTTTTCTTTATTTTGCCTTTAGGGTTCTTCGAAATACATTAGAATAGTACTTTCCAGATACTGTATATTCTCTAGGTACAATGTGATCATAAATAACGCCCCATTTATTAAAAAAACCTATGTGCATCACTTTAACGGCCCTTTTCACAGTTTTCGCCTTCTGCAGTCTTACACTGCCTCTTTGTTTCCATTGCATACTTTGAGACTTTAATTCAGGGTCGTAATGTTCGTCACATGTAACTGCATTGCTTAAAAACTGTGGATCAGTCGCGTTTTCCACTGCCGACAAATTGTCACTCGAATGGCTTTTCGTTCATCGGTCATTACTTTTGGAAATCATTTTTCCGCGACCTTTCGGTGCCCTAAATCTTCATGAATAATTTTTTGAGGGAAACCTTAAGACAAATTAACAATGTCAGAAATTCGATATACCAGGTGATTCAGTTTGGTATTCGCCCACCTGTAACTTTTTTACCTTTAGAAAAAAGTATAATAAACCATATATATTCGTTAATCCGATGGCAAAGCCTATTGGAAGGGATCAACAATTTATCTTTGCAATGACATCTGTCAAAAAAGTGACTGTCAATTTTCTTTTTTCAAATGACACCCTGTATATTTTTTTGCACCATTTAATAGGTATTTTATTTCTAATTCCAAATATGTATCACTATGATAAAATAATAAAAAACAATCACAAAAATAATAAAAGTTTATTCAGATGCGTAACAAGTAGATGACGATGAAAACGATTGTTAGGAAAATTTATTTAATAATTTTAGCAAAAAAACTTAGTTCATCAAATGCTCGAAATGTGCACCGTTCATCTCAAGACACATTTCAGCCCTATGAAACACCTCCTGAGTACAGACACGCAAAAGAACTTCTTGAGTCAATTTACGACATTCATGTTTTATTCTATTCTGCAGATCTTCCAAATCAACTAGAGGTTTTGTATAAACCCTCCCCTTAAGATATGGCCACAGAAAGAAATCAAGTGACGTGAGATCCGGAGATCTGGGGGGCCACTTTACTTTTACACTACTATTTCCAATCCATCTCCCAGTATAAACTTCATTTAAATAATTGGTGACAATTCTACCGCCACGAGCTGGTGCGCCATCTTGTTGTAATATCAGATTTGACCGTATTTGTAACGGAACATCGTTCATATATTCGTATAATTCCTCCCTTAAAAATTGTAGATACCTTTCCGCTGTGAGTGTGCCTTCATAAAATTTTAGTCCAATAATTTTTCCATTAAAGATGCCACACCACACATTTATTCCCCAAACATTTTGAAAATTGGTTTCTCGAAGCCAGTAAGGATTATGTTCTGACCAACAGTGGCAATTGTGGCGATTCACTTTTCCATTGTTATGAAATCGAGATTCGTCTGACCACATGATAAGATGTAAAATCCCAACTTCGTGGGCATAGTTCAGCCAGGTTATAAAGTTTACCCGTTCGTCGTAATCTCGAGGAAGCAAAGCTTGATGTACGTGAATTTTAAATGGATGCAATTTATTATCTTTCAAAATCCGTTGAATTGACGAAAAAGAAATATCAGTTTCATCGGCTATTTGCCGAATGGATATGTGGGGATCAACACTTACTCGAGCTAAAACTGCAATTGCATTGTCTTCATTTCTTGTAGTCCTTGGTCTAAAAGCACTTCTCTTCTTCTTGAAACTCCGAAATGCACCCAAATTTCTTGCTAGTTTTGCAAATAATTTGTCAGATGGCAATTATCTCTCTGGATACCGTTGTTGGTATATTCGTCTAGCGACCTTACTATTTTTTTGGCATTCCCCATAGATTAAAATCATATCTAACTTCTTTTGGTTTGAATACATAGCCATTTTTTAAAGAAATTACAACTAAGTGACGCGCCGTGATATTTGTTGTTGACAGTTAAAAGTGAATTGAAATTATTTTAATGGGTAAATATTTTTTTCCTAGAACTTACAATATCTCCACGATTTTAGTGACTAATTCTGTTACTCTATCCAAAAGTAAAGAGTGTGATACATATTTGGAATTAGAAATAAAATACCTATTAAATGTTGCAAAAAAATATACAAGATGTCATTTGAAAAAAAAAAAGTGGACAGTCACTTTTTTGACAGATATCATCGTAAAGATAAATTGATCATCCTATCCGATAGGTTTTACCATCGGATTTACGAATATATATGGTTTATTATACTTTTTTCTAAAGGTAAAAAAGTTACAGGTGGGCGAATACCAAACTGAATCACCTGGTATACCAATCTGAAGATCATTTTGGATCAAGTCGTTAATTTCTGGAATTTTTGAATCAATCCGTGCAGTTGGTGATTGCCCGCGTCGAGGTTCGTCTTCTACTGATTTACAATCGTCTTTGAATTTCTTATGCCACTCAAAACACTTTACATCGTGATAAATTATCATCTGGGTATGCAGTTGTAATCATTTCAAAAGTTTCAGTTGGACCGAACACAAAATTTTATCGCATACTTTTTGCTCCACTCTCATTTTTTCGATGAGTATGTTAAGCACTGACTATTCAGTAATTAATTTGTAAGAAACGTCAATAGTTAAAACAAAGCCTACTTGAGGATAAGTTCATTAGAGATGGGGGTTTCATGTACTATTCTTTGTGTTATAAAATTATAGTTGTGAAAGAAATTATAGCACCAGTCTCGTTATATTTTGATATACCCTCGTAGCTATGAAAAAATAAAGTTGATCGACTGCCAGTGCCTTTTATTACTTGTTTCACTACTGTCATTTTGATACAAAAGCTGAAGCAACGACTTGGCATAGCATCTTTTCGTTCATCGCTATGACAAGTTAAAGCAGTTTTAACAAGCCAGTTTATGAAATTAATAACTGATAACTGATCCACTTACAAGCATTTCACTATATATAGTAAACTGTGAAATTATAGTAAAATCGGTGAAGCAATTTGAAAATCTAGTGACAAGATAACGCTCAGAGTAATTCGAGATCCGTTTAATGGTACCGCGACTTTTCGAGAGAAAGCATCAAATTAACGTCATTGTCTCACATGTGTCGAAGGTGAACAAATTCGTAGTTTATTGATAAATGGGAAAAAGAGGAATTGTGGAAGTGTGTTTATCAAACACTACTTTTTGCGTGGAAAAGCCATTAAAAAACGAAAGAAAGGATGTGAAGATAAATTACGTAATCCTCTACCAAATGCCAAAGAGAATACTTCAAAAGTGGTCTGCTGCAAATAAGAACATAGATGGGGTTCTGCGCCCGATCCTTCGTTTACAGTGACTACCGAGGAAATGATTAACAAAGTACTTGAAATAGTGTTGAAAGATCTCCCACTGAAGGTGCGTAAAATAGCTCAGATTGTAAACATCTCTATTGACGGTGTATTCAGAAATATTTTGGTATGAAAAAATGGATAACATACTGTTACTGTTTATTGTCAGGCGACCAATGACGAAATGGCGTGACAAATTCAACTCCATGTTTGAAGATGTACCAACGCCATTCAAATCAGTTTTTGCTGCTTTATGTAACTGTGACGTGAACAGTCGAAACAATAGACTTCAGTTGGCGAACAAGCTCCAAAGAAGGTAAAGTGGATCCATGTGCCGGAAATTTTATGGTTACGGTTGTTTGGGATTTGCATGGCGTACTCTATATTGATTATTTTGAAAGGGGAAGAAGGATCTCATGACTGCATTATGATCATTTATTAGATCATTTCAATACTAAACTAAAGATTTTGGCAAAGAGAGAGTGCTGTGTCACTGTGATAATGGACTAGCTCGTTCATTCCTCTGCAATACTAACCGTTGATTTGTTCAAAACTACATTTCGAATTGCTGTCTCATCCCCTATACAAGGTGTGTATAAATTGGCGGACCCACTACACGTGGCGACATTCTTGGTCAAATTTTGAGTTAAAAGTCCTAATCCTAAAACGATGTATCAGGCTTCCTTTGTCTTCAGAATGAATTTGAAAGAAACATATATTTGGCAACATTGAACACGCATGTGCTAGTTATAATCTTCGGAACATTTTTACACGTCGTCATGTGAACCTTACATTTTAAATTTAAAAAAGAAACAAACGAAATAAAATTGGTTTCTTAGATTACATATTTATTACGAAAATATTACAAAGTTTTAAAAAATTTTGATAATATTGACTAATTTTTGTACATCTTCTTGATAGAAATCAATGTAATTATTACCTACATAATTGTTCGAATTGAAATCCATCAGTTTGTAGACATAGCTGCAATCTTTGTGGTATCGTTTGTACTATTCGCTCAAGTCTTTCTGGTGTGATTTCTAATACTGCGGCGTCAATTCGGGCTCTAACTTCGTCAGCGTCTTGAGGAGCTGTAGCATAAACTTTACCTTTAATGAAACCCCAATCAAAAATTCTAATGGATTGAGAACGGGGGATCTCGCAGGCCACAAAAGGGGACCGCCACGACCAATCCATCTGTCTGGGAAGTGTTCAGTCAACCAGTCTCTTATATTACGAGCAAAGTGCGCAGGAGCTCCATCATGCATGTAAATCATATTACGGCGTACGTTCAGCGGTATCTCATCAATAACTTGTTCTGAAACATTTAAATATTCACCGGCATCTAGGCGATTTGGTAAGTAAATTGGTCCAACTACCCTGTGGTTTATTATACCCAGCCAAACGTTAACAGAAAACCTTCTTTGGTGACCGTATTCGCGAAATTCATGTGGATTTTCATCTGCCCAATGATGAAAATTATGAGTATTAAACACACCATCTCTGGTAAACATGCACTCATCACTCCAAAGAATACGTCTTAAAAAGTCACCTTGTTCCTGAATTCTATTTAAGATTATATTGCAATAATTGATTCGAAATAAGTTATAATTTCCGTAGAGAGGCTGAACTTTAGAAACATGGTATGGATGGAGCAAGTTTTCTCGTAGAACCAAATGAACAGTCTTATTACTGGGAATATTTAGTGTAGAAGCTAATTGACGGGTACTCGCAGAGGGATCTTCCTGTATTGTGGCTAGAACTTGCTCTTCTAGTTGCACGGTACGCCTTTGCGTATATACGATACGGAATAAACGAACCTGTTTCACGAAGTCGTTGGTCCAGCCTTCGAAATACATTTTTACTTGGATGCCTCCGATTTGGAAAACGCACTCGATATTCCTGCCCTGCCATGCTAGCATTTCCACGACAGAAACCGTATATCATGTACATATCGGCATATTTGTTGAACGTAAAATTCATAATAAACAAACAGAACAACTAGTAAACACGAAAACCCGAAAACTGATTAAAACTATACAAATAAATACGAAAACTAGACAAAATTATACAAATAAACACGAAAAATAAGCAAGTCGTATGAAATTAGGTAGATTACATAAGTGTCAAAATTTGACAGTAGTAATGTATTTGACTAGAACAACATTAGGCTGCCTACTTATTGTTTTACAACGTTGTCAGATGTGTTTTTCGTCAAAATAAGTTAATAAACAAATTTTAAAAACAAACTTTAAAATCAAAAAGAAAACTTTAACGAAAGGATAATAACAACGATTCTTCTTTCTTCTAAATTGTAGCTCTTTCTGTCAATAAATATCGAGTAATAATGCTTATTTCATGACTGAAAGTCCGAAATTTAGGAACCTCGTGCAAAGATATGGAGCATGGTACAACATTTTCGTATTAGGATTTTGGACTCCGAATTTAACGAAGAACATCGCCGCGTGTAGTGGGTCTGCCAATTTATACACACCTTGTATACGTGTGAATGAGGAGGAGGCTGAAACAGAGGCCTATTTTGCATATTCAAAAATCGTCCTTTTTGGTAGGCATAAAAAGTTAAAACGTCGCTAGGCTAAGAGTATAAAATTAAAAGGCGATTATGTGGAAGAATAAAACGCTTTTTTTGTACCACTAATAGTAGTTCTTAATTTAAAAGTCACGTACCCATCAAATATTCTTCGTGCTTTATCTGTAGAAATGGCTGAAATACTTATAGAGCTAATATGTAGAATATTATATTAACATTTGCAGAATTGTGGAGTCATTTAAGTGGAAAAATGTTGAGTTTTACGTAAAATATGTTAAATTTACCTGAATTTTTTTATTACAGCATTTGTACCAATCTTTTCCTGTATAAAAATTTTAATTTATGCATATGCAAATATGTACTAATTTGCAATTCAAAATTTAAAAAAATTATCGGAAGATGATGACACAACAGCGCTTGATAATAATAGCGTTACTCACCGATATGGAGTTTCCATGTCCCCCGTATCCCATATTTGCAAGCATTTCTGGTGAAAATCTATTAAATAGACCTCCCCATGCTTCAGCTTGTTTACCAAGTAAACAAATTGCTATTACCGCTATTAATCCTCTCATTGTGTTCAGTCTGAAACAAAGAATGAATTGAATTTAATAAAAACTTCTACTAAAAACATTGGCGCTGCTGTGATAACATAAAATTTTATTAGCTTATTTCAAAGTGTAATGAGTTTTTCCTGTGTACACATTTTCTCCTGTATTTTTTATATTTCTAGAATACATATTTGCGGCAATATTAAATTTTATTATCGTATTTCAAAGTATAATGAGTTTTTTGTGTCTTCATTTTCCCGTTTTTTTCTATACTTATTGAACGTGTTACATAAAAATTTTATTATGCTTTCAAATTTCAAATAAAAAAAATATTTAGTTTACGATGTTTTATAAATTAATGGTTGCGAAACGCATGCCGTGTTATATTTTGCTATTAATGCACAGCAAAATTACCAACGACGTAATATCGCCGATTATTCTTAGATATAAAAAGATAAAAACAGAATATAAATTGTTGACGCCAAAAAATTCATGGACTATAACTACGATTTTAAGTTTGGATATACGTAGCTAGATAGCTCTTGAGCAAGGTGTAACTATAATTACAAATGTATACTAACAAAATGATATAAATTATAGCGTCAATAGCACTGATGACAGTGGTCAACACGTTCCTTCTTATTTATTAATTCCTGTAATTTATGTGCTTTTGCATCTTGTTCTAAAACTAGCTTCAAAGCTTTAATATAAATATTTGAAGTTATATTTTATTTTAGCAACTAGAATGCTAAATGTTACAAGAAATACTGCCTAACATGTTTTAATAAGTTTGGAAGTGTCTCGGCGCATTTACTGCGTTATATACGTTCTGCCACGCCCTTGTTTGGCCCACACCCAATTAAATTAAAGGATTAATAGGTCTGTGTTATACGGGTATGAAATAGTTACCTACAGGTTATTCAAATCAAATTAAATCAAATTGTGATAGTTCAATGTATCTTTATATTAACAATAAGTGCGTGTCTTCATCAGTACAAGCGCAATATTACATATTTAAAAGATTAAGCATATTGCCCCAATTTTTATTTAGAAATCAGAAAGCCCCCCTACACCAGGGGTGCTCAGTGATTTAGAAATTGCGATCTACAGGCAACAAGCGATCGACACGTACGACTACCGACTACTAGGAGTAGCCTGGTTACAACAAAAACAGAAACAGATTTATGAAAATTATTTATTTATATATATATATATAATGTGTTCATTTGAAAAGTCAATCTAGGTTACTTTGGAATTTTGATAGAATAAGACACAAATATATTAGTATGTGTTTGTTGTTCCGTAAACGTAAATCCAATGACATTTGAGGTTATAATAACATTCCAGTAATGTTGCAGAATATCATCAGAAATTTTGAACGGAGGATTTTAAAGTGCATTGATCTTGAAGGACAACATTTTCAACATTTGTTATAGTTTTCAATAAATACCTATTATTTGTTATTTATTTGTATATATGAAACTGTCAAAATATACGACTTCGTAGGTTAAGTAGTAAATTTTAATTTACGACATACTTTAAAATGTTCTCAGTAAATCACATGCTACTAGATTGACTTTTCAAATGAACACTTGTTATATATATATATATATATATATATATATATATATACATATATATATATATATATACATATATATATATATATATATATATATATATATATAAACTACTCAAAAATGAATAGGGAATTAGATCTTTTTTTAACAGATCTAATTAATTCGATTAAATTTAACGTATTTTCTCAAACTATAGATAAATTAGAAGGCCCACAGTCGTTTGTGGACATTTTATTTGGTAAATGTCTTTTCTGTGTGATAAAATATTGAATCTTGTATTTTAACATTAAATTAATTTAGAATACAAAATTATAAAAATCGCATTTTTTGACAAGTATTATTCATTTTAAACGTCATTTAAATAAAGAAACTTTTGATTTAATTGCGTTATTGCATCAGCGAGGGCAATCTGGAGCAGAAATTGCCGCAATTTTTAATGTGTCTCCAAATGTTGTTAGTAGGGCTCTAACAAGATTCCAACAGGTAGGATCTGCAAGGAGAAGACCCGGTAGTGGATCTGAGGGGAAAACAAATCAGAGACAAGACCGCTACATACGAATTCAGACAAGGATGAATCCGTTTAGAAGTGCTGTATGGTTGCAAACACAGTTACGTGCCGCCACTGGAGTTAGAGTTTCGGATCAAACCATCAGAAACCGTCTGAGGGAAATGGATCTTCATAGCTGCAGGCCTGTGAGACGCCCAAAATTAACTAATGCCAATAGAATGGCTAGAAGAACTTGGGTTAACCAACGACTAGCAGAAAATTTTCAATGGAAGCATGGTTTATACACCGATGAATCCAGATTCTACTTATTTAGTGATAATCGTAGAGTAAGGGTCTGGAGAACTCGAGAAGACCGTTATAGACGCCATTTTACAAAAGCTGTGGTGCCTTTTGACGGCGGTGGTATCATGGTGTGGGCGGGCATTAGTTTGAATGGACGTACGAACCTCCATCTCTTTGAAAACAATGTCAATGGACACATATACAGAGATGACATTATTCAGCAATATGTGGCCGACTTTCGTGAGGCTGTGGATGAAAACATGGTTTTTATTGATGATAATGCAAGACCTCATCGTGCACAAATTGTAATGCAAGCAATAAATGACCTCCATATTAACCATCTACCTTTACCACCAACGTCTCCCGACTTGAATCCAATTGAGCACATTTGGGACAGACTTCAAGAACAGCTCAACGAACATAATCCACCCCCAGTTAACGTGCAACACTTGCGGGAAATTTTACCGTTGTGTTGGAGAAGAGTGTCACAAGAACACATTAATAATTGCATTATGAGTATGCCCCGAAGATGTACAGCTGTGAGAGATGTCTGTGGCCATTATACACGATTTTAGAATTAATTGTTACAGAAAAATATTTATTTTAGCTATTGTTAAAAATGTTGCTTATTTCATTTTCTTCTTTGGCCGACATATCAGAAAATACCATCCGAATGAAAATACATAATTGAGCAGTAAGAGTCATAGGGTTGGATTCATCAAAATGCAAAGAAAAGTATGTACATTCCATAACATTATTTTTTAGTTTGGATACCAAATCTATGTTCATGATTTCGATACGTCTAGTAACAGTTTGGCGAAACAATTGAACATCCTTGATAGCAGATATCTGTTTTATTTTTGAAGTTATTAAATAATACATTCGCCGCTTCAACAAATGATTCTTTTACTACCGTTCCATCTTCGAAAGGTTTCTTGATACGTTGCGCCAGTATGTAGGGAATTTTAAAAGACGCGATTGTTACAGCTACCGATTGTTTCGCTGGCCTAGTAAATATGGATTGCTCTTTCCTTTAAACTACTTTTCAAATATTCCATTTTTCGTTTTCTTGACGCACTTTTTTGCGGAAAATAATTTTCATAGTCTTTGTGCATAATTTTATAATGCCTTTCTAAGTTTCCGCGTTTGGGCAATGCCACTGACGATCGACAAACGAGACAAATACACTTATCTTTAACCATAATAAACAAAAATTCTTCCTCCCAACCGTTATTATAATGGTACGTTTTCTTTTTTTTCGCCCCACTCATTTTGCCTTTTAAATATTACGTGTCATTCACATACCCAGTTATGACTGTCATAGTGTCGCATCGTCGCGAATTTTTATATGAATCTCACTAATCGAGAAGAAACGGGGAGGGTCGCCGAACGTTGCGCAGTCGCATTGCCTCAGGAGTCTCGCAAATTCCAATGAGAGACAGAAACGGCCTATAGTTGACGTTCGAGAGAACTCGAATTTGTGGAGTGAATATTTTTTTATGTTTTCATAATCGACTGTCTCACAATCGACCGGTCGATCGCGATTGACCGTTTGGCACCCCTGCCCTACATATTGTACACCACAGTAGCATATAGTTGTAGTACATAGTTATATCATTAATATTTATTATTTCGTTATATTTTTTAAGCTTGACATCTTTGAAGAAATATGTTAGGTATTATTATTCCTTAATATTCCCCAACCCGAAGCTGAGAAACATTCTACTCTATCCACATATCTGAGAGTATGAGGTCAGTGCTACGTGGCTGATGTTGCGGTGTTGGTATATATAATACAATGGTATTTACTACAAGTTCTATGATGTAATTTATTGTTCTTGTTTTTTTGTAATTTCCATTATTTTTGAGATTGTCGAAGTCTAAATCGGGGTGTTTAATCAGTGATTTCTGTTTATTCGGAGGATTCGAGGATTGTTCGGAAACTACATGGCCTAACACAAAGATGGCGCGAATTCGCAGGAATCTTCTTGACCATTCTGTAGAATCATCCTTTAATAAGTTAAATATCGCGGTACAGAGTGATCTGTCAATTAGTTTGTTTTTGACAGTACGCCAAAGTGAACGTCTTGTGTGATTTTGTAATAATGGAAAGAACTGAGTTGAAAGCAGTGATAAAATACTTTCATTTGAAAGGCTTAGTACTAACCGAAATCAAAGCAGAGCTGGATTCAACATTATTAGAATCCGCTCCTTCGTTTCCCATGGTTAAAAATTGCGTTGCCGAATTTAAACGTAGTCGTATGAGCACAAATTATGAACTTCGTAGTGGGCATCCAAAAATTGTTTCGGATATGATTGAAAATGTTCACGTCTTGGATGACTGTCGCACTTTTACTCGACAGTCAACCGTCGAGTAAAAGTGCGCAAGATAGTAGATTTTGTAGGTATCTAAAATGACAGTGTGCACAAAATTTTAAGTGAAGAATTGGAAATGAGAAATTATTCGGCGCGTTTGGTGCCGCGGTTACTTATACTGGAGCAAAAACTGAATCTTTTGAATGTTTCTCGCGACCCTTTGGCACGTTTTCGCCGTAATTAGGAGGACTTTGTACGCCGTTTCATTACTGTCGATGAAACCTGGGTTCATCATTACACTCCCGAAACCAATGATCAATCCAAACAATGGACAAAAAAAGGTTCTCAACCATCAAAGAAGGCCTAAAC
Organism: Melolontha melolontha; assembly: GCA_935421215.2. Taxonomy (NCBI): domain Eukaryota; kingdom Metazoa; phylum Arthropoda; class Insecta; order Coleoptera; family Scarabaeidae; genus Melolontha; species Melolontha melolontha. The sequence continues at coordinate 132,773,193 of OW285236.1, forward strand.
GGTTTTGTCAGCAGGAAAGGTTATGGCAACTGTTTTTTTTTTATTCTAATTATCTTATTCGACTACTTAGAAAAGGGGAAAACAATAAATAGGGAGTATTATGCCAATTTGTTGCAACAATTAAGCTTTAAACAATTAATCAAAGAGAAAAGGCCTCATTTGGTAAAGAAGAAAATGTTTTTCCATTAAGATAACGCACCTGCCCACAAGTCTGGGATTGCAATGACAAAAATTCATGGATTGGGATTTGAATTAGTGCCTAATTCGCTCTATTCCCTAAATTTGACTCCCAGCGATTATCATCTCTTTCCGAACCTGAAAGAATGGCTCCATGGTAAGAGATTTTCGTCTAATTTCGAGGTAATCGCTGCTGTAAATAGCTATTTCGAGGATTTGGATTAATCGACCTACAATGAAGGCATTACTAATTTGGAATATCGTTGGAAAAAGTGTGTCGAGCGAGCATTGAAAAAAAAATCTCTTTTGTCAAAAAAACTTCACCCTTGTACATATTTGTGAAAATTTACGGACTAGACTAGATTATTATTATTATTAGACATATAAAACAAAATAACATTGTACGTATTTATAAATAAAAATTGAAAATGTGGTGTCTGGTGTAATTAGTAAAAATGAAATTAAAATAAAAAAGCAATATATATTTAATTTCCACTTTGTTAAAATGGAATGATGTGGAAATTAAGTAATATTGCTTTTTAATTTTTATTTCATAAATTATGAGTTCCCATCAAGTAAAGGCAACTTCCATTCAAAAAAAAAAATAGTAAAAATATTAGGCGTATATAAATGAATGAAATTTTTGTATGAAAATTTAATATGGAAAGAAAACAATTCCATTAAGTACTTTAATGTAATTTTAATTACCCCAGCAAAATAGTAAAGTATCAAACAAGATATTTTTCCTTTCTAAAAGTATATAATATCGAAATTGAAAATAAATCAAGTGTTTGCTATGTTTGTTAATACCTTGGTTATTGAAATGATTCATTAAATTACTGAAAACGTTCAATATTGTTCTAGGCAATTAATAACAAATAGTACAGATTTAAGGCTGTGTATATTAAGAAGAAACTCTTATTATAATATTTAATGATGCCATCCATTAATTTAGGTGAAACTCATGCTAACATTAATTTGTTGATTGAAACAGATATTAATGATACGTAAAGGATTGGAAATAAAATAAAATTTTATAAGTATGAATCTAGTCTTCAATAAAAAAAAATGTATTTGGCGGAGTATTAATATAATGAGAAAGAAATTGATGTATGTAGATAAATTGACTGAGAATTGTCATTTACAAATAAAATTGACAATATTTGTAAAGTATTTGTGGAAATCTGTCAATAAATAAGGGCTTTCGTTTTTAATGAACGATGAAAACGATTGAAATTATTTAAAAAATGGCAGGAAATTCAAAGGTGATTAGGTTTATTCCTTTGCGCAATTATTTATGCAAATTAGAAGTGTGGAGCCCCGAAAACTTGGACCTAGACATATTTTATTTAAAATATTTGCTTTTTTCTAATTTAATAAATTTAGATTAATGTCTTTCGTCAACATAATTTTTTTATTTATAATATCTAAATACTAAAATAATTAAAATAAGCGAAAGGAACTAATTATTAATGTGATATACTAAAATTTAAATACTAAAATATGAAGATTTTTCATGAATATAGTGGCACGCAGTGAAATGGCAGGTAATCTAGGGGTTATAATCAATCTAAGACATGATTTATTTTTCTCATGAAACATGGAAACATGAAAAAAAAATTGTGGCTGGCACTTTACGTACCTATATACATTACATATAACAGCAAACATCAAATTTAGATTAGATCTGCGTTCTTCGCTGATACATTCTATTCGATAAATTAGTTACGTTAAAAGGTGTTACAAAAGATCCACAAAAGTTAGATAAAAAAAACATTTTCTGTATTTTAAAATTCTAAAATCAAGTGCGCTTGAATATGTTATAAGGGAGCGGTTTATTGATAGTTTATCAGAAAGTCAATGTATTTTCTTTTAACATACCTACATATATATATATATATATATATATATATATATATAATTGAAACGAAATTATCGACCGTGATATATTATAAAAAAATTAATTTAAATTCGGGTAAGCGGTCTGTCAATAAAAAAACTCCTTTATTAAATAACCCTATATTTCGCAACAGAATTTGTTGCTTCTTCTGGGGAAAGAAATGTAGAGTTGAAAAATAATAAAATTGACGTACAAAAAATAAAAATGATTGACCGCTTACCCGAATTTAAATTAATTTTTTTATTATATATATATATATATATATATATATATATAGATACATAGATAGATAGATAGTAATTTCTTGACCTTTGTATGTTAAGTAGATTAAATTAATCGGCGATTTAAGGTCTGGTTTACTTTGATATGTATATATTTAAAGCAATCTTATATGTTTCGACACATAGTGTCTTTTTCAAAGAAATTAAAAATATATATGACAGTATGTCAATGTCAAACTTATATATCTGTAGTTGTCATGGATAAAATTAAAATATTCAAAGATACATTTATGAATTATTATTATTATTAAACTTGAATCTATCTTTGAATATTTTAATTTTATCCATGACAACTACAGATATATAAGTTTGACATTGATATACTGTCATATATATTATTAATATATACATATCAAAGTAAACCAGACCTTAAATCGCCGATTAATTTAATCTTCTTATATATATATATATATATATATATATATATATATATATATATATATATATTATATTTTATAATATAAGTCCCCCATAATGTGTAATGAATACTTCTAATATATAGTCGAACGTTGGAATAGTACAATTCACAAATGGAGACTATGGACGAAGAAAAGGAATCGAGATACAACAGGCGTTCTCGATTCCTTTTCTTCGTCCATGCGATGCGATATGTAGTTATATGAAAAAAATAGTAAGTTTGAATTGGAAGTAAAAAATAACTTACAGAGTAGTTTGGAGAAATCTAGAGAAGGTTTGCATTTAATATTTGCTTCAAAAATACGCATAAGTGCAAATGTAATAAATTTGTTTCAATGGGATTTGTGTAACCTAATTCTTTATAATAATACGTATATAACTTGCAATATAATACTATTTAATAATTATTAGAATATTTAAAACATTATACTAAGTCGTTAACGTATTACAATTTATAGTATATATGTGGATTACTTTGAAATATAAATATTTACTCGGGCCCGACGGTAATTGCCAGTGAGTAGTGGAAAATTTGTTGTAGAAAATTGATTATGAAATCTTGAAGTCTGTGAAAACATATATTTCTTAAACTTCATTAATATAATATTAGAATAAGAAATTTATTTGTCTGCGTATTTGATAGCATAAGTGATATATAGACAAGAAAATAGAAATGTTAAGTTTAAAGACCATTCATGTATTTAGTATACGGAAAAATGTATTAATTAAGAGATTCAATGAGTAAATTTAAAAAATAAAATAATCCATGATATAATCCAAATTCCAACTTTTATTTCCAACAGTGACGTTAAAGTTTCTGATTAATAATTACATTTGATAGATTATTACTTAAAATAACATAGGTAAATTGTTATAAAAATTTTTAAAGAAATTGTTTTATACTCGTATGAGCTAATTTTGTGTTGTCTGTTGAATATCTAATATAGCGACGCAAAAGTGCGCAAATTTTTTCAAGAATAATATTTAATATTCTTGAAAAAATTATGAGAAAATTATATACATTTAACTCTTTGTAATAGATTTTACCGACGCTATAAGAAGAGATTTTAGTCGAAAGTTAGTTTGATTACTTTTAATTATATCTTACAAAAAATATTGAAATTCAATTTTGATTACGAAATAATTCATTGAAATCTAATTTGAAATATAAAAGTTCTTTAAACATTTTCTAATACTTATATTATATTTAATGTATTTTTTTATAAAGTTATTTTAAAATTCGATATATGTCTGAAGATTGTTTGTTTTTCTTGTAATTTAGGTGCGCATTTCTTTACATACTTAATTTTTCCTTTTTTTCTTAAATTTTAGTTAAAACCTACTGTTTCTATCTGTTAAAAGCTAGAACATTATAATTATTTCATAAAAATTATTATATACGCAAAGAACGTAACTTACCAGCTCAAAATAAATAAAGGTATGCACAAGTTTTCTAACGGTATGTGTATGTATGTCTGTATGAAAGCCCAAGCTTTGTTGGAATTTGTGAATGACTTGATTACAACACCGTACTGCAGTTGAGTCGATCTATATAAAGGCATTCGGTTATATGTACCCAGATCGGTTGTCCTCGGCTAGGATCGGTAAGGATTCAAGGATTCTGTGTGGTCGTGGGCGGCCATATTTCGCCTAAAGTGAGATTTTAGAGCTTTTAGCGGAACGCGTACAACCCTTACTTGAACTTGTTGCTCAATAAATTAAATTTATTAAACTTCATAAAATAAGTGCGATAAATTTCTAGGTGGATAATATCTTTATTACATCACATAATAGTCCTTATCGAATTTTAAAATAGACGCTTGATGAAGCAACTACTTTAAACCAATTTCGTTGGGAGTGTTTTTTTTCTTTTTGCAATATCTTTATACATTTTCATGTCCATATACGAGGGACCTTTCCTTAATGTTGGGCAAAATATATTGAAGTATAATACGAGAGGAGTTTTTATATTATCTACATAGCTATGAAAACAATATATTTCTTACGTCAAGTTTCAAGAATTTTATAGTTCGGTTCAAATGACTTAACATTTGTTACTTTTACATTCGTTTGAAGAAGACAAAATGAGTGGTAGAAGGCAGTACCCCGAAAATATTCATGAGAGAATGGTGGCAGCTCATGGAGAAAATAGCCCGTTCTGTTTCCAAGTCAAATTTTGCTGTAAGCAGTTTAAATGGGACAGAGAATCCATTCATGATGACCCAACGTGTGGAAGACCTCTGGAAGCATGAATTGAAGAAATCGATAACAAAGTTGAAGATTTGGTGTTGTGAGTGACCGCCTGGTAAAAGTTTCATTTATTGCTGGAAAATAGGAATATTAGAAACGAGTTTTTTAAAATTATACACGAAGATTTGTGAATGAGCAAAGTGTCGGCACGAGGGATTCCCAGTCTGCTCAGTTCCGAACAAAAATTGTGTAGACTGTTTTATCTCAAGATAAAGACTTCTTAAATAAAATCGTAACTGGGGAAGAAATTTGGGTACACCACTGGTACTCTCACATGAAACAAGAGTCCATGCAATGGGTTCATAAGTGCTCTCCACTGCCCAAGAAGGCGTAAACATAATTTTCTGCGTGAAAAGTGATGGCCACAGTTTTCTGTAACGCGGAGGGTATTGTCTTAATTGAGTATATGCCAAAAGGGACTACAATAACGAGAAATATCTACAAAGACACAATTAAGAACTTGAACATGGCTATACGCGAAAAAGGAGCTCACAATTTTGCTCAGAAAACTTTGCTTCTGCACGACAACTGCAGGGCGCATAAGATACGAATTGTTCAAGCAGTAATCAATTAATGGGGCTTTGAGGAATTATAACATTCATCCTAGAGTCTCGATTTCGTCCCCTGTGACATTATTTCTTTTAAAAACTCAAACAACTCTAGAGCTGGCGTCGATTTTTATCGAATGACGACGTGGCAGACGCTGTGGGGTCTTTAAAGGCATAGCATTATTAAAGAAACGTAAGTTTATTAGTATTAATGGTTCTTACGTTGAAAAATATTTTTGTTTTGTTTTCTAACTCGTTTCTTTCATAGCTGGGTAGATAATATAAAAAACTTGGCTCATATTTTATTCTGCGAATTATATCATATTTTCACAAAATATTTCTTATTAGAATCGATACATTTCATTTTATAGTTTTCTTTTAAAAGCATCAGCAATTTCATAGCCGATGTTGAACGTATTTTCCTCAATTATGTTTGATATGTGAAAGTAAAAAGAAGTAGTTGAGTGCTAGGTCGTGAGAATTGTGATAATGACCCAGCAATTCAATGTTTTGCTCGTTTAAATAGGCCATCGTTCGAGCAGCAGTATTTGGACGAATGTTTTTGTCAATGGCACCTGTTTTTAGATACCCTATATGAAAATGATTCTTCAAATATTCACCGCTAAAACTCTTAAATTTTTTTCTGCCTAACAAGAAAGGAACCAACATAATTACAAAATGATTTATTATAAAGAAAATTAAAAAGAATAAAAATATGCTCTAACTTAGGTATTTCGTCCAGTGGCTATTGCTGTCGGTTATCCTGTCACATATTTAGGACACGTTTTCCATTACATTTAAAGAGTATTCGTCTAGTAAGGATTGTCATATTAAGCGAATTTGTCGGTGATAATTGCTTAATTGTTGAAGTTTCTTTCCATTGTTGGATCATTATCGTCTTGGAGGATCCATTACTGATTGGTTTCAAATAGTTTTTGTGTGGATGATAGTAATACTTTTCAATATTTATTTTACCATTCACCATTAAGTACTGTGTGCGAACTTGCATTGTCATGGTGCATGATGATTCGTCGTTGTGCGTTGGTTTCTCAGAGCTCAGCGATGACTTGCGCAAACAAATGGTTGTATACCAATCGGCAGTAACAGTTCTTTGATCCTATAGAGAAATGGTTGGTACATGACCTGTTTTCGAGACAAATCTCGCCACCATCTTTTTGGAGAAACTTCGAGAACGGATTTTGTCGGCTTTTCTTCACCTTGGAACACCCAAACAGACCACTGACGTTTTTTTCTGGCTCGTATGAGTAAATCCAAAATTCATCACCACTTGTGATGTTGTATACGTTTTTAGAGTTTCCTACGTTGAAGCGGTATAGAGTTCTTTGACACCAATTCACCCTAGCTGTTTTCTGTTCTTCGCTTAAAAGAATCGGTATTCAACTGGAAATTAATTATTTTACACACAATTCTTCATGCAAAATTCTTTGAATTGAGATCTTTGAAATCCCCAATGATGCCTCAATTTCCCAATATATCACATGTCCATCTTCGTTGATGAGCTTGCGCACAACATCGATGTTTTCCTGAGTGCCGTTTTTTGGTACACCTGTTCTTGGATTGTCACTAAGACTAATCCGTCCAAGATTGAATTCTCCATACCAATGAGAAATTATTGACTGATATGATGCTTCATTACTGAAAACAGAAACTCGGTGAGGTATTCTTGTTGAGATAGTGATTACGCGATTGAAGTGCTACTGCAAGTCTTGGATAAGGGAACAATGAACTGACATGTTGCAACTTGACAGGAGCGTTTGATACAGTGAATCATATCTTATTGATGAATAAACTCGAATACTATGGGATAAGAGGCAATAGCTGTAGTAACATCATGAAATCATATTTACCTTACAGAAAGCAATATGTTGAATTTCAGAAAATAACATCTAATAATTGAAACATTAAGGCAAGGTGTGATACTGAGCCCACTTCTGTTTATAATATATATATAAACGATTTGCCTGAAGCACTAAGGACTACTACTAACGGTTGCCTCTACGCAGATGACACCACCGTGGTGACAAGAGCGAGCTCATCATTTGAACACGGTCTGGTTTAGTACTGTATGGCTGACCTGCTAAACAAATCTTAAGGTGTAGAAAAATATGATAATAACTGCAAGATCGGGGTTACAGGCTGGGTGATAAAAAATTTCCCATTTAAATTGGTTCAAGAGTGCTTGTTTGGAAATACCTGAGATTTGTCGGTTATATATATGGGAAGGCCTGGCCTTTCATTCTTTGTTACTGTTCGGAGCTGTTGTAGCGTAGCCCAGTAAGCAATTTCATTTATTGTGTTTTTTTGCTTCATGAAATTCACGAATAAAATGCTTTTTCCAAAACACGATACCTAGGACTTTCCGGTTGGAGAGTGTCTTATTGAATTTTCTATGTTCTAGTGATGCACTACGTTGTTGCCATTGTATCGATTTCTGATTATTTTCTCGTGTGACGCGAGCAATCCAAGTTTCATCGCCCGTCACAATATGGTCCAAAAGTTAGTCGCCACTAACGTTGTAACGCTCCAAAAATTCCATTGTTGCTAGCTTTCGCTTTACCATGTGCATTTTGGGTACCCATCTTGGGCACAACTTGCACTAACACAACTTTTCTTTTACAAATTCCTGTAAAAAAATGAGTGGGTAATTCAGATATTGTAAACCTTCTGTTTTCTCAATTTTTTCATTCAATCTTCATCGTGTACGTTTGTCCTCTCTTTCTATACCATCTATATCTATACCACCTTTTTTATTATCACTTCACATTATTTTCATCGTAAGCTTCACCAATTTGTTGAACAACTTCTGCAGACAGAATATTTCTTGCATTTAAAAATCTAATTACTGACCTTATCTCATAACTGGACGGGTTTTGCATAATTTTAGTCATTTTAATACAATGTGATAAGTGCAATGTTAATTACATATTATAATGCGTCTCACGTTCACGGTGCACTAGAGAATCTTATGGAGTATATCTGTCTCTTATCCTCTTTAGGGAATTTAGAAGGGTTATCTTCTTTTAACTCGAGATCTGTTGCAATATCTTATTAATTGCAATATACGAGGGTCAGAAAAATTTAAATCGGACTTTGTTTTTAATAATTTATTAGGTCAAAATAAAATTACAAAACAATTTCATTGTTTTTCTACATAGTCTGCTTCAACGTTTACACATTTTTCCCAGCGTTTCGGGAGTTTGTAGATCCCGTCTTCATAAAAAGTGAGAGACCGTGTCAACAGCCAATTGCGCATAAACTCTTCTACTTCTAGATCGCTCTGAAAATTGTGTCCACCTAGTGCTTCCTTCAGTAGCTCAAACAAATGAAAGTCGCATGGGGATAGATCTGGGCTGTAGGGAGGATGTTCTAGAATTTTCCAGTGGTTTTGGTTCAGTTTAGCTCGAGTCAGTGCAGCCGTGTGAGGTTTTGTGTTGTCATGCAGCAAAACTACATTTCTTATTGGTTGGTTGCGCCTTTTCTTTCTGTAAGCGGCTTTTGTTCTCTCTACGAGCTGACAGCAATAGGCAGCGTTCACAGTCCGACGTTTGTGTTAGAAATCAATTAGCAAAACACCTTTCCAATCGAAAAAAACCGTTGCAAGAACTTTCCCTGTCGTTAAACGTGTTTTTGTTTTCACAGGGCGAGGTTCTCGACTCCTTCGCCACTCTAAACTCACCATTTCGGATTGGGGTGTATAATAATGAACCCATGTTTCATCACATGCCACTATTCTATGCAGAAAACTGTTTGTTTCTCGTTGAAATCGATTCAGAAGTCTTTGTCAAGTGTCTCTTCGGATCTGTTTTTGACCATTTGTCAAAAGCCTTGGAACTCATTTTGACCAAATTTTGCGGAAACCCAGATGCTCAGTAATAATGGAATACGCACTACCGTGACTTATTTGTACTTCACTAGTGATTTTATCAATCGTACGAAGCCGATTACCTTCAATGAGGTCACAAATCGCTCGAATGTCACAGCTATCCTGGAACGCCTATTGTGCCTCTCATTTTCTACAGTTGCACGACTATCCTTGAATTTTTCAACCCAGTCATACACTTGAGTACGTGACAAAGTTGTGTCATCAAACTGTATAGTCAGTCCAGCCAATTTTGCTGGGCTTGGTACCCTCGTTCGTCGGAAGCTATAATAATGTGTTGCGCAACCACCGGTGTAACCTCTTGCTCAGACAAGGCAAGCCTAAATACCGGCAGCTGCGCGGAACCGCGTCAATCTCCTCCTTATTTTCCCGGCTACAAGAACCTTGTTCTATTGTCAGCTTTGCTCAGTTAGCATGATATGAAAACAAAAGTCCGGTTTAAATTTGACCCATCCTCATATATTAATTTTTATTGGTAATTTTTGATTCGTAAAGTTAACTACTCTGTTTAATTTTAGTAATTTTGTCAAATGTCAATTTGTATTACTTATTTCATTGTTGTTTTTAGTTATACCGAAGTCTTATGGAGTTAGAAACACCGACGATTATTAATGTTTTCAATTATTTTCTAAAAATAGCTTATTAGCGCTACTGCTGCTAAAGCAAGTAAAGCACCAAATCATTCAATACGTTTCTTATACAACATGAGGAAGGAACTACAACATGAAGAAAAAGTGTATAAGTAAACCTCGTTTGCATGCTTACGATGAAAATGTTCAAACACTTGTACGACAAACAGTGAATAGTTTTTTCTTACATACAATTCTTACTGCCATTAACACTGGCAATGATCTCCAAAATTATGCACGAGCAACGTTAGATAGACTTTTGAAAGACATTGATTTTGAGATTGGAATTCGGAAGCATACATTTGCCGAGAACTTAACAGATGAAAAAGGGTTAAAAAAGTAAAAGGCATTACTATCGTCAGCTCAAAAATAGTTCGGAGCAAAAAATCATATTTTCAAGGAATTTTTAAGAAGATAATGGTCTAAAGCAATGAAGTTTATTGTGTAGGCAGTTGAAAGCTAAAAATCGTATCGTATGTATGCAAATCCTATAGAGAGTGTTTAGACGTATGTGAAATATAAATTTTCCGGAAAGAGATTGATGACTTTTAAGCAATTAATTATCTCGACTCATTAATGTGGTAGTCCTTACTGGTTATATATATATATATATATATATATATATATATATATATTGTAGTAGGTCATACTCATATACAGAAGGGGCCCTAGAATTAAAAATACAGAAGAATTTTTAGATTTGCAATGTTAATTTAGAACATAAGATATGGTTGGAACTGCATTTTTCACATGTCATATCAATAAAGTTAATTCCGCGTTTTTAATTGCTCAAATTTGAATCACGTGCCTATTTATTTTCTTGTAGTCATTTGCTTAAGTCATTTTCATCAACATTATTATTTTACCGAAGATTTTTAACTTAATTGATTGAATATATTTTTGACACATACTATGGATATAGCTGTACCTTGTTTAATTGTATACGGCGGGAAATATCCCAATTGTAAACAGGTATCAAGCGAAATATTGAACATTTCAAAAACAGTTTTGTCTATCATAAAATTAAAACTATAATTTCTGTAAAATATCCAAACGATTAGTTATAGTAAATTATTTCTTTTATAAACATTAACAACGAGATTAAATAAATACAAACAAGAATTACGAATAAGATGCCTGGATAAAAAAACAACCGAGAGTTAGCGTGGGTAATTAAAAATTTTTGCACGCGTCGACATATTTTAAAAAGTGTGTTCCTGAAATTTAGTGAAAAGTAGTAAATAAAGTATTATAATCTCACCACAAAATATATCCTACGTATCTTATACCTACAAAGCAACGATCGACGAAATTTCCACAACCTAAAACCTTCCTGGTCATTTTAAAACGAAATTCCATTCACCGGGGGACGCTACCTGCATATTTACCCATACTAAGAGACGATACCTGAATAATTCCACAACCAGAGCCTTTATCCTGAGTATAGGAATCCAAAACGGGGTAGTCCCATAACTGACCGTCTTATTACCGACCGCAACAAAATTTTACCTGTTTCGGTGCAATAACTGACCGCGATCATTTTATTTTGTGAAACGAGCCCAATCTATTTAGGTAATAGTCTCATTACTGACCGTAAGATGAATTGACCCATGATATAATTAAAAATTCATTTAATAAAGTCGTATGGAAAATTACTCCGCCTTAATAGAAATATTGGAAAATCCCATCCGAATATTATAGAGCTAATCAAAACTCTAAAAAAGGATGCTACTCATTATGATATTTTACAGCAAAGAATCGAACATAATTTATGTTCTAAACAAAGAGCTGGAAAGTATATTTTATTAGACCGAAGAATCGAAGAGACTATGAAGCAGTTAGAGCAGACAAACAGAATTGATATTGCGCTACGACAGATAGTACATATAATTCCATTATAAGCAAACTTAAGATTAGATTGTAAATATTCTGTACATATCATTTTTGAATGACGAATGGCTTGTGCTGAATACTGTAAATATTGTAAATACTTTATAAAAATTATGTACTACAGACGAATGCAAAATGCAGAATTTTTAACCACGCCGAAATTTGTTACTAATTCTGCCAGTCCTAAGCCTGGATAAAGTGGGAAGGAATTTTCTTATTTTTACATTTTAACATTGAATTTCTTACTAAAAGCTTGCCTCACCTCTATAATTAAACCCTTATTAATATTGACGGTCAGTAATGTAACTATTTAATCTTCTGCAACCCCTATACAAATTTGACCAAATTACCGCGGTCAGTAACGACACTCGAATACTCGACGGTCAATAATGCGACGGTCAGTAATGGCGCTAAGTCTCCAAAACACCCTCCGAACATCCTGTATCGTCCGTCAAACCAACTTGAGTATTTATTTATTTACATTTCCTAAAATATTGAAATTTTTATTTTAATTTGAACATAATCGTTGATATTATTATATGTATACCAACTATGTTAATACTTAATTAGTATACCTCTAAAACTGAAAAATACAGTTCCCTTGCGTCATAATTTTAGTAACTTTAATTAAATTTAAATGCATTATCTCATTAAAATTAGTTAACCTAACTATTATGAGCATATTTGATCACGTGACTATTCATAGGTTAATGCATCTTACTATCATGTTAAACACTTACCTTATTGAATAGAATTTTTCTATTAAACCATTTATTTATGCTTTTCACTCTCTTGTTTTATTTATTAAATTATACATCCAGAATCACCATATATTTAATAACTTGTTTCAACACATACATCTATATTCTATTGGGCACCGAACTCGCACATCTACTAGTATTATTAAAGTATAATTTCACTAGTATCAACACAGCTAGCCGGCATTTAGATTAAGATACACATAAGGTATTAAACAATAAGTTTTGCACTTGGAAGAGGCCTTTTAAAGTTAAGTATAAATGGTTTATATACATTTATTTATGTTCTGAATTTTATGCAAGTGAAAACTGTAATATTTAAAGTTAACTCCATCTTTAGGTCATATTTGTAACTACACTTGTGAATTTTTAAATTATTTGTATATCCCTAAATCAATTAATTCATAACCTTTCATTTATATTTAACGTAAATTCTCATGCTCATTAATCACACCTATAAGGTCGTTTAACATTTTGACGAACACGTGAGGCCTATTTAACATACCCTTCACTTTAGTTTAACATTTGTCAGCCCAACAATGGGCCGATTGCAGTTTAACAATATATATATATATATATATATATATATATATATATATATATATATATATACAGGGTGTCTGGGAAAATGTGGGAAATCTCTCGGATACAGATAGAACATGAAAAAATAAAATGGCAAGTTCCTATAAATTTTTTTTTCCTACAGGCCCTTCCTACGTGGATATACGTTCCTGAAGGACACCGTTGAAAATCGGTTTTTCTTGATTTTTTTAAGTAGTTAACATAATTTAATAAAAATTCAATGTGATGGGCCTCCTAAAATAGTGTCCTTGAAACATATTTAGCTTTTTTAGTTTACCAGGAGAGGGCTTATGTTTACAACTGAATGCCTAAATTTTAACGGCCTGTATTATAAAGACTTCAGAAAATAAAACTGGATAGCTTGAACCTTAGTTTAAAAAAAGGTACTCTTGTTTATTGTCAATAAAATGAACCGTTTGCCAGAAAAAGTCGACCTATGTTCGTAAAAAGTGTGCGTTTTAGTTTTTATCAGCACCAAAAGAACCTATTGCTGTTGCAAACGTTACTATGGTATGAAATAAAAAAAAATATCCGATATTTTAGAACTTGTCATCTATCACATCGCTGACACGTTGATCCCTTTATACAATTTTAATTTACCGAGTTTTTGATTTCGTGGTGAATTTATTTGCGAATTCGAAGTATGGAATACAGGTTTATTGAGTATGCAGATATGCATCTGATGTACGGTCTTGCGTCTTGCAATGCTTTAGAAGCCAGAAGATTATATCACGAAAGATTTCCTAATCATGCTTTACAAAACCAGAAGACATTTCAACGAGTTGACCAACGTCTAAGGGAGAATGGTGGACGATTCCAGTTAATAATGTAATACATATTATTGATTTTCTTCATAATTTTACGAAAGTTTCGAAAAAATAGTAATGATGCTGTGAGAAGAACCGTACGTACACCGCGATTAGAGGAACATATTTTAAATGCTGTAGATGACAATCCATCAACAAGCACTCAACAATTATCAGCACAGTTTAATACTTCGAAAACAATAGTACATGAAGTTCTTCGTGAACAGCTGTTATATTCATATCATTTGCAAAAAATACATGAACTGATTCCTGAAGATTATCCTCGTAGAATGCAGTTTGCAAACTGTGTATTGCATCAACAACGAAATAATATAAACTTCATGAGCATTATTCTTTTCAGGGATGAAGCAAGGTTTACCAAAAATGGTATCACCAATTTACACAACACACATGTATGGGCCGAAGAAAATCCTCATGCCACTATTGTTTCGCGTCATCAATATCAGTTCCAATCAATTAATATTTGGACAGGAATCATTGTCAATTTTTTGATTGGACCATTCGTATTACCAGAACGATTGAATGGACTTTATTTGGAGTTACTTCAGAACACTTTTCGAGATTTAATAGAGCACTTACCACTTTAAACCCGCCGAAACATGTACTGTGTGGGAGCACTTGAATAACGTCTATTCAAACTGTTGGATAGGTAGAGGAGGACCTATTGCCTGGCGTCCTCGATCTCACGACCTAACGCCGTTGGATTTTTACCTGTTGGACACTTCAAAAATTGGTGTTTTCCACTCCGGTCGACACTTGGGATGAACTTCTACAATTACGTTTCATTGTGATGTGATAAGGAACACGGCTGGGTTATTGTTGCAGGTACAAATGTCCTTAATTCGTCGTGCCCGCGAGTGTATCAGACTTCACGGAGCCCATTTTGAACCCTGTTATGAAATTTTTCAAAAATATCGTTAAGGTGCCTCCTGGGATGCCACTGCGTTTATATTAAGTACTTTTTTAAAAAATTCAAGAAAAGACGATTTCCAGCGGCATTCTTCAGGAACGCATATCTCCGTAGAAAGGGCCTGTATGAAAAAAATATAGGAACTTATCATATTTTTTCATGTTCTATCTGCATCCGAGAGATTTCCCACATTTTCCTGGACCCTGTATATAAGTGTTATAATTAAGTTTGCATTACATACATATTCAATTTAAAAATATTTTAGGAAATGATAAATATGCAATGGTGGAGTTTATACTGAAGAAAAGAGTTGACATAAATACGTAGAGGTTTCAAATTAAACGTTACTTTCAATAATTTGTCTCGGCAAAATCGATAACCTGTTTATATCATCTCTGGCACGCCAAATCCATCTATTTACTTCCTGCATCCCAGATACATTTTGATTTTCCTGCATCTCAAGTCACATTATTTTCTGACAAATTTCTCTGCGCTATATTTCAAGAAGAGTCAAGTGAAAATAAAAATATATCGAAGTGAGCTAGTTGACTATTTCAGAGTGGCTTTCAAGTAATACGAGATAGACATTTTTGGTGCACATATAATATTCATGCCGTAATTGGAGTATTTAAATGTTAATAATATTGAATACTAGCTTTAATTTTATGTAAAACTGTATGAAATATATCACAATAAAATATATTGTCAACGAACAAGTATTGACATATTATTAGAGCTGGGGATGTTTGCGGTGTGCCAGGATAGTATTCAGTTAAACGCACGAATATAATGACCTTGTTTCGATCGGTGATGCATGCGTGATTTTATTGCTTTACATGCATTCGCTATTTATATCACTTAGGTATGTCAGTTATGTGTACTGTATATAAATAACACACTTACCTTATTTACGATTATTATAGCATAGCGCCAAGTGGATAAGACTTGCAGTAAGTTTGTAGCATTAGATACGTTTCCATATTTGTAGCGGTGAGCGATGTACGCCGTGATGAATTAATTTTTTTATATTTTGAGAAAGACCGCTCGACATCTACGGATGTAACACACGCACAATTAAAATAATCTTTATAGATAGAAACCGAATCTACACTTGCACCATTACTAATTTGTTTTAATCTGGTAAAATCAAAATCATTGTTTATCACACTCTCGAACTTTTCTATTACATTAACATTTTTGTTGTCATTTACTGCGCATAGCTGGGCGTGTACATCGTCCAGTATTTGCAGTGACTCCGCTAACGATAATGCAGTATTTTGAAATTTCTCGATTGCGTTAAACAATCCTATATGATTGTTATAAATAGTTTGTAAATCTGCATCAAGGGAAGGGTTTTGAAAGAGTCTCTGGCTTTCCTTAATGGCTACAGCTTCGGCAGGATTGAATTGTAGAACCACAGATTTTATTTGTTGGAAATACTTGGCATAATAAAATGCCGCCTTTAACCAACTTCCCCAACGTGTAAGGATTGGCTCTGGTGGTTCGGGAATACCAGGGCACCGACTGTGAAACTCTCGAATTCGTTTAGGAGATTTTAGAAACACTTTTTTTGTGGTTGCTATTAATGCATCCACCTCTGGATAACATTGCCGAATAGTTTGTGCCACAAGGTGTAAAGCATGAACTTTACATGTCACATGCAAAAGTCTCTCACAATCTGCTTTAAGAGAACGGCCTACAGAACGCATTGTCGCAGCACCATCGCTTATAAACATCAGGAGTTGATTAGTTGAAACTTGAAATTTTTGTAGCGTATCGAGCACTACCTTCGTAATTACTTCGCTAGTGCACTTTTCCAATCTTTTGCTGGCTAATAAAATGGGAAATGTTGATTTGACAGGATCTAGTACACGCACTATAATATTCACAATAGAATGTTTTTTTCGATCTGTCGTTTCGTCGACACATACCCATAACTGTTTATCATTTACTACTGCTTTCATTCTGTTTTCAATGTCCTCACGCACAATTGGTAAATAGGTGAGTAACGTTCTCCGTGACGGTAGCTTTTTGTTGGAATTGTATTTATTCCAAAAGTCGTGAAAGGCTTTTTTTATCTAGCAGGTGAACTGGCACATCGCAGACGAGTAGCATTGTCAATAAATCGAAAATGAATTGCGTTTTAGACAGCACATTATTTTTTTTGTCTTTGTGGTGTACACTTTCAACATGTCTTTTACAGTCGTATTTGTCCCAGCAAAGTAACTGTTTATCGCATAATTTACAAACCACTTTTGCTCCATTATAATACAAATCGGGAAAGTCTCGAATAAATTTCTTCACGTCGTTATACAATGGGCGCTTTCTTGGCTTGGGCACGTCCGTCATACTTATTAAATAGAGCTCAAGACAACACACGATCACGTTGCCAGTTCACGACTAACTAAAGTGTTTCGCTGCATCGTGTTTATACGCTGGTGGGGATGCACTACATACGGTCCTGCCGTACCGCAAACATCCTCAGCTCTACATATTATATTACATTTAAATGTAAACTAATTGTAGGATATGAGTTTTAAACATAATATTTACTATTTTATCAATATATATCGCTCACTTATAAGTTGAAAGCAATGTATAACCAGAATTTTATTACAATATATGAATTGTAAAGCTTTATCTTCATTTTAGAACAGCATCTTTAACATTTGTAAAGTTTTATTTCTTTTTTCATTAAATAGTTTGGATTTCTACCTTGCTTATATTAGTAAGTCAGTTCAATAAATATTCCGTAAGTTACCTATTTTCAACTATCTTTACAATTTACGTTTATTGCGTATCTCTAATCAATGTCAATAGGAACAATGTTGCAATTTTAAACCTTGTTTAGGAGTATATATAGTATTTAATTAACATAGTTTAAAAGTAGATTGTTCAACTCTTGTAAAGTTTATTATTTCAGTAGGCAAAATTTACAAGAAATCGGTAACTTTGGAAAATTTTTGAGTTATGTCGTTACAGCTGGTACGGCCCACTTTTATTTATTTATTCAATAATTTTATTGGGGTAGTTGAAAATGGTTATTCGTTGCTGTACTTTTTGATATCCAGATACAATAGTATAGATACATTTGTCTTATCATAACAAGATAGTACCAACACATCAGAACATAACAGTTCAACCCATCAGAACATAACAGTTCAACGCTCGACACATCTATCTTATCAGAACAAGATAGTATCAACACATCAAAACATAACAGTTCAAGTTCATTATTGTTATATAATATATATATCAACAGTTAAATAATTGAAAAAGTTTAATATTAAGAATTGTGAGGCTTGCTTTATAAAATAGGTTTAATTGTTTTTATTAAATAAATAAAATAGTGTAGACTAACTTAACTTTTAATACAACTGCCACAGGAAACCTTTTACGGGTGCTATGTGAGCGGTAGGGCAAGATAAAACAAGCCCAGTTCACAAACAAAATTTTGTGCAATTGTGGAATATTAACAGGATTTATGCCTAGACTGTGTATATACACAATATTTCTCTAAGCACCGTCTGCTACATTCATTAACAAGTTAATAATTTATTCACCTCTTAATCTATGATAATCTCCTTTAGACTATTATAAGATTGTGCACGTGTGAATTATTGAAATTTCAATTTCCTCATGAAATTTAATGCCAGTGTTTACATAGTCTGTTTGCTTTAAAGATGTGACTTTTTTAGAATTTCTTTTTTGTATGTTATCATAACACTGAAATAATCTGCGTAAGAAATAAATAGAACCTATTATAAAAGAAGTCTTCTGGACAATTGCCAATAAAAAATAACATTACTATATGACTGTTGATGCGTGCATTAAAGGATGAAACGATCCTTGATTTTGCATGAATTTTTGATGAGAATAGTAGTGTAACACAATTAGTCGGATGTCCCTGACATAAAAATACAACGTTTGAAAAATGGAAAGATGTAATTATATAAAATATACATCCAAAATAATTTTTCAAAATTCCCTCTCACAAGTGAGAAAAAAATTGCGAAGATATTTAAAAAAAATGTTACGCCACTGTACGATCGACTATATTATAAAAAGTACAGAGACGATATATTAAAGTTGACAGACAATGACAAAAAGAATGTCATTGTCCGTCACCTTTGAGCTTCGTGTACGATTCAGTACGTTCGATATGATTTACATTTACATCTTCGATTAAAGATAGAGTGTTACCGAATGGGACGTAGAGAACACATCTGATATGTTCATTTAATATATCTATTTTAAAAATTCAATGCACTGATGTAGGAACCAGATGTTCCTACATCAGTGCAAAGAACAAGAAGTCACACCCAAACACATCGTAAGTAGAGCAGCATTCTCAGCAGTAGAGGCAGGAAAGAAAGTTTGGCTAAAAGAAGAACTGAAGAAACTATACAGTATAAGGGATAGTCTATCATCATATATCAAGGTACTATAATTTTAAATGACCAACTAGACATAAATAACTCCCCCCTACTAAACTTAAAACTCATACATGTCCACCCCCTCTTAGAATGAGATTAGTTCTGTACTTTGTATTGATATATATATATAAGATCTAATTGATATTTTGAATTAGTATATTCATCCACCTGATGAAGCCACAGTGTGGTGAAACATATGTAGTGTGTTAACATTTTATATATATTATTTTGAAACTATACAACTGTGTTTTATTATATCTATATAATGAAGTTTCAACAAGTATCTCCTTCGTTGATTATTAATTTAAAATTAGCCAGTGATGGTGATCAGGAGAAATGGTTTTTTACGTTTAAAATACAAAATCAATGAGCAGAACATCTGGTTCCTACATCAGTGCAAAGAACACTTAAATTTTCGTATGCATGATGACGATAGTCGATTGACTGCCGTTTGTTTTCGGGTTCATAACTAACCCAATTCTAACCCATAACTAACCCAATTCCTGGTTTTGATGTTCATGAGAATATCATCTCCTTCACTTCTACCGGTTAAGAGCAACAAATGCTTTTTCTTAGTTCTTTCATAACATACGTTAATGATCGCCGGACCCATTTGACGCAAATTTATTTGTAGTTCAACGTCTGAACAATGTACTGAACTCTTTCTTGACTAATGCCTAATTGCCGTTCATGCAATTTGGTTTTGCATAATCTGGCGATTTTTTTGAATGAGTGCTTTTTGTTAAACAGCTTTATTTCGCCTCTATAACAGAGTTTTGCATATCGAACCCACTGGCGAACATTTTTCAGACCATAGAATCGTTGCCAGCAATTTTCAAACGCTTGTAAATTTCGATGAGCGCGCAACTTTCCAGTGTTAAATAATCTATCACGGATCGTTGCTTGGTAAACATCTCGGATGTCGAACTCATGATAAATGATTCTGATACTCAGCGACGGTACACAGCGAAATGAAATTTTGCATATTAAGGCGAGATACTCGAAATTTCCGTTTCCTGGCTAGAACTTGTTTCTATCCCCAATACTCACACAGGCGTTGTTGGAGATCTTATATATCAATCTGCCGTCGTAATACTGATTCTGATTATTACATCTTTAAGTGGAATTTTATTGTGTAAAATTAATCTTCATTGGTTCTATGAGTTGTGTGTGTGTTTTTTTTTTGCATCGTCAGGTAGCTGATCTTACTGAATTAATTCTTAGATCGATTTAATACATATTGTGATAATACTACTGTGCTCAACAATGAAGCTGTTTACAAGTCTTGTCAAGAACAAATTATAAGAGCAAATAACAAACAGAGAGGAACAACTATGGTTCAAAAAAATTGTTCGACAACTGACGCCATGTTCATTATCAAGCAAATTAAAGAAAGGGCTTTAGAGTTTAATACACCGGCATTCGTCTGTTTTGTTGACCTTACTAGATTATTCGACAGACTCCGCCTAACTGATGTCATCTGAATTTTAGAAGAAGGAGGTCCTTGCTACATAGTAATAGCGATATACAAATTTAATACGGCCAACAGAACACATATCAAAAATGGAGAGAACACTACATCTAGCATCCGAATACCAGGAGGAATTAGACAAGGGGATAGTCTCAGCTCATTTTTCTTCAACCTCATAATAGATAAAATAATAGTAAGAGTGACATTTTTAAACTTGGGATACAGGATGAATAACAAGGCAATCAGCATTGTATGTTATGCCAACGATGCAGTGATACTTGTAGAAAATGAGAACGACCTGCAGAGACAGCGATTTAGATTTTACCAAATCAACCAGCAACTTAATATGGACATATCTATCGAAAACACGAAAAGTATGACCATCGCAAAAGAACCACTCAGATGCAAGCTGATAATAGAGAACAACCGGTAGAGTAAGTTATGCAATTTAAGTACCTCAGCATAGACTTTTCTAGTGCTCATGACCGGGCAAAGGAATTAAGGAGCCAGATTAACAGATCAGCTATAATATTGGGCTGCCTAAGGAAAACTGTATGGGCCAACCCTTATATGCGAAGGAAGAGTCAGATTAAAATATACAATGCATGCGTAAGGCCGATAATGACGTATGGAATAGAAGTAGGAGAGGATACCAGCAAAACTAAGAGTATGCTGCGCGTCGCAGAAATGTCAGTACTAAGAAGGATAGTCCAGAAAATAAAAAGGGATCGCGTATGAAATATTGACGTCAGAGAGCAAGATATAGTGTAAGGTAGAGGAGAAGAGAGTGGTATAACTACGTAAAATGCATGACAGACGACAGACTACCACACCATCTCGCTCAAAGGTAAAACTAGTTTGAAATAACCTCATTCGACTCTATCAGAATGATTTGTATTTGTTTATATTAGTTTTAAACATTTTTTTATTTGAGAAATTTTAGTTTAGATAGCAAATAGAGACCGAAATATTTATTTTTAAAAGTGATTTACTAGTTTGATTAAAGTGAACATATATTCAATATATTTGTAGTAATTTAACAAATAAACAGAAAAAACTTAAACATAGGTTAGAAACTTGTTACAAATGATTCATACAAGGAATTCCAAAATGCGTTGACGGTTTTTAATATCGAATAAATTTTTATTGGTTAAACATTAAGAAATTACAACGATAACATCTTAATATATAACTCTGGGAGTTTTTTTAATTTAAAAATTAAATGGCGTAGGTGGCCTCCTTCTGCTACACATTCTACTAGCTGTCGCACGAAATCATGTATTATTCTGGCTAGTATCTCTAGTAGAATCGCTTCAATTTTGTTCATATCTTCATGGGCGTAGATAGACGCGTGAGGAGTTTTTATAATTTATTTTATTTATTAGTTTATATTTCGTAAGATAAATAAAGTATGGTGAGTTAGTTTTTTTTTCATTGTTTTAACTGTTAATTACATGCTTCGTAATTTTTGTAATAGATCCTGTTTAGTATCGTTTCATCGAATCTACTTCTCCCAATTATTTTAACGTACGTGTCCAGTGAATTTCGTTTCAATAACTTACGCATACATTTTTAATTTTCATTTATTTAGATCTAGAACATTGTTTAAGTTACTTTTTCAGATATGATATGGAACAACGTCGAGAACGGCATCGTGAAACAATGGCGAGTTGGATTAAAGGTCATACTGATTGTATGTCCATTGCAAGTGATTTCGAAATTTATTACAAAGTCTGTAAAATATCGTTAAAAAATTCTAAGAAATCGCACGTAAAACGTCACTTAGCATTTATTGAAATATTCCATTAAATAAGCTTAACTATCCCACCTTCAAAACATTTCTCCAAAAATATACTGGTCGAAATGTTCCTGATAAATCTACCTTGCGCAAATATTATGTTTCTAAGTGCTACACGAAAGCAGTAGAACGCATTAGAAGCCATCTTTCAAACCAGTACCTATGGATAAGTGCCGACGAAACTGTCGATATATTAGAACGCTGTCTCGTAAATATAGTAGCTGGTGTACTACATGCAACTATTCCATATAACGCATATGTAATAGTAAGAAAAGTTATAAACACAGTTTACGCGAAACTAGTAGCTAAAACCATTTACGAGAATATGTACCAAATGCTTCATTCGGACAACATGACAGGTACAAAGAAAAAATTCTTTTATGAGTCACGGGCCTCTCGTGTCCTGTCTCTAATGAAACTAATTATTATACTTAATATCAAACGAACTCGCATGCTGCCTTGATTAGAATCCGCAAAAAAATTCAAAATCTGACCGTAAATAAAAAAAATTATTCCATACCAAAAACCATCAGCGGATTATGGTATTCTCTGCATTCTGTACGCATATATTTCCATCTGTACAGATACAGAATGTGAATCCATTATGTATCATTTGTAACAAGTACTTAATGCGGTTTACGCATTGATATACTAAATTTCTTTTGTATATCGAATAGAAAAATTATCGTTTTTGATAGCTGCAGTTTTTAATGTGACAGTATTTCAGTTTTGATATTAAAATACTAATTTAAGTCTGAATTTACTTAGAAAGCCATATTGTGTTTATACATATATTCACTTTGCTTTCCAATCGGACGGCAATTTGCAATAAGATCTTACTGATACACATAGTATGCAATACAAGTAAATACTTCTTTTTACCGCTATTTAATATATCAAGGAATTCGAAGTTGTCCATTGCAATTTTACATCAGTTTGTATTGACTTTAGGATTACATTTTTGTTCATGATCTGACAGTCACATTCATAGATCTGTAACTTTGAAACAAATAAAAATGGATATACAAGTTTTTCGTTTTTGTTACTTGAAATGAAGTCTACTTTACACTCCTAAAATTTGAACATAACGATACGGGACGCCTTTTATAACACTTAAAACTATTACTAATAATAACAGTATTTATTTCAATATTTATTTCACAATATTTATTTATATTACAATACTCGTTGCCAGTTGCTGGTCGTTTGATTGTTCTAACCCCTTCCTCGGCGGCTTCTAAATAGGCCGCCGCATATTCGAGGACCATCCGGACTTTCGTTTTATTCTAAATTTTCCGGAATACATACTTGATTAGGTATGTGTTCCTCGGGTGATATGATCGCTCGCCTGACGTATCGTTGGATGAGTCATACCACAGTATGTTTGAAATTGTTTTTGAAAAAGTATATAATAGAAACATAATTAAAAACATCATTTTCTTAAAAGAAATAGTTAAAATCGAAATTGGTTCTCACGTAATAGTTGTCATAATTACTAAATTTATTATGAAAAGTGAAAATCATCAATATAAAGCAGGTGAAGCCGTTGGTCACGATGTTTGCAAAGCCTTTGATGGGGATTACAAAAAATTGTACAGATACAAGCCTTCATTAAGAAAAAGAAATGCCTGACAACCTAAAATGTCATATTAAAGTTTCAAAAATCTAAAATTGTTAATGGAGTTGGATATAATGTGTAAATGATATAAAATGTAATCAAGAGCAGAGAGATATGGAAAAATACATGTAAACATGTTAAATAAGAAGGAATCATATGCAGAGTATAATATTAAAAGATAACAATATATTCAAAGGTCTAACATATACAGGGTTATCGCTGAATAGCGCCTAAGCTATGCGAATCTGAAGAATACGTATAAATGTCTAAATGAAAATCAAAAAAGAAATTTGTTTGTAATTTATCAAAAATTTTCAAATTTTTAGGACCAAAATGTAGTTAAAATCGGTCCATATCTTTATTTATTCTATATTTATCGAAATACAGCTGTAATCAAATTCAATGACCTGCAAAAAAGTCGACAATAGCTACTTTCAGCAATAAGAACCCTATTCTCGGCCGCATATATGTGATTTTTTTTGTGGATATCAATAATTAGCCTTTACGTCGAATATGTCGACAAACCTGATGTATTAATTAAAATGTGATTAAAACTAAATAGTTTGAACGTTAGACTTTTTTTAAAAGTAAAATTGTTATGTCTATAATAAAACAAAATTCCGTCGTAAAATAAAAAGCTTTATGTGGCGTGTCCAATGGGATAGATACCTGGTTTTTAATAATTTGTATAGTATTACATATTTACATATAATTTTTTTATCTTTAAATTTGTAGTGGTACCGACAAATACCGATAAAACAATATAATTAATCGGTAAAAAGAATTACTGATGAATTAGAGATGGAAGCTCGTATTGCCGCCCGTATATTTACCTGTTACAGGGCCGGACTTGAATAAAGAAAAATCATTTTCTCGTTATTACATGAACATTGGACCGCGATTTTTTGTATGAAGGCATTACTCAAATGCCTGTCTCCACTTTTTTTCTTTGACGCTATACACAACTAGCATTGCATATTAAATATTACATATTAAATTTAAATTGTCGTGGTCTTTATAGTTGACGTCTGTATAAGAAAGTCCGCTTGTCCCTCATTACTTTCTATTAGTTGAGCCAAGCCGGTATACTTAAGCATTAAATTCCCCGCTAGTTTGTTTCTCTCTATCTTTTTAGGGTCCATTGGGATGGCATAATCTCCCTGATAGGCGATTTTTGTCATTTTGTTTGGCCCTCTTGTTTCTGTAACCTTATACACCTCCAGAGGCCATTTTCATTTAGGACCTCCATAAATCTGCTGTAGCTATCATTTATCATTACAATTACCCTTTTTTCATTGAGTTCCTTTTTAATATCCTCCAAATTTACCTGTACCACAATTGACCGCGTTTGCCTGATTTCCACTTTCCGTATGTTACATTCCCCAGCTTCGTCTACTTTGTGCATATCATTTACTTGGCGCTTCAATTTTTTGACTCCATTTTTTATTTGTTTTCGTCTTTGAACTCATGTCAGTAATGTCCAGTTCGTTAACCGTTCTCACTAACCTTTTAAATAGTTTCCGAAGCCCCTGCAGACTATCGTCTTCATCCCTTTTTTCCAGCCTCTTCGCTGTTTCCCCTTGGAAGTGTACTTGCCCTTGCTCTGAACATTAGTTCCGATGGAATTTTCTCCTCCGTCCCTATTTGCATTTCTTCTTGACTCAACATTGTCTAATGCTGATGGTTTCAAAGTTTGTTGCGTTGAATCTCTACTACCCGTGTACCCGTGTATCTTTAATATCTGTTATCTGCGAAAATTCACTGCAGGGACCTTCCTCTGTTTTCGTCTCGATATGTGCTTTGTTCTCGGCACTTACATTAGGTGGTGGACTTGTACGAATACTATCTCTCCTAAACGGATCTATATCCCCTTCACCTATCAAAATATTTCTTTTTTTGTCTTTTTGAGAAATTATTTTTTCTATTATTGTTTTTCTGTTTTCATCTTCCATATCTATTCCCACGAATAGCTAGGGAAGTATTGTTAACCGCCACAGAGCCCCGCATGTGTCGGCAAGGCTTTTTACTTCGAAGGGGCGTCCGGTACTTCGAAGGCTCCGTTTGCGATACCCGGTATAGCTTGGATGCCATCCATCCATCAGCATGGAAACGCGTGACACTTTGGATTAAGCTTTAGAAAGTAGAAAAGGACGAAAAGAAAAGTCCCCCTAGCCCTCGTACCCTAAGAGCGTCGGGGGCGCGAAATACAAGAGTTGGTCACGATATAGATTAGATTTGAACACAGTAAGCTTTAGAATCGTTGGATCCAACATAATTTCACAGAATCCCAAAAACAAGGCCATGTCATAGTGCATAGAAACACTAAAAAAAATCAACCCAGGTTGCTCAAGTTTGGATTACAATATCATTACTGGTGACAAAACTTGGATTTATTGGTACAATCCTCAAGATACAAAACACTCTAAACTGTAACTTACGTTGTTTATTCAGCAGTGGTGCGAAGATATTGATGGCTTGTTTTTTTTTTGTTATACTAGACATATGGCAACCATAATTTTAGAGAAACGAAAAACCGTGCACGCCGATTGGTATACCACAATTTGTTTGCCGCAAGTTATCCATAGAATAAGAAGAAATAATTTTAAATCGACGAATTATTCTTAATGACAACGGCAGCTTCGCTCAGGATATTAAACCGTTGACTTCTTAGTTACTTAAAAATTTTGAATTAATAACTCACATAAACACACATGATTTTTATTTGTTCCCAAACGTGAATAATAAAATGTGCGGTGAGCAATTTTTATCGCCTAAAGCAGCTGTGAAAGATTTCGAACACTGACTTGAGTATTAGTTTCGGAGTGGAAACAATGTTTCGCAAGTTGATCCAAGTATATGCAAAGTGTATTGATGTCAAAAGCGAAAACATACTTTGAAAAATAATAAAGTCGTTTGTTGAAGTTTGTATGCTTTATTAGATCGTTTCAAGAAATATTCCCAGCAAACCTTATATTATCATATATTCTAGACACAAACGCGAACGTTTTATTTTCATTCTATAACTCAATGTAACACATACATGTTTATGTGTGGGTATTTTATATATGTAGGAAATAAGACTATTCAGACTTTATCGACCATTGTGCTTTCGCGAATATATAAAAGTGCAAAATATAGTGACGCAAGAAAATGACGTAGATAACTTGCGTGCTTTATTTCCATCAATTTAGATGTCTGGTATTATGTGTATATATTTTTTGTTCCTGTCACGGACGTTCCGTATAACGAGGTTAAACTGACTTTTTGCAATTATGTAAAAATGTTATGGGAAGGGTTTAATTACGGAAAATTAATTAATTCTTCTTTGGTTATCCATAATAACAATCTCTATAGGTAAATGATATTTTTTTCCTTAAACTTGTACGGAAGTTAAAGCCAATACGATGTTATAAAGTATTTATCTTTGTGAAGTGAACAAACAATAGATTTTACTTAATAAATTCAATTTACTACATTAAAAATATTGGATTGACGCACAGCGTTTTATTGAACACCAAAATTATTAATTTTTTAACAAATAAAATAGGTAACCTAATGAAGAACATATTCTCTTTCATTATTTATAATTGCCTTTTAATGATGGTTCGAAAGTGAAAAAGTCGTCCAGCTAGTTTTGAAGTGTGTCATCGTTATTAAAGAAGGTTCCTTGACACTTGTTTGACAGAAAGTGAAGGAGTTGGTAGTCTAACGGAACGAGATCAGGAGAATAAGGCGGATGTGGAATGATTTTCCAAACGTATTCTGGATCGTCCATGTTGTGACGTTAGCAGTATGAGAACGAACGTTAAAATGCTGCAAAATGACTTGATCATGTCTCCCAGTCTTTTTTTTTTTGAATTACGGCCTCAAGCCGATGGAGTTGTTGACTGACAATTTCGGTAATAATAGTGACATTCCTCAGAAACAATTCACACTAGACGGTACCTGCTTTGTCCTATCAGATTCACAACATCAGCTTACACGGATGCGTATAATTTTTTTTCTCGTTTAGTTGCCTTTTTGTTAGAGTTAACCCACTCTTTTCTGTTCTTGATGTTAACGTAAAGGTAGCATCGTAACCAGTAACAATGTGAGCCAAAAACGGTTATAACTTAAAGCTTTCAAACGATCTGCACCAAAGTCCGATTATCTTCCTGAACGTTGAGAATAGCTTACATCAAAGTAGCTCTTTTTAATCAAGAAAGCTATTTCCATTGTATACCTTCCCTAATTATGGTTTCTCGATAAATGGCATCAATAGTTCTAGGGGCTTTCGATGCATTAACTCCAATTGAACTCGAACAAAAAATATCTCGGAAATGCGTGTTTTTTTCTACTTGACATTTTTTTAGCAATAATTAACATGATCTTTACATAAATTTAAAAACTATTCATTAAACAATAATACTACATTAAAGTAACTTTGACATGTATAACTTTTTTTTTCAAGGCGTTCTGATCCTTGAAACCAAAAAAGCGGAAATTTCTTTCTGTTTATTATATATGTTTGCACTATTCTAAAGAAAAAAACATAAAATCAGGAAGTCTTTGGAAAATTCTAAGTACAAAATTATGTCAATATCTGAAAATTAAGATCCCGATTGAAAGCATTTTTATTTTTATCATTTTATCATTTGTAGATACGAATATTTCTGAATATTAATATTTCGAGTGCGTTTGTCAGAAATTATGATAATATTACGTATGTAGTAGTGCACAGTCAATAAATAGAAGAGGAAAAAGGAGAAAGAAATGGCTGATGAGATAAGGGAGATCAGTTTGAGATTCCATGGATAAATTTAAATGATACGTTCAGGTATCAGTTTGGATAAATTAAATCGGACAGTATTCTATCTAGGAAAAACTGAGGTTATCAATATTAATAATAAGAGATTAATATAATCCAATAAAGTTTATCCGTAATTAAAAAACAAAAGTATGTATAACTAATATATACCGGGTTTTTCTTTTATCATTACACATAGCTATAATACAATGACTTCTTTCATTTACCCTTATACATAGGCATAAATGTATGGTGGAGGCATAGTAGGCAACCAGTTATACAACAGTAACATTTTTCAAATTGTCAAATATTTATGTTTTTCGGTCATACTTAAATCTTAAATTAAAAACATTTTATTGAAAAATACGTAATTTATTTAAAACAGTTAATTATCCCAGCAGACGTATACCTTGTGTGAAGACAATTTTAAATATTTTTAACAAATTCAAAGAAGATGGATAGAATTTCTTTAAGGTTGAAATATAACTAAGATAGTTTAATTGGTTTATAAAAAATGTAGAAAATATAACAAAAATATACAAATAGATTCTACCACATAATGAAATTGTAGGCCGACCTCACATTACTTCTAATTACAGAACGTAACCCACCCACTTGGGGTTATTTCAGTAACACAAAAAACAAGGTCTGGATATTGAACTGATAATTATTTTAATTTCTTTTTTGTTACTACGAATTAGGTTGGGCTGGGTTGATGAAAACTTTCCGTCCAGCTCCTTAGTAGTGTTTTAGTATGAAGTTGACCTTCCGCTAGTCTCCATTTCGTTTTATGTTCTCTTTCTAGCCATAACCAGGTCTCACTTTTAGCAGTATCCTTAACCATTCCACATACTCTGGTCCTACGAAGTTCCTATTAGTATCTTATTTGGCCAATTCGTCGGCTGTTTCATTGCCTTTAATTATTTCATGTCCTGGCACCCATATCAGCGACACAGTATTGTTTTGCACCAATTTATTGAGGACCTGTTTGCAATATTTCACCAGTTTAAACCTCGTAGATGGATTCATAAGGGCTTTAATGGCTGCTTGACTATCAGTCACTATGATGATTTTTTTGATTGCGCAGCTGGCTTTCCGAATTTCTTTGGCGCAGGCTGCGACTGCAAACAATTCGTCCTGGAAAATCGTCGCATGTTTTCCCAGACTTACCAATATTTCTCTTCTAGGGCACATTCTGCATGTACCTGCATCTGTGCCCTGATTGGGTTGTGATCCATCCATGTACCAGGTGCCAGCACCACAATCGCTCGAGCGACTTTTTGCCTGTTCCCTGGTCGGTATAAATATGTTCAGCTTAGTTGCAAACATAATCTCGTGTGCCATACTGTTCGCTGACATTTGGAATATTTGCTCTTCCAGTACAGTTCCTGAGATATCTGTAACCTTATTAGAACACAATACGTCATTGGCCTTCAACCTTAGGATTGCGGCCATAGCCTCCGCTTTTACAAATAGTTGCAGCGGAGGGAGACCCATAATGGCTTCCATTGATGGATTCTATATCTAATACTGAATTATTTAATTTAAATCACATTGTTTGTCGTAAGAATAGAAGTTATTTAAGTAGTTCTAACTCGTGAGGGTGGTGTATTAATTGCTGTTAAGTAAAGTCTCTCTTTCTCTATTGTTATTTGTTCGAGTGAGTTATTTGTATCTATTGAAGTAAACAGTAATACACTAATTTTTGGTCATGTATAATCACAATCGACTACAACAGCGGATATTTACTTACAGAATAGTTTCTTGTTGTAATAACTAAACTCCATTTCGAATTCAAGAAATGTAATACTGGACACCTGAGGACTGTACTACGGAGTATTTATAATATCGTGCCTCTAGATGACTATCATTTTGGCTTGTATGTGAAGGCTTCATTAAGATCATCTGTACCTTTTATGAGCGAAGAAAGTAGGAACTACAATTTCAGACAGGCCCCTTAGGAGGCTCCTATTAACGACTAGGCCTAAGATCGAATTGGAGTCAAATGATGTTTCTGTAGCACTGAAATATGTTATATAACTGTACTGAACATTATATTCCAAAGCGGTTTGCTAATACAATTTTCATCCATGGTTTTCGTCAGAACTAAACGCCTCATTAAAAGGAAGAATAGTGTTTTTAAGAGATATCGAAGAGATTCGGCTACTGTAAATGCATATATTAGCTTTGAGTTTTAAGATCAGCTTATAAAGTCAATATTTCTAATAACTATAAGCGCTTTATATCCTATATTCAGAATAATTTAAGTTCTAACGCGTCGCTATTTTGGCATTTCATTAACTCGAAAAGAAAAACACGAGGTTCTCTAGGAATATGACATTTGGTAAAATGTCATTTGATGATCCTGATGTTATTAGTGATTGGTTTTCTGAAAATTGTCAAATAGGTAATAGTCAGCGAATTACCAATCGAATGGATTTATCTCAGAACAATAATTCTATCATAGTTAAAGGTATAACTATAAATCCGGTCCTTGAAAAGTTAAGTTTTCTTGAATTTTCGATATTACTAAATTCTGATTGCGTATAACTATATGTTCTAAAGTACTGTAGTTCTTCGCTAGAATAGCCTCTGTCTATTTTATATATTTTTTCAATGGATTGTCATGTTTTCTCTCACAAAGGAAAACTTCATTTATTATTCCAATGTGTAAATCGCCTGACAGATTGGACATTTATAAATATCATTCTATTAGTAACTTGCCTGTTATTAGCAAGGTACTTGAATCTTTGGTAGCTTGTGGATTACTTCTAAAGTAATTGTTTTGGAACGGTATGGATTCGTTTGTGGTCGTAACTTATTTACTTTATAAGTTAAATATTGATAAAAATGCTTATAATTATTTTGAACGTCATTGCTTGTTAGTTTTTGAATTGGTGGGATCAAGATGGAGGAAAACATATCGCAAATACGGATTCAAACTATTCAAAAATTATATAAGGTGTTTGGAGTTGTTGCCTCTTTAAGTAATTAATACAACATTCCAGATGACCAAAAAGCGATGTAAAAAAACAGAAGGACATACGGGATCTTTTACAAAACAGAGTTTTAGCCCTTAAATTAAATTATACAAATATAACTAGATGTACGATTTAACAAAAGAATTCTTTTTATTTGATGATGTAATTCGACAGAAATATAGTACATATAGAATTTAAACTAGCATAGTAGAAAACAAAGCCCTCGTTGAATGTAGTTCTCTTTACAGAAAGAACAATAGATATCTATATTCAAAACATAAATTTAAATACATGATCCAATCAAGTCATAATAAAAATATAGATAAATGTACACGAAGGATGTAAATAAGATTAAGAGAAAAAGACAATAATCCACTACTACGGACTAAAATGCAGATAAATTAAAATCAACCCGTAACAGTGTAGCTATAATAATTTTTTGCTTGTTGTCGTCGTTCTATTTATCCTGCTTATGGCTGACTTTATGGTAAAATTCATATTATTATATCGATTTTAAAATATAATTTACATGAGCTTAATATCTTAATATAATAATAATAAATTACCATCCCTGAAAATGTCTGGAGTTTTTTGGAAGAGGGCTATTATGATATGTACATATTGGGATTGCTGTTTGGATTCTCAAACATTGTTGTGAAGCCAAGTTTTATTAACTATAACAAATCTTTGCAAAAACTCAGCTTGGTACTTGCTAAATAGCTTCAAATCGTTTGACTTTCGCATTCTTTTGCGTTCTTGATCACAATTCAAGATTCGTGGCATCCATCTAGCTGAAAGCTTGGATATACCCAATTCTACGTGTAAAATATGATGTGTGCATTTAATCGATATGTTCACCTTGATGTCAATTCTTTGGTTGTTTAAAACAATATTGTTAACTTTATTGACGATTTCCCAGTTGTTACAGGTTTTTAGTATTTTCAATGCTTATATCAACATGTTTAAATTTCGTAACTCGCGGAAAAAATATGATTTTCGAAGGATTTTTGTCACCCAAAGTTTGTTGGATATCAGGCAAAAGTTCAGGTGCCTTTAGTTTTATAGTTTATGTTTTTAGAATGAGTTTAGAATTTTGCGTTTAGTTAATTTCCCACTTTTTGCTGAATCATTTTTGTATATAGGGTGTAAACAAAATATGGTGCTAATGCACGAAAACTTTATTTCGAATGAGATCAAAGAAAAAAATATTTAATAAATGCGCGTGGCTCGACCCGACTATGGTAAATTTAGTATTACTTTATAACTGCAGCACTACCCCTACTGA
The DNA here is from genome assembly GCA_935421215.2 of Melolontha melolontha. NCBI lineage: Eukaryota > Metazoa > Arthropoda > Insecta > Coleoptera > Scarabaeidae > Melolontha > Melolontha melolontha. Next base: position 132,806,638 of record OW285236.1, read on the forward strand.
AGCGTAATGGTGGAAGTAGTAGATGCGATGATGCACACTGTAAGTCAGAAGTCAGTCTGCTATTAACTTCCATGAAGTATGGCTTCTCCAAATCACGAATTAATGGATATCGTCTCATTATACAGTGAAACAGGTGAAAATGTTAGAACTGCTAGACGTGAAAATTCTTTCAATGGAGACTGTGGTTAAATAAAAATTTAAAAAAGGTATATAACCCCTTACCACAATTATTAGTCGTATCCTAAATACGTATTTCGACAACTAAGTTGTCATCATCAGTAGGTAAAAACTACTAATTAAAAGTCGCACATGGGGCACAGTTAAATAAGAGAAACGCTTCCGCTACAGGGTTGCAGTGTATAATAGTTGTGCGGAAGCGTTTCTCTTGTTTAACTGTGCCCCATGTGCGACTTTTAATTAGTAGTTTTTACCTACTGATGATGACAACTTAGTTGTCGAAATACGTATTTAGGATACGACTAATAATTGTGGTAAGGGGTTATATACCTTTTTTAAACTACTAGACGTATTTATGAAGGGCAGTTTCCGAACCGAAGATGTCCATCAAATGATTAAATTTTACAAACCGTGTACAGATTGAGAGATCGCGGTACACTGCATCCAAGTTATGAAGGCCGCGGCCGCGAAAGACGATTTTCGGCAACGTATTTTTAACCCTGCGACCCATATCCGTGGTCCATCAGATGATTTAATTTTACAAACCGTGTACAGATTTAGAGATCGCGGTACATTGCATCCAAGTTATGAAGGCCATCAAATTATTTAATTACAAACCGTGTACAGATTGAGAGATCACGGTACATTGCATCCAAGTTACGAAGGCCGTGACCGTGAAAAACTGTCTTCGGCAGCGTATTTTTAAACCTGCGGCCCATATCCTTGAAGACTGAGTCGTGTTAAACCGTGAACATACTTATATTTACGCAAATGACAGTCACATTAAAGATCTTCTTCAAGCATTCCACCCGTTCCACACAAATTTGCCCTTTTTAGGGCAAAAAAATTGTCATTAAAAAATTAAAATTACAAATGTAATTTATTATTTCTCGTAAATTAAAATTAAGTCGACTAAATTACAATTTCCATATCACCACAAAACTGTTATACCGTTTAAATTTTTTAAAGACTGGATATTGCATTTTTTCGGGATATTACAAAGGTCAGGGCATTGACCTATTTTTAAATAACAAGGCAACAGCTGATGCATAAGAAAATTTATGAATGAACACAAAGACGCACTTGCTATTACCCGTAATGTGAAGAGGATTTTTTGGTGAACTTGATGAATAAATTCCAATTTGTTTGTTGGATCGACAACATATAATCATGTAATTTCTAATTATTTAGATTCGATCTGAGTACAGGATCGTATTTGAAAAGTTTATGTTTCTAAATTTTCATAAAAATTAAAGTTTCCTTTGTATATGTTATTAATTACTATTATTTATAGCCAAATAAACGTTGAACGCTGTAAATGTCTCCTGTCATTCTCGCTAGATTATTTGCGAACGTAGATATGTACGTATATAAAGGCAATCGATAAACCGAAACTTTGTATATATTAAGAAAGTAAATGACTAAGGATCCATATTTCAGATCAAAGGAATACTTTTTGAAGCAGTTTACAGGAAATTTACTTGTAAAAAATATTTTCCTGTGGGTTTTAATATATGTACATATTTAATAACATCTAAGTAAAGTTTTAAAAGCATTTGAAAAGTTTAGTATACGAAACCGGCAAAATATTTTTTAATCTGGTTTTTATATAATTTAAATTTTCTCTATAATCTTTAAGAAACAAAAACAGTGTAATTTTACGGTGGAGTGACTTTCAATGAAATACTTCTTTTAGAGTAAAAATATAAATTTAATTTCATCGTAATTCTAATTCTATATATTTAGCCCAGCGATTTTACATCTTTCGCAAGTTCGATAAAATACGCATTCGTTACGGTTGTCATCTCCTCACTTATCCAGAACCTTTTTTCACCAAGCCAAGCTTGGGAACAAGACAAAAATTACTTGGAATCATATCTGGTCAATGTAGTGGATGAAACAGTAATTTGTATCATAATTCGACCAATTTAGCGGTTGCCATAGCGGACGAATGAGGGGGGCGCATTATCCTGAGGGAACCTTTTTCTGAATAAATGCGATTGTTTTTTCTTCGATTCGGCATTGAAACGTGTCAGTATATTGCCATTATATAGGCCACTTATTGTATTATTGGCCGAGAAACGGTTTTTGTCTTCTTCGGAGCACCTTGATTAGAAGAAATACATTGTTTTGATAGTGTTTTTGTCTCTGGAATGCAGTGATGTATCCAAGTTTCATCTACGGTAACATATTGACGAAAAATTCTCTTAGATTTCATTTGAACTTGAACAAACAGTTGGAGCGTTTACTTGCTAATACAATATTGTTTACTAGTTTGGTTTATGGGATTAGCTATCTCGCGCACTTTTATTCGACGGTCGCTTTTTACAATGGTATGGAGTTTATTAATAATTTAAGCGTGTTTTATGCTTCGATGGCCATTTTTGAAAGCAGTGAACTACTTCTAAATCACTTCATGGGAAGGAGCAGCTTTAACATAATATTTATGTAACTTTTCTTATGTTTTCTTCACATGTAAATAATGTTTAATTAACTCACCAAATTTTTTTTATTCATATTGATACACACCCAATAGATAACGTATTGCCCAAAAGTTTCGGAACAAAATACTAATTTTTTTAACGATCAAATTTATTCATACATTTATTAGTTATCATAAAGTACAACTAAATACTAATTTTTTTAACGATCAAATTTATTCATACATTTATTAGTTATCATAAAGTACAACTTAATACTTAACTAATGTACATTACTAAATTAAGTGAAGTGGCCCATTCTCCTCTAACATACGCAAATATCTGCGGATGCCTCTTTTCAGGCGCTAGACGGACTCCAGGTCTATTTCTCCCAGTTTTTCGTAAATTCGCTGTCTTAGTTGTTCCTCATTTTGGGCTTTTCACTCTCCATGATAAATCTTCCGCGACAGTAAAGCCCAAAAATCCTCTATTGGGCGAGCCTGAGACCAGTTTGGAGGGTTATCGCTTTTAGAAACAAAAGGTGTGTGGTGTTGTCAAAGCCAGTTTTAGGTATCTTTAGAATAATGGCACGATGCCAAGTATGGCCAAAACATGATATTTTCATCAGCATGATGTTCGTTGATGAATTGAAGAATCTTGGAAAGACAGCTATTAATGTAGCTTTTACTGTTCAAAGCTTTGCCTCTTATTCTTCCCATAAAAGGTCGGGATATCCCCTCGTAGAAATTATATCACCATTGGGCATCCACCCAACTAAGTTGTAGATACATTTTCGGAATTCTAATTTATATGACATTGTAAAGCAAAATCTTCAAATTAACTAAGTGTCAACTTACAGAAAACAATGTAAACAATTTTTTTTTTACCAAAGGCAACTTGATATTATTTCATTTTTATTTAATTTTAATTTAATTGAAATCTGTGACAAAATTTTTAGAACATGCCTTAGTTTACTTTAAGCGATTTTAAAAACTTATCTGACTTTCAGATTTGGGTAAAATTTGTAGAGTGGGCTCCTAAGACTGAATTCAGCAATATACTCATAATGACGAAAAGTTAAACTTTTTAAAAGAACTCTGGCGTCAAATCACCTTCGTATCTAACTTTATTTTGAATTATTTCATCTCTACTCATATAACCCAAATTGTTAATGTACTATCAGTAACCTTTGTGTCTCACGATAGCAATTTAGTAGCTTTTCCTGCTCGTTATAAATCACTTTATCCCTTAAATTTCTGGTATACGTACATGATTTAATGAATGTGCGGATGCTTACCGTAATGGTAAATTGCTTCAGAAGAATATTGATTTACTTTCGGAACTGTATACAGGAAATAAATATGTTATTTAATTTTAGTAACTGCTACATTATCACATATTCAAAAAATAAATTGCAGCCATTTCTTTAAATATAAGTAGTAACGAAATATGTAGTATATTAAAAAGGGACTTAGTTGTAATTTTTGACTCTAATCTATTTATTTAATTTACGTAGTGATCACTAGAGCAGACCAATTTCCGTGCGCGCCATGAGCGCCGGTATGGGAGTGTAATTTGTAATATATTAGAATATATAGAATAATAGAAATAATTAAATATACATTTGGTTTTCTGCTATTAAAGTAATATGCATAAACACACGAAAAATAAGAATAGTACATATTATAGCAGCGTTGTATGTACTATAAATAAAATGGAAAATATATGAAATCAGTGATTGTGTGCACGGCAGAGGATTTAAAAAAACACTTACCGTTTTAAGCGTCTTCCAAGGATTGACAAACTGGAGAAACTCGATGTGTTTTGACCAACACATTAGATAAGTATTGCACACTAAACATTTAATTTTTGAGCCATCGTATATTAAGTCCGGGAAATCCATAATAAACTTATTCACTTCGTCTGACAACGGTCGTTTTCTCGATTTATATGTCGACGACATTTTATTACGTATGCTTACACTTACATGCAGTCTAAGCAAGTACCAAACACATACTGAATGCTTTTTATTAGTTCTGATGCAATACAATCATCTTCATATCGGTGCACATGGCGCGCACGGAAATTGGTTTGATCTAGTGATCACAACAAAAATGCGGCTTCATCAAACGTGTATTCAGGGACTTTACGAACATTACTTCTATTGTACTTACGAGTATTTATAACGCCAATTGAATATTGTTGTGTAGTTTGGTTTCTTCATAAGAAAAATACCCAAACAACATTATAAATTCATGAACTATAGATACGTGTTTCGGCAACTAAGTTGCCATCTTCAGTAGAATAATTTGAAAAATAAAAATAGTGTTAAACGTAACATCTTTGGTTAAGGTACAACCTTTGAAGACATGCTCTTCATCAAATCGCCAGTGGGATAACACTAACCTCCTAACAGTTAAACAAACTTATATAATTCTTAAACCTAGCATAAAAATTAAGCAACTATGAAGCTTAAAAAAAGACGAAACGTAAAAATAATTACTGCAGTCATAATAAAGCATACAGACTGGACTGAGGAATTGGTCCATTGTCAAAATTCATTATTTTACTCTTATTTCTATGTATATAAATACGTTCGTAGCTATCAAATTCTTTATAATTATTTATTGTTTTAATTAATCTAAGATTATTTGAAGGCATAAAATGGTCTGTGTCCTAAATATATCGGGCAACGCTAGATTTTTCAGGTGTATTAAATATGACTCGTCAATTATTAAAGATGAATCATCAATATCATACACACATATTTTTTTTTAGTTTCGACTCTTAAAGTTGTTCTCAGGGTTTTTGTTTCACAAAAAGGGTTCCGTGAAACTAGGTTTAGCATCTAATGTAAGAGGGAGAGAAATAATACAATAGCATGTTAAGTTTCATATATTTATTATTCACACTTTGCAAAAATATACATGTGTTTAATACAAATGTGTTAAATATCATTTATTTTCTTTGTTAATAAAACATGGTATACAAATCTTATATCTAGTCAGAATATACTTATAGTAATATATACCGCATGTGTCAAATATCATTAGGCATAGGGAATACGCATGAGTACATACGATGTATATGTATATAGAAAAGCCGATCCAATGCCGGCGAAAACCGCGACGGCCGGCAACGATTGTCTCCGATTGTTTCGCAAATACAAGTTAGCAGTAATCATTTGACCATCGACATAGGTACTTGTAATGCGTTCTAAAATAACATTTACGAATTGCAAGGGATTTGCTTTTCTTATTTATTTCAGTAGATGCAGGAAATTTTTAAGCAGCGGTGCGTCGCTTAAACAAAAGCGTAATTCTAATAAAGTTAAAGAATAATCCTAATAAAGTAAATAAAAAAGGATTCTAAAAATTATAATAAATTATACAAGAGGTTCAAAAATTCATCCTTGCACAGCAAGACATTGTCCAGGCGGTCGTAGAAATTAGCTCTTACATTTGCTAACATGTCGGCAGTTAATGAATTCGCAGCCTCAGTTATTTTTTCTCTCAAGGCAACTAGATTTTCTGCTCTACCAGCTTCATGAGTATAAACAATATTTTTTAGATATCCCCACAAAAAGAAATCATTTGGAGATAAATCAGGAGATCGCGGGGGCCATTTAATGTTTCCTGTTCCAGTAATAAGACGGGCAGGAAAAGTGTTTCCTAGAAATTCCTATACCCTCACTGCATTATGTGCTAGACAGCCATGATGTTGAAACCAAACGATTTCCTGATTTATTCCAATGTTTAGAATGTCGGGAAGTATTTGATTTTTCAGTAATTCGAGATACTTGTCGGCATTTAATATATCATTAATAAAATAGGGGCCTATAGTATGGTCACCTAAAATACCTGCCCAAACGTATAGTTTTTGAGGATACTGAGTGCGATTTGCAAAGTGCCGGTGTTGATTTTCCGAAGCCCAATATCGAAGAACAGAGGGATTGTGCTTTCCGTGTAATGGAAATGTTGATTCATCGGTGAAGAGAATATTTTTAACGAAATTTTCATCTCGATGTATCTTTTCCATAACGTCTTGACAAAACTCCATTCTCCGGAAATTGTCCTCGGGAAATATTTCGAATATTTGAAACATTTTGAACCATTACGTTTCCAAATACGTGAAATAGTTGTGTTACTTGTACCCAATTCTTCGGCAGCACTTCTAGTAGATCTCGTGCTATCAATTTCCACAATACTACAAATTAATACATCCCGCCGTTCTCTTTCCTCAATTTTTTGTGGTGATACCTCTCTTGGTTTGCATTTCGTACAGTTATTGAGACAGAAACAAGTTTCAAATTTATTTATAATATTATAAATTGTTTGTCTGCAAGGTACAGAACGGTCTGCAAAAGTCAGCGCAAACAAATTCATGCACTCCATTGCAGACTTGCCATTGGCATAAAACGATTTTACTAACTGAAGCTTTTCAGTGGGTGTATAAAGGGCCATTATACATTAATTTTATTGTACGCTTTCAAACTGTAACGGCCGCAACTAGACTGAATGCAAAATTTCCAGTCAATCGGTATTGGAGACAATCGTCAGTCGTCGCGGTCTTCGCTGGCATTGGACTGGCTTTCTCATGTACGTATACATTGTATGTACTCATACGTTGATTCTGATATGACTTTAAAAATCTTTCTTAGATTTAAATAAACCTTCCTAAATACAACTGTGTATTACTTTAGACCAGTGAGTCTTATACTCTACAAAATACTAAAGTATGACACAGTGTTTTTATTTAAAATTGAATTATTGTAAAGTTAATGGATTTAGTAGTTTTAGTAGGTTTAGTGTGATAATGGTACAAAAGAGCGAAATATGTTATTTCGTATTCATGTGACGAGATCTTACACTACCACATAAAATAGTTAATAACACACACACAATTTATTTAATTCAATATTTCAAATATTTAATGATAGTTTTAATTGCGTGTTCAAAAACCAGATATCCCTAAAATGTTCATGAGATCTTACTCTACTTACAATATAAAAGATATCTTTGTTATATCTTCTGTTTTAAAACAGAATTTGAAATTTTACACGATCAAATAAATGTCGACATAAAATAAATAATCGTTTAAAGTTATTTTGAATAAACTTTAAAGTCATAGATGTCTTTATTACATTATTTAAACGCTATTTGAAGAGAATGGTTTTTGAAGATGGCTTTCAAATTTCTAGAAGCTGAGCGATACGGCTATCAAACAAATTTATCACCTTGATCTTTTTGAAGTAGTAAACTCGTGGTATTATGAATTAGTTTTTTGAGCCTATGCTTCTTAATTAGGTTAGTTACTATTTTCGATAAGAAAATTAAAGGATGCTGTCTTTTGTTGGAAACTATGATTTGAATCTTTTGTTATAAATCTTGTTAACATTGGTGTCATTTCGGTAAATATCTATTTCTAAGTTATTATTATTGCAAATTGGTAAAACATGTAAAAATGGTACAAATTAATTGCGTTTTCGCGAAGTAATGTAATTGCAAATATTCTTTCTACACTTTACGACGCTATTTTATTCGAATTATTCATAGAAAAAATTCGCCCTCAAGTAGGAATCGAACCCACGACCTCTGGCTTGCCGGACCATTGCTCCACCACTGAGCTGTTGAGGCGTGAATTAGAAACTTTTATGGAGATGCTTTGAGTTACATCAAAGGAAACAGATGAATATATCTTGCCCGTAGTACGGCGGTTGTACAATATAATTGCGTTTTTGCGAAGTAATGTAATTGTAAATATTCTTTCTACACTATACGACGCTATTTTATTCGAATTTTTCATAGAAAAAATTCGCCCTCAAGTAGAAATCGAACCCACGACCTCTGGTTTGCCGGACCATTGCTCGACCACTGAGCTGTTGAGGCGTGAATTAGAAACTTTTATGGAGATGCTTTGAGTTACATCAAAGGAAACATACAAGTTTCTAATTCACGCCTCAACAGCTCAGTGGTCGAGCAATGGTCCGGCAAGCCAGAGGTCGTGGGTTCGATTCCTACTTGAGGGCGAATTTTTTCTATGAAAAATTCGTATAAAATAGCGTCGTAAAGTGTAGAAAGAATATTTACAATGTAAAAATGGTATTTGTTCATTGCTTTTTTCTATTGTGAATTTAATTGTTGGGAATTTCGAATTTAATTGCATTAAAAAGTCATCTAAATTACACAACTTTGAATTAATGACCGCGAAAATATCATCAACATACCTAATGCATACTTTAGCGAAATAATTAGCATTTTACTTAAATTCCTTCTCTAAGAGACTGATAAACAAGTTCGCCATAAATGGAGACAAGCAGTTGCCCGTTGCCGTGCCATGCTGTTGTTCATAGAAGTTTCCTTCAAATTTATTTAAATTTCGCAGAAAGACAACTACAACTTTTGGATCTTGTGTCGTTGGAAAGTAAACAGCGTAAAGTGTTTGTTAGGTTTGGTTTTTGACTTTTGCGGAACAACTTAGATTGCTTTTTTTGTTGTTGTTCCATTTTCCTCTATTTTATGCTCGCTCGGGTGACACGTTCCATATTCGTTTACAACGAACTAAATATGGTAAACATAATCCAATTAATTTAGTTTTATCAGAATATAATCTTTTATCTGGGATTAACTGTTTAAATATTTTAAATCGCTTCTTTACATCTGCTTCGAAAGATCTGCAGCTCCATTACTTCAGTACTAGGTAATATGTGCTGCTTTTTGTGTACTTGTAAAGTCTATGTAGGAATATATTTAAGTTACTGTTATATTTACCCTGTGATAGCATGGTGTCCCTTAAATATACGATAGTACTAGTGGGAATTTTTTTCTTGTAATGTACAAATAAAATAATATGTATATTGAATATACTAAAGCAAGTACCAGCTAAACTTGGAATTCTATGACATTGTTAAAGGAAATTTATCTAATTAGCTATAAGCTAATTTACACATAACATGGGATAATCGTTGCTCTCCATTCAGCATTCCTTTAATGTAGTTAAAACAGGATTAATTAATTTCTGTGCTATTAATATCTCCGTCATAATTTCATGATTGCCTAATAATTAAGAAATTGATACTTGCTACTTGATACATACTAAAATTGAGGGTTCCATAAACACTTTTTATTCAATTTCATTTGCAGCTTTAGGCGAAGTTCTAAATTTTATGACAATTGCTCTTGCAACTGTGTTTCCCTTGTGGCTTCCTGTTTGACCTGTCGAGAGCATTTGAACAGTATAGATTATAGATCATTTCAAATTCATTTCTAAACTCGTACTTTATGGGGTTACAGGCAGAGCTTTAGAGTGGATATCTATCTACAGCTCTCGCAGTATAAGTTGGCGAGCGGTGGGGATGCGCCGTAAACGTATTTAGGAAACGTACCACCCACCTGTCTGATTCAGTTATTGCATAGCGAATGATATGCAATCTACCCTTCCTCTATCTGCGCGAACTCACTCCCACTCTTCGCCAACTTATAATGCGAGAGCTGTACTTATTTAATAGATAACAAATATCCTAATAAAACTATAGGAATTTTATTAAAAACTAAAGAAATCGAATATCCTTCTACATTTTCTCTTATAAGTATTATTATTGTGTTCGGTACGTACTCTTTTGAACCTATCTATAGATGGGTGTGGCGTGTGAGGTAATATTATAGATAAAGTTTGTAGAAAAATTAATTTATTCTGATTTTGTATTCGCATACTCCGCGAGATCGTTATCAACGAGCAGCTTTGAGTAGCATATTTTAGTGTTTGTTGTCCATACCTAAAATATTTTAAGAGTAATTTATTAAGAATTGTTTGTTTGATGGAACCTGCTTTTTCAAGATGGAAGCACTCAAAAATCATGGCAAGATGAGAATATTAAATCTGTAAAAGCAAAACAAGTAGGTATCAAAAGGTATTAATTATTTTAAAAATATTGGCAAGGCAACTGACTTCTGTTTTGTAGGTACATAGTTGTACATGCTGGTTGCAATAATGGTTTTATTCCTGGAGCAGAATTAATATTCGCAACAAATAGTAAAAAAACTTGGATTATCACGGTGATATCAATTGAGAAAATTTTATAGAATGTTTCGAAAATTAGCTACTTAAAAATTTAGAAAGCATCTCAGTTATTATGGATAATGCGAGCTATCATACTACGATAACAAATAAATCTCCTACTTCATCTTTAATAAAATACCAAAATCAGGAATGGTTAACCAACAGTAAAATAAACTTTGACAAGACAGATTTAAAAATACAGTTGCTGTAGTTATTAGTATATAAAATAATTACTAAATTTTAAATGGATAATAATTTTTATTTAAAGGTATAAACCGTCGCCTATTTATGAAGCCGATAAACAAGCAGAGCAATATGGCCACACAGTTCTTCGTCTTCCTCTATATCATTGTAGTTTTAACCCTATAGAATTAATTTGGGGAAATGCAAAAAGATATTGCTCTAGTAATATAGGTAAATATGGTAGAGTGAATGAAGGCTCTAAAAGTTGTGGCAAGAAATACTAAGCAAAGTAACTGCTGAAGCGTTTATTAGCAGTGTGACACACACTGAAGCGAGATTAAAAAATGGTGGGACAGGGAAATAGGATTTGACCAAAATGATATCGGACCTTTCATAATTAGCATACAAGAAGAGAAAGATGATGTTTTAAGCTCAAGCGCCTAATACTACCTGCTTGGCACGAGTACAACACTAATTATTACCTGTCCCTAAGAGAAATTTAAGAATGTAATGTGATAAAAACAAACAAAAATATAAAACCTTTATATTCTGTTTAGTTTAGCATATGTACTGCTATATTTTGTCATGCTTATTAATGTTGATTGTAATAAACTATTAGGTACCATTCCTTCATTTTTTATTCTAAAACATTGACATTATATTTATAAATTTTGCAAAATAAAAGTACAGATACAATTGCCTTTATTAATTAATATAAACTATGTATTTTTCTAAATATAAAGTGATAAATATACAATATTAACATTTTAAAGAGTCTAAGATATAACCTAAATGCCATCTGTAAAAAAAAAATGTTTGTAGTTTTTAACTTAACTTATAACCTATAACCCAAATGGCAATTATTTCCAAGATGTAAACAATAGATTTGTCAACGTTGTGTGACGCACAATGATGACGTGACTGTTCCGTTATCGTAAAAATACTATAAATAACATTATTTTTGTATTTGCGATTTATATTTTTTAAGCAGTATATATATTTTTGTTTAAAGACGAACACTTGCTTGAGAATAATACTTATTTTCATACTTACCATATTAGGTATAAAACTAATTATAGTTTATTTCAAATTATAAGAATATGACTTTGAACGGCTCTAATGCTTTTATTGCACCACCTTCTGTGATGATAATTATTATACCTGGTCTCCTTATTGAACGGGTACGGTTTATCTGTTTGCAACGTATGAATCTAGGGGCCGTATTGACTATAAATTAGGGCCTTATAATATAATAATAAAACGCTGTTAATTTCAAGTATATAATAAAAAATATCTTTACATTGGGTTTATATACAAAGAAAAAATTACAAATCGTGTGGCAACATGTGTAGTGGATACATATAGATATATAAAGCTAATTTATTTATAATACACAATAAAATTTTTATGCGTCACCGCATTTCATAAATCATCTGTGATTGAGTCGTCTTGAAAATCGGTGTCTGTGTCTGAATCGTATTTCAAATTTATAATCAAAGGTGCTACTATCATGTACATGCGCTTATATTCCTCTTTTGCTATTGCGTGTTTAACAGCATTTTCCCAATTTACAGCAGATATATGTTCCATAGCATTTTTTATGTGTGTTACACTGCTTTCACTAAATTTCGGTGTTTGATTTGTTCGTCTTATGGTATTTTTCAGTTGGGCCCATATCAATTCAATGGGATTGAAACTGCAATGGTATGGTGGTAAACGCAAAATTGTATGTCCTGCTTCTTTGGCACTGTTATCCACATAATAATCCTTTAAATATTCTTTTGTCTTCATCACCTCTATTAATTGGTTTTTTGTATAATGGTTCTCAAAGTATAAATCATTTGCTTCTGAAAATGTTTTAATATCTTTCTTATTATTACATTTTGTAGAAACTTTGGTTTGCTGTCGAGAATGATACGGAGCGTTGTCCATCACTATCACACTATCTTTTGGCAATTTGGCAGCAAAGTGTCACAAAACCATTCTTCAAATAAAGATGAGGTCACATCTTCATGGTAATCTAAACTTGAGGATTTAACATTTTTAGCAGATAATAGCGGCTGTCCGATCCATCCTTTTTCTGACCCAGCATGAAGAATGATTATTCTCTTCCCTCCCGAAACCGGCGCGTCCAACTGACACATACTTGAACTATCCATCCAACCTTTGCAAATTGTGTCATGGGTGCCATACCACGTCTCGTCTAAATAACATATTAATCGTCCTTCCTGTCTATACCTTCTAATTGCCGTTAAGTATTGATGTCGAAGTTTCTGTAACCTCGGGCTTTCCATAATTGTGCGACGTTTGTCTATAGTGCCAAACTTAAAACCTATAAAATAAACTTAAAACCCTAAAAATAACTATATATTCAAATTAACAACTGTTGGTACTTATATTATTATTAAATTTTATTTCATCAACATTGTAATTTAATGGCTATTGAACTATACATATATATAATAACTATATATTCAAATTAACAACTGTTGGTACTTATATTATTATTAAATTTTATTTCACAAATTGCAGTAATTACAATTTACTTAAATTTTTTCATTACGGACCTCAGCAGTTTGTTTGCGTAAAAGATAATCGTATTGAGCGGCCAGGTAGTTATTGCCGCAGGTGGTGAAATAAAAGCATTAGAGCCGTTCAAAGTCATATTCTTATAATTTGAAATAAACTATACTACTATCTCAAACACCGTTCACTGTTGACTGAAAGGGGTGCAGATTATATTAACCTAAAGTTGTACATTATGTTACCTGATACTACTAAGCAAATACGGATCTTACTATGACCTATATTTTCTCGTACCTACTTTCAAAAGGCTGCCCAGTCAATTATTAATGGATCTGGAACCTTGTCATTTAGAGAAATTCGATAATTCATAATTTTATTGCTTAAATTAAAATTTAATGCTATTGTGTTTTTGGCGCTTGTTCTTGTTCACAACTTTGCCACACAAATACAATAAAAAGTACTATTTTTGCTAATAATAATAACAGAGAATAAGTTTAATTATTATTATTGAATATCGGGAGAGCTAACATTTTGTGTTAATCCTATATCAAGGAAAAATCAATTAGACGAAATTGTTTACAATTATAATACATTCACTAATATTACTAAATCTCTCATGGATAGAGTTGGTTACTATACAATTTAGTAAACTATCTAGTAGTAATAAATTGTATTAACATAGTGAAACTATAGACCGTCATTCTCGGTCCGTTCACAGAGGTGGGTTCGGCAAACTCACTTATCAGCGTTTCGCGTGCTTTATGTATGTAGTAAATGAACAGTTATGGTCGTGTGAAATTGTTTATAAATGTATTTACGAATACGCGTTGGTCTAATTCGAACGGAAAGCATTTTTCTAAATAACGCACACCTTTACTTCAGTAAAGCCAACGCAGCGGCGCACAGTGGTGCAAAATGGACATTTCTTGGCAAAAAAATCTGTAACTTTGTCACCGTTGCATCGATTTCTATAAACTTTGATATACATAACAGGAAAAGGTCAAGGTTTAGTCTGATAAATTTCAAATTGTTGTACTGCGATTAATTGTGTGTGTAAAATAAGATCTATTAAGCTTTTGCGTTTCAAGCCTTGGTTTCGTGTCAAATACTGTAAAATATACTATTCAAAATGTTTTTAGAGTTGAATATATATGAAAAAACATAATTCTTAGGCTCTAGATACTAACAAAGTTGATATATACCAGAAAATTATATTACGTTATAGTACCCTTGCGATTAAATTCCTATATTCAGGTTCTATATGATATTAAATTTGTATAAATAAAGTTAATACGGTGGAAAATAATTTTTTTATTGATATATGTTCCCTCTATAATTCTCCATCTATATTGCCATCTATAGGCGTCATCAGTCAAGCTAGTGAAGCCGTATATACGTATTCTTTCGCTTATGTACCAGCTTAGCTGGTCAAGCGAAAGGTCGCCTTTTTCGGCATAGTCTCTTTCGTCCGTCAGATGTCACTTAAGAAATAGTGCCACCTTATAGGACGAAATTTGCTATATATCTTGTAGGCGATTTCAGCGTAAATGTATATACAGATACAAATCTGTTTTTTAAAAAGATTTGTATTACATTGCTTCACTAGCTTGACTGATGACGCCTATAGATGGCAGAAACACGTGTCTTAAATAGAAGTAAATGCTGAAAATACGAGGTGTATTGTCCATGAATACAGTTTACAAATATGTATATTGCATGTCTGTTTCATTTGTAACAAATGCGTTATACGTGCATAACGTATTGATATACTTAAAACCTTTTTGTATATTTACTGCCATCTGGCTCGTGTTAATGGACTACACCGATATACGTATTTTTTCGCTTATGTACCAGCTTAGCTGGTCAAGCGAAAGGTCGCCTTTTTCGGCATAGTCTCTTTCGTCCGTCAGATGTCACTTATTAAATAGTGCCACCTTATAGGACGAAATTTGCTATATCTTGTAGGCGATTTCAGCGTAAATGTATATACAGATACAAAACTGTTTTTTAAAAAGATTTGTATTACATTGCTTCACTAGCTTGACTGATGACGCCTATAGATGGTAGAAACACGTGTCTTAAGCAGAAGTAAATGCTGAAAATACGAGGTGTATTGTCCATGTCTACAGTTTACAGAAATGTATATTGCATGTCTGTTTCATTTGTAACAAATGCGTTATACGTGCATAACTTATTGATATACTTAAAACCTTTTTGTATATTTACTGCCATCTGGCTCGTGTTAATGGACTACACCGATATACGTATTTTTTCGCTTATGTACCAGCTTAGCTGGTCAAGCGAAAGGTCGCCTTTTTCGGCATAGTCTCTTTCGTCCGTCAGATGTCACTTATTAAATAGTGCCACCTTATAGGACGAAATTTGCTATATCTTGTAGGCGATTTCAGCGTAAATGTATATACAGATACAAAACTGTTTTTTAAAAGATTTGTATTACATTGCTTCACTAGCTTGACTGATGACGCCTATAGATGGCAGAAACACGTGTCTTAAGCAGAAGTAAATGCTGAAAATACGAGGTGTATTGTCCATGGCTACAATTTACAGATATGTATATTGCATGTCTGTTTCATTTGTATTAATTTGTTAATTAATCTGGACAACGTTGTTACGTTGTCCAGATTTTTAGACACTATTTTATATTGTCGTTTATTTATTAATAGCCGACTGATAGCTAGGTAGTCGCTTAGATAGGTCACTGATTTGTCGTGCCGGAGTCTCTGGTTCGACTCCGAGGCCGTTGTCCGGAAAAATCTTAAATCACTCCGTGAACGCAGGACTAAAATGACTCCTTTTAATTGAAGTTAAGCTGTTTGGGGAGGGAGGGTAAGGCCCGAATTATTATTAAGATTTTAAAATTAAAATTACAAACACCAAAATATACGTACCTTTTGAATTATGTCCCAGGTAAAGTATAATTGGTCGTCCATGCAACATTCAAACTTATTTTATTATGCTGACTTAATATTCTTTATTAAATTATTTAATAAATAATCTATATATAAATACATATTTTACAATATAAAATTTTATAAACAATATGTTTATAGAAAACTTCAACAACAAACATTTACATCAGGAGTTCATCACACAGCACAACTAATTTATGAACTTATTCTCGTCAATGCATTCCGGTAATACCCTCTATCCAAGGCTTGTAGTAAGCAGTTCGCATGTACACACCTGGTAGGTAAGGAGCTGCACATTTGATACCGTGTGAAACAGTACCAGCTAGTTGATATCTGCCGTCAGGTCGTTGTAAAACTAAGGGGCCGCCGGAATCGCCCTGAAAAATACATATTTAATAAAATATCTTTTGAGGGAATATTAAATCTGCTTTCCAATCACAAAAAATATACTAATACACTATTATTAACTCATGAGACTGATCTATTGTCATTCTATTTCTATCCAACATTTGCTTTTAGGAATCAAGATAAGTATAAGTAAAATTAAAAAATAGATAAACACAGTAATGGGCATTTTTAGTCGTTTATTCATATTTATTGAAAGAACCTGTAAGTCATGGATTTTCGCTTTTATTTTGTCAATTTCGATATTTAAAAATTAGTATAATATTTTCTTTTGCGGATATTTAACCTAGTGTTGGTTAAAATTTGAAATTTTATTATAGAACGTTTCTACGAAGATTTGAATTTAATTAAAATTTACAATATATTTAACGTTGAGGTAGGCAACTTTGTTTTCATTATAGCTTTGGTTTAATATAGTTAATATGGTACGCGTGTGGATGGCGTTAGAGTTGTCCATAAAAATGATAGTATTGGTATAGTGTAAAGAGTTAGTTGGTAATTGGGTGAATTTGTACAAGTTTTAATAATAAAGATTCGCATTATTATTATTAAAATTAATTAGAATATTTTCGGGTTTTGTCTGTAGTGAATTCCGTTAGAATTGCTATTAGTATTTTCATTTAAGATTTCCTTGGCTATTGAAGAGTCAGAGTCCTCTCGTGTTCATTTTTCTAGACTATAGTCTTCGATTAATAATTCTTAATTAAGAACGAAATTAATTAATAGTCTTCATCAGTTAGATTCCGAATTTAATTATTTTAATTTTTATGTAGCGAAATAATTTTCTAAATATATAATTCTTCATTAATTTCTTCTCTACAGTAGCTAACCTATCGGTAGTTAACCTATCGGTTAATTTTGTAAGAACTAAGAACCTTTTCGTATATAAGTATCGAGTTGAGGAATTCTGGTTCTCTCTTTTGCTGTTGAAGTTTCAACAAGTACACGTGGTGCTGAAGACGTACTGTGTAATTTTTAATGACTTCATGTAAGTAATTTTATTACTGGCTATGCGGCTTTGAGGGATTGTTAATTAATTTATACGTCAGATGGTCCTTTGAGTTACGAAAAGGATGTTTTTGTTATGATTTGTTTTGAACGAAATTGGTGTCTATGCGGAGTAGGTGTTCATAAGTTATCTCTACATTAATTAGGTGAGTTCTATTTTTCACGATGTCCATGTGTAATGGCATTGTTGTTTTATTAATTTTATATTGTTTCATTAGTTTTTTTTTGTTTTTGGAATATAAAGGGTCCTAGTACATAGCCGTTTTCTGGTACATGGTAGTTTTCTAGTACGTGGTACTTTTTAGTATGGTGATCGTTTTCCAAAACGTTATTATGTAATCGAAATCGTTAAGGTATTGATCCGTTCTACAACTTACCCGGTATGAACTGTGCATATATTTTTCTCGGAAGACTTCAAACTGTCCAAAAGTAACTGTCTTCGACTGAATTGTTAGCGTCTATTGAATAAAACTATTGTAAATTAGAGTTCATTATTTGTGTATATATTTCATTTAGTAAAATTTATGTAATCGATACCCCTAATTTTGAGTGTATAGGGTAATCGAATTTAAAGTGCCATACTAAGGTTATGCCCGATTTTTTTTTATGAATTAGTATTCGTTATTTTACGAAAACTTTCTGAAGCTTAAGAGTTAATTATAACTTTGTAAATGATTGAGGCCAACTTAGTATACTGAATGTACAGAAATCTCGATGTGGGATTTACCGAAAGATCTTTAGATAAATTAACCACCAATTTATTATTTAGACTAAGTGTACCATTTACATTTTTATGGCTTAATGATCTATACACTGGGATCATTGTGCTTATGTTGTATCAATTTATTTCATTTTTCAGTTCAGTAATACACCTTACTTTAACGTCAGTAGTTATTTGCTTTTAATGCATATTAAATCTGCCTTAATTTCTTATTTTTGTTAATATACAAAATTACTATACTTGGTGAGCCATTTACGAGGTGCCACTCATGTACTTTAATTAATTTTTTTGTATTCATTTTGTTATAATATACAAAATTACTGTACTGGTTGAGCCATTTATTCGGGGTCACTTTTTACTTTAATTCATATTTTTTTTTTGTGTATTTATTAAACATGTTGGTCAACGATATTGTGAATTATATTTCATTATTTTATTGTGGCTCGTGAGCCTTACTTAGATTAATTTTTTATTGCACCATTTTGTCTGGTGAATTTAATTTACTACAGCGTTGTTCACTTATCTGCTTATTGATTTTTTCTTGTTTTGTTTTCTTTATGTTAATAAACTATTTCTTGTTATGGTTATATTACTTTGTGTTTTATTATTATGGTAACAATTGGCCGCGTATTTATCTGGGATTAAGTTAACTTACTGTCGGCAGCATCTGTGTTTGCTATACCGGCTCGAGAATATGAACACGGTAGCGCTTATTATCAAAGAACCTGCCCTAACTCGCTTCTTAACTGAGCTGGTCTCTCAGTCGAAGATCTCCTGAGCGATCATATTATTGGGGTAAGTTGGAAAATCAAGTACATATTACGTAGCACGTAGCAACACATGTAAAATCAAAGCGAATGAAAGTAAATCACTTCATGTAACATTTACAATGAAATAGAAAAAATGTATATTAATAAAATTAAGTGTATCTAACATCCCCCAAGGCAATGAGGCAAAGTATCTGAGAATGCATTTGAACATACGATTAACATGGTGTAAACTGAACCAAATTTATTAGATAATGAAAAGAATTGTACCTAGAAAATAAGCTCCTCATTATATTCAAGCCTGTATGGACATGCTACATACAATTGTCGGGTTCAGTTTCTGTAATTTAGAAATTTTTCAAAGATTTCAAAATAAAGTACTCCATATGTGAATGGACTGTGATATTTACCAAAACTTTGTATTCGAATGTGATGTTCCTTCTCTTTATTAATCGAGGTATGACGGTGTATAATAACAAAAAAGTTAAAAATGTAAAACGTAAGGCCAATTAAAGAAAACTACAAATTAGAAAAACTATAATAACGATATCTTGTCGTTTAATTACTGACCTCAAGCCTTGTAATATTAGAACACATTTTCACAAATCTGATATAAACTCAGAGACGCGCAGAGCTTTTGGTAATCGAACTAGTCTCAAAGCTTGGATTTACTTATTCAACCCTTCATAGATATGTAATTGGAAAATCAGCGACTTGAGCCAATACAATTTTACATGTTTAGTCACTCACAGAGAGCGAATGTGTGCTATACTTTGTCATTAGGTCTCAAGAATAACCATTTTCTGAATCAAATAATACTAGTAACGAAAAATAGATTAATTACAAAAATATCAAGTGCTAAAGGCAGCAGATAGGAGAGATAGAAATACATCTGTATAAAGGCTTTTGCTTTTTAAGCTGTTCTCTCTTGGACAACGATCCGCCATATACAGCGAGAATAATAGGCCGTCCACGCAAGTTCACTTAAGGAGTTAAAGTCAATAGATTATCCAAACGTGTTAAAAATATCATTGAGGTGTCTACCTGTAACCTTTCTTACCGTTTTAACGTCTCAAACGCTACAATTTCCCGATATTTAGGACGAAATGGTTTAAAGTATACAAAACGTAAGATATGCCCCATAACATACCGCTGCACAATTGGCCAGAAATCCTCGTCGTTGTCGAGTTTTACGACGTATACATTTTGCTAATAACCGAACAATAATCATGGACGACGAAAGATATTTTATATTTAGACATGCCGAGCTTCTTGGAAATACAGATTTTTATACAGATAATATTGAAAATACCCCTGATAATATAAAATTTAAAGAAAAGGTAAAATTTTCTGATAAAGTTTTGGTCTGGTGTGCCATATCTGAATTGGGAATATCTAGATCTTATGTAGGCCGTGTAAGAGGGCAGGTAGTGGACGCTGAATTATATATCCACAACTGTCTGACAAAACTAATGAATTTCATTAATGTACATTACATTAATGATAATTACATTTTTTTGTCTGACCATTACTAGTCATTATTTAAAAAGCATAACATGTGGCGATACGTGCATTTAAATAAATTAAATCGAATTTACATCCAGTAAATACAATACAGAAATATCATTAATTGATATTAAAGCAATCGCATTTATATATTTTAAAGCTAAATTTATTTGAGCACTCATTATATAACTTCCTTAAATTGTGTTATTTGGTAATAAGACTAATAAGTATTGGTTATACGCTATTGTTTCTAGCGGCTTTTAAATACAAAATTATACCAGAATAATTGAAACATACATGTGTAGGTAAACCCCACCAGTTTTGTACAACACAAAGGTATTTTTAATAATATCAAATATTATTAAACAAACCTTTGTATTATACAAAATTATACATTGTCATTATAAATTTTACCAACTTGGCATTATACTTATCATAAGGATCAAACAAAACGAATTTATGTAGTGTAATTTGGATAATGAAGGTGGGACACGAAAATATAAAGTGTCTGCTAATTAAATTATTTTAACTGACGTGAAACAAAATTATAGTATTAAGGTAGTTCAACGTGTTAAACAATTAAGAGAAAACATATTTCAAATTGCAGGCTATAACAATAAATTACATATAAAATTGGTTATTCAGTGTTATGTTAAACACTCAGCATATCAACTTTACTGATAATTTCATGCCACGTCGGAGTTTCCCCGATCTACATATATGACAAATAAGTTTGCACTTCAATGGAAGCTTCCATTAGTATTCAAGCCATGCATTTAGGAAGAAGTATATTTAAAATATTTTTTTGTATAAGAAGTCATTGTGATCACGTTAGTACGTAAATCAGTTTAATATATGACTCGCAATTTTTTTTAACATTTGTTAAATTAGAATGGAATTTGACGCTATGTCTAGCAAATTAATGTTACCTATGCAATGAAAATTTTTATAGCACTAATATTAAAAGAAACATATTGTGGTGTACGAATAGTAGATTTGAAGGTAACTTTTGAAATTCATAATTATTTTTATATTTAAGTGGACATAAATAACACTGACTACAAATTTTAACTGATTTTAAACATCATAAATAAAATATAGTTTTTCTAAAAGTTATTTTCTATGTCAATTTCAAATCAGCTTACTTTTTTGCTAGTATGTAACATATTTCCAATTTATATTATTGATACGAACTCTTTCTGGAAAATATAAAACGATGAAATAAAATAGGGATTAAACCTATTATTCTCTTAAATCACTTAACAAGAGGCCGACGCTGTAACTAATTTCAAAGTACTCTCATACGAATCGTCTGGAGTTACGTGAAAAAATTCTTGTTTAGAATGCATACCTACCAAATGCAGAATGAATGCAATAATAAATCTTCCACTGAAGTATGTCCTATGTTCTTTGAAACAAAGTATTTTCTTGAATTAGAATAACATTAAACGTAGACAAAAAATCATACGTTTCGAAAAATATTAGAAAAATAATCCAAATGCTTTGGCAACAACTGCGAAAGTATCAAAAGATGGTGAAATATATAAAGAATATTATAGGTTAAAACAGTATTCAAAATATCATTCGATAATGAAATAAAAACTAATTATAATAAAGAAATTGATAATTCCCAAAATTATCCGAAAATAATATGGAAGATAACTAATAAGTTACCAGCAAAAACAATAAAAAAATATGCAATGTAGCACCTGATGCAATGAATCGGCACTTTATTTATCAGGAAACGCATGGCTTTAGTAGATTCGTATCAATTACTATCAAATTCAAATGAAATTTCAAAATTTTAAATAAGATGAATTTATTTCAGCCCTGTAACGGATAAAGAAATAAAAGAAACTATTGACGGATTTAAAGTGTAAAACTATACATGATTGTTATGGGTTCTTAAACAAATATCTAAAAGATTCCAGTGTTACTGATCCATTTGTTACAATATTAAATGGAATTCAATGGATTGTCAAAGGAATATTTTATAATAAGTTCAAAACCGCCAAGGCTTTGCCAGATTATAGAAATAAAGATCTCAACGACCTGGAAAAGTATAAGCGATAATCTATACTGCCGGTATTTTCAAAAATATTAGAGCTAATTATTGCAAAAAGACTGGGGAAAACTTTAGATAAAAATAATTCCTTTTCCAGTGTTCTAAAAGCTGCTACTAGACAAATTATTTTATTATGGAATACTAGAAAACAGTTAGGATGTGCTGTCTTCTTATTTGTCAGATAGGTAGCAATGGGTAGAAATGGGTTCTAAAAACCCTAAAATAAGAACTATAAACCCGTAATTCCAGGGTTTATAGTTCTTATTTTAGGGTTTCGTTTTGAAACCTCTTTTATTTACATTATATAAATGACCAATAATCTAACAGGTAACAATTTTCGTAAAGGACTTTCTCAGAACAAACTAATGGAGAAAACAGAATTCATGATGAAAGAAGCGGAGGAATGGTTTACCTGTAATAAACTCCAGCTGAACCCAGCTAAAATACTACATCACGATTTTAGTTTATATAAATACATATATGTATATACATATATATATATATATATATATATATATATATATATATATATATATAATATTTTCGTGACCTTGGTATGATATGGTTGATTCAATTAGTTGGCGATTTAAGGTCTGATTTTACTTAAAAATGTATATATTTAAAGCAATCTTACATGTTTCGACATATGATGCCTTTCTAAAAGAATTTAAAATATCAATGACAGTATATTAATGTCATACTTATACATTTGTAATTGTCATGGATAAAATAATTCAAAGATACATTCCAGTCTAATAATAATAAATCATGTCTTAGTCTTCTAAAAATAGTTAGACAACAAAAACGGGGAATGGCAAGGCATTAGTTATTATTATGTATGCGCCCGTGGAGCGGCTTAAGATGTTAAGCTGTCGGCATTCGCCTTAAACGACAAGGAAAACCACGAAAACCTACTCGGACAGCCAGTCAGGGATCTAACATAAGATATATATTTATATAATAGCAGCATATATTATGATGGTAAATTGCAGATCGTTACATAATTAGCTTATAGTATATACTGCTAAAACTTTTTATATCACTTCTGTTGTTAATTGAATTTTTTTCCTGTTTAATACTAATCATTTCTTTAATTTCCCTTTTAATTGTGTGTTGTTCTTTATCAATTATCTGTGTGTTTTCAAAATCGAAATGGTGATCGAGCTGTAGTGTAAATAAAGCAGTTTTGTCTGTTTTAGAGTATTTGTGGGCTTGTATTCCTTTGTATAAATATTGTTTAGTTTGGCCTATGTAGTATTTTATAGATGACGTGTGTTTCTCGATTTTCTTTCTATTTTGGGTTTTAGTTTTGAAAATAGATGTTTATTGGTATTACTAAGTTTATATGTTTTAGCCGTATCATATTTTTTTAAAGTGTATTTAATTTTTTCTGATAATTGGGGAACATATGGAATCGTGATATATGTGTGTTGTTTCATTGTTCAAATTGTTATTGGTGTCTGCAGTGTTGTATATTTGGTGGATTCTTTTTTTAATTGTTTGGTCTATAAGTTGTGGTGGATAGTTGTTATCTGTTAAGATCATTTTAATTTTCTTGATGTTATCTTTTCTGTATTGAGTATGTGATAGTTTTGCTGCTCTATCAGTCAGATTATTTAAAATCATTTAGTTAATACTGTAGGTGCATTTGAGTGATAATTCATATATCGAAATGAAGCTGTGGGTTTATTATACCAATTTGTATAAATAGTACCCTGTCTATCATAGCTTAAAGAAATATCAAGAAAATTTATGCTGTTATTAATTTCTTCTTCAATAGTGAATTTTAATTTGTTGTGAAAATTGTTGAATTTATTGAAAAGGTAGTTTATTTTATTTGTCGGAATACATGTTATGATGTCATCTACATATCTTTTGAAGAAATTGGGGTGGAAGTCTAATGAATTGATAACGTTTTGTTCCAAATGTTCCATTACCAGATTTGCAATAGAAGCAGCTAAAGGAGAGCCCATGGCAATACCAAATGTTTGACTATAAAAAGAATTTTTGTATTGAAAATATGTGTTGTCGAGACAGATATGTATACCTCTAATAAATTCGTTTTTTATTTAGTGATGTGTGTGGACTAATTCCATCCCATTTGGATTCTATTATGTTTATAGCTAGATCTGTAGGAATGTTAGTATATAAAGATTTTACATCAAGTGATATAATTTTGTGATTAGTTGGTACTTTTTGTTCCTTGATGAAATTTTGAAATTGCTATGAGTCTTTGGTATGATATTTCGATTTTCCTTAGATATGCTATCACCTAGGAATTTTGCTATATTATAAGTAGGGGCTTGTATGTTTGATACTATTACTCTTAAAGGGATATTATTTTTGTGGATTTTTGATGGAGATTGAGAATTAAAAATGCGAAGTTTGTTTTTAGTGTTAAAATCTATTAGGTTTTGTCTATGCCATGAGTAATAAGAAATCATGGAAAAATCAAAAGCCATTTAATAAAAATACTGCCAAGACACACAATTACTTAGAAAAAAAGAATGCAAATTATGTTCCTTACAAATGCCATGGTTGTGGAAAGTAGGACATAAACGAGCAGCATGTCCAGAAAGAAAATTTGTAAATGGTGCAAAATATGAGAAAAGAGGTGAAAGTCAACCAGATTCTTCAAAAATTGAAAATGACAAAGAAATTTCCTTTTTGGCAAATACACATGAGGTGAATTGTGAGAAAAACAGAGCTAATGAAACAGGGACAAGGGAATTTACATTACCAAAGGCACTGATGGTGAGTACTAAAAGAAATGAATTAAACTTTATTATGGATTCAGGCTCAACAAATCATTTGGTCAATACTACAATAGGAAAGTATTTGGTAAATGTAGAAACTGTAAACTGTACCTAAAAAGGGAGAGGTAATTAAAGCTCAACGATGTGGAACTTTATTCGTCGAAAGTGAAACTGGTGTATCAATAAGAATTGACAATGTTTTCGAATGTAAGCATTTTGCATATAACCTTTTATTCATTCTAAAAATTGAACAACAAGGTCTTATTGTATTGTATAGTATTGTTTGCGAATGAAAGAGTAAAAATTACAGACAATAATCATTCATTAGTCGAAGCAAAATTATATGGAAATTTATATCTTAAAGGTGAAGCCAAAGAACTTCGGTGTTAACATCAGTGAGGATAAACGAATGGGCCACTCATCCATCTATCCGGCAAAAACATTATGTGAAATATGCTGGAAGCAAACACGAAGTACTTTTCAAAAATTACCAGATGAAAAGAAAGCAAGAAGAATATTAGAAATAGTATCATCTGATGTTGCTGGTCCAGTAAATCCGACAACAAATGAGGGTATGAGATATTATGTTACATTTATAGATCACTTTTCGCATTTTACCTATTGTTATTTAATTAAGACAGAACATGAAGTTTTTCAGAAGTTTAAGGAATATGAAGGAATATGTAACACATAATTTGGAATGAAAATATCACGCTTCAGATGTGATAATGGAGGGGAATACTCCTCTACTGAATTTAAATCCTTCTGTAAAGCCAAAGGTATACAATTGGAATATATTATACCCAGAAACCTTGAACAAAATGGAATGGAAATGTGAAAGACTCAATAGAACATTAATTAATATGGTAAGAGAGTTAAATATGGAAAAACAATTTTCGGGAGAAGCTGTAAGAACAGCAAATTATCTTATAAACCGAACAGAAACGAAAACATTGAAGAAGGAACAGTTACCAGCAGAAATTTGGTTCAGGAAAAAGCCAGATTTAAGCAATATAAGAATTTTTGGTTCAAGAGCACATGTACACATTCCCAATGAAGAACGAGGATAATTAGATAACAGATCGATAACCAAACGGTTATCGGTTGTGGGACAATGAAGAAAAGATAACACTCAAGATGAACCAAAACTTAATGATGAAGATATAGAAGAAGAGAGAAATAATAAAAGATGTGTCAGAGAAAGAAAAGTGCCAGTCAGATTACAGGATTATGAAACAAATTTTATGACAGAACTGTATACTGAATGTTTACTTTCTCAAATACCTAAAACATATGAGGAAGCAACTAACACACGATGGAAAGAAGCTATCAATGAAGAAAACAACAATCTGAAGGAAGTGAAACGTGGGAGTATGGTTATCCACCTAAAGAAGAGACCATCATTGAAACCAAGTTAATATTTTGTAAGAAAAATATTCAAGGTGAAGAAATCAAAAAGGCAAGGTTAGTAGCTCGGGGATATTAGTAAGAACGAATAGCTGAAGAAGATGTGTATGCACCTATAGCAAGAGTGGTAACCCTACGAACATTATTGGCCATTATTGCAGAGGAGGAGCTTATCATAATAAATCAGCTTGATGAAAGGCTCTTCTCGAAGAGTGACTTGAAGGAAGCCATATTCTTGAAACCACCCCAAGGATTAGATGACTGTCTTCCTGGATATGTATGTAAATTAAAAAGGATACTTTATGGTTTACGTCAAAACCCAAAATGTTGGAATGGCTGTTTAAATGCTCATTTAGTCTCTGTCAATCTAAAAAGTTTAAAAGTTGATCCATGTTTACATTTTAATGATGATACATTTTTACTTGTTTGGGTAGATGATATTATTTTGATATCTAGATGTATTAATAATTTAACTGAAATTAAAAATAAACTTATGCAAAAGTTAGAGATTTGTCAAATGTAACCAAGATAATATTTTTAGGTTTAGATATTGGAAAGAAAGATGATTATATTTTTATTTCACAAAAGGAACTTATTAGTAAAATACTTATCCATTTTAAAATGAAAGAATGTAAGCCTACCAAGATTCCAATGCAACCTAGATTAAATTTAGAATTTACTGAAAATACAAAATCGGATATACCATATAAATTGTTATAGCGAAGATCAGTGGAGAAATCTAAAAAATGTATTAAGATATCTTCAAAATACAAAGAACAATGGTTTAAAATTTATAAAAAGCGAACATAATATTAAAATAAATGCTTTTGTTTATGCAGACTTTGCCAATGATCAATATGATAGGAAATGCGTTACAGGTTTCTTAATCAAACTAGCACAAAGCGTGTTACATTGTCCAGCTGCGAATCTGAATATGTAGAATTATCAAATTGTGTCACAGAATGTATTTATTTAAGACAACTCTTAAAAGACTTAATTAAAAGTGATATTTATCCAGTAATTGTATATGAAGACAATCAGTCATGCATACAAATTGCAACAACTTTAGAAACTAAGAGCACATAGATGTCAAACATCACTATGTTAGAGATTGTGTCAATGATAAGAATATAGAAATTGAAAATATTTCAACTGATCAATAACAGGCTGATATGTTGACAAAGTCTCTATTGGTGATTAAATTCACTTACTTTAGGAATTTACTGAATGTATTTGAAATGTAGAATTGCAGAGGAGTGTTGTTATATTTGAATATTGAGTTCAATTCTACTAATATATGTAGGTTGGCAACATGTAAGATACTTACTAGATTAACTGTATGAATAATAATCAAGAACGTAACAATAAATGTGCCACAAACGGTTCATGTTGTTTTCTTATCAAAACAGTAATTCACGCGATCTACGATAAAACATTAATTTCTTTATACATATACATACATACATACATACATATAATTGCCAAATATATAAACAGAAATGGATATGTCCAGAAGGAATATTGATATTGCCAACCATAAATATATTATAAAACCCAACCCTAAATACAGACAACACAAAGATATGCCGACTACTGGGACACAAAAATATTTAACAAACTTTCCAAACACATGAAGTATCTCTTGGTTTATGGTATATAGCGAAGTCGTGTTTATTAGTTTTGTGTGATATCGTTAAATCTAGAAAATTAATGCTTTTATTTATTTCTGTTTCTATAGTAAAATTTATTTTGGGGTGAATGGTGTTGATTAATTGTGTAAAGTTTTTAATTGTCTATCTGAACCGTTAAAGCAAATTAATATGTCATCAACTAACATTAATAATAAACACTTAGAAATCTTGGCAGTAGAAATAGATTTAGCCTTAAATAAGCAAAATGATAACCATGGAAATAAATATGCAGCTAAACATATTCTAGAAAATTACCGCACTACTAAGCATTTTAATATTGAAAATAAAATAATTAAATCAATTAAACAGAAAGCGACTAGTAAAAATATTATATTTACAAAAGCTGATAAAGGAAATACAGTTATACAATTCCGAAATCAAACTACATACATAAAGTTCATGAATTCCTCGATAATAATTCATTCATAAAACTTAAATCTGATCTTACTAACAAATTTCAAAAACAGATTGAACAAACTATAGAAAAATCAGGGTCTCTTTTTAATAACACTTAAAACGTATATTAACCACTATGGATCCCCTACCTCTCAAATTATACGGTTTAATTAAATTACATAAAGACAATACACCTATACGACCAGTAGTATCGTAAGTAAAAGCACCTTGTAGAAATGTGTCTAAACACCTAATAGATTTAATTCTTACACACGCTAAATTCAAATCTAAGTTCTCCGTTAAAAATTCCCATGAATTAATTAACAACATTTCAAACTTGGAATTACCAAACAAATGTAAACTTATTTCTTTTGATGTCTCGAATTTGTTCACTAGTATCCCACCCCAGGAGGTAATAGATTTAATCACTTTAAAACTAGAACGTAGAAACACGAACATTGTCACAAAGACCGAAATTTTACAGCTCTTAGAAACGTGCCTGGAACAAAATTATTTTCAATTTAAAAAGAAATTTTATAAACAAACAGAGGGTCTAGCAATTGGGAACCCACTAAGCACCTTATTAGCAGAAATTTTCATGAATAATTTAGATACTAAAATTAGTACACATCCCTTGTTTGGTAATTGTGTATATTGGTTTAGGTATGTTGATGACATATTAATTTGCTTTAACGGTTCAGATAGACAATTAAAAACTTTACATAATTATATCAACACTATTCACCCAAAAAAAATTTTACTATAGAAACAGAAATAAATAGAAGCATTAATTTTCTAGATTTAACCATATCACACAAAACTAATAAATACAAGTTCGCTATATACCATAAACCAACACATACAGATACCACAATACACGCTAATTCTTTTAATCCTATAACACACAAATTATCAGCATACCAATCAATGTTATATAGATTAATTCATGTACCTATGAGTAAAAGTAATTTCGACCTTGAACTAAATAAAATGTACACAATAGCATTAAACAATGGTTACTCTATAAATATTATCAATAACATCCTGAAAAGCTAACAAAAATCTAAAACCCTTTCCTTAGTTTACCCAAAATTAACCCATTAACGCCCACCGTACTCAAGTGAGTAGAGCGATGTTGAACATCTTCTGCCATCTGGTGGGTAATATTTTTGTTACTTGTGTGTTTCATTATGTTTTAATGTCTTACTGGGAAGTTTTTTTCATAGTTGTGATATATTCATTTGTTTGTTGAAGTGTTAGTGATTGTTTTGAAAAGTGCCTTATTTTTGGACCAGGTAAGTAAAGCAAATATAAACTACTTTTGACATTGTTCGTATGATTCTTCGATAAACTACTTTAACAGTCTATTTTACATGTATCAAACATGTGGTAAACAGCAATTTTAAACACATAGCCTTAATTGGCGAAACGTGAATTGGCGCCAAACACTGTTGTACTGGATTGAGTACAGTGGGCTAATGAGTGAACTACTAAATTCAACCAGACTTTGCTTTCAGAAATGGAAGAAGACTTCCCTGACATACCTTCTATAAGGTTTTATGGTCGAAAAGTATTTCACATGTTGCCGGAAGCTGCAGATGAAATAGAAAATCATGAAGGAGAGATTGATGTCATACTTGTTCCGCCAGAACCAGATATTCTTACAGATGAAGAAGAACAGGATGACGACAACATTATGGAAAGTCAAATTCCAAATGATGTGCCGGGTTTTGTGGAGGTCGGTTTTGGAAATTCGTTCGAATGGTGTGACAGTGATGATGAACCCTTTTCAAGTTTCGCCAAAAAGCGCCCTCGTATTGACAAAAAAATCCTAAGTGGGAAAAAAACGAGCCGGTTTATGTGTTCTCGCATGACATTGAAAACGGTGCTACTGTGCGTTTAGAAAAAGTAAAAGAAAGTTTACGTGACTGTAACCCACTGCAAATTTTTGAAAAACTCTTTGACATCAAGGTGTTTGAGCTTTTAACACAACAAACTATTCTTTACTCTCGCCAAAAAAATAACCATGATTTTTTTGTTACCTTAGAAGAAATGAAACATTTTATAGGGATTTTATTATTATCTGGGTATCATAAGTTGCCACAGCAAAGGATGTATTGGTCGCTAGATGAAGAGTTAGGTGTGGAAATGGTTTCAAAGTGTATGTCGCGGAAGAGATTTCTGGAAATAAAAAAGTACCTGCATTTGTGTAACAATGACATATTGGATAAAAATGACAAAATGTTCAAATTACGGCCTCTTATGGACGTTTTGAATAAAAACTTCAGACAGTGGGGGTTCTTCCATGAAAAACTGAGCGTGGATGAAGCAATGGTAAAGTATTTTGGACACCACCCTGCCAAACAATTTATTCGCGGAAAACCTGTACGCTTTGGGTTTAAAGACTGGATGGTGTGCAGTTCTACCGGATATTGCTACGCATTTGAAGTTTACTGTGGTAAAAATAATGAAAAAAGGGAAGAAAGTATGGACCTTGGTGCTAATGTTGTAATTTCGTTATTGGAACATTTAGAAAACCCAGCTGACCATGTAGTGTACTTCGATAATTTTTTTACGACTCTTAGCCTCATGAATCGTGTCACAACTAAAGGTATACGAGCTACAGGTACAATTCGTGAAAATCGACAAAAGAAGTGTACCATACAGTCTTCTAAAATGATGGACAAACAAGAAAGAGGTACATACGACTACCGATTCGACGCCAATAATAAGTTACTGATTGTTAAATGGAAAGACAATAGTGTCTGTTCAATGGTCACTAATCATGATTTTATTGAACCTCTCAACTACGTTAGACGATGGTCACGAGCCCAAAAGGAGGTAGTTTTTGTCAAACAGTCTTTGGTGTTCCAAAATTATAATGTCGGAATGGGCGGCGTTGGCTTGAATGATGAGGCTACAAATAATTACAGAATAAGTATCAGAGGCAAAAAATGGTGGTGGTGCTTGTTCACTCACATGGTCAATTTATGCATGACTAATTCCTGGAAGTTACATCAAGCCTGTACCACAGCTGAAAGAAAAATGAGTCTGCTTGACTTCACAAGATATGTCACCCAGTATTACCTCCGCTTGAACAATAAAACTTACAGAAGTAATCGACCATGTCAGGTTCCTGGTGCTGTTAGACATGACAGTATTGGCCACTTCCCAGAGAAAATTGAAAAGCAACTACGGTGTAGTGAGTGCCATTCACGTGTTAGGTGGCGTTGCAAGGAAATGTTTTGTAACACTTTGCGTAGAAAAACAGTGCTTTGAGAAATATCATACCATATAATAGGTATTGTATTCTATG
Source organism: Melolontha melolontha (assembly GCA_935421215.2). Classification (NCBI taxonomy): domain Eukaryota; kingdom Metazoa; phylum Arthropoda; class Insecta; order Coleoptera; family Scarabaeidae; genus Melolontha; species Melolontha melolontha. Next base: position 132,838,970 of record OW285236.1, read on the forward strand.
TCATGTTTTGTTTCTTGTGATGATAATATATAGTCATAGTAAAAAGAAGTAATACATTTTCAGTTATCTTGTTATAAATTACTTGATATAAATTACCTTTTTTAATACACTAAACATTTAATCTTTGTACTCTCATTAGCCCAGTGTACTCATTTGAATACGGTATCATATTTCATTCTTGAAAGTCAAAGGACCCGTTTTTTTCATTTCTACGCTTTACTAATGACCAACTGAGTAACTTAAAAAAAGAGAAATAATATTTAATTGTTAGTTCAGTTTTGGTCCTTAATGGGTTAAAATACAAGATAATTAATTCCTACAATTCAATCACTTACATAGGAAAAATTTCGGAAAAAAATGGTACTTTCATTAAAAACTTAATAACGGACATATATCATTTAAAACAGACAATACTATACAGAACATTATTAAAAACAGCAAAGATAAAATAGACAAAGAATCAAACTCTGGTGTATATAAGTTAACATGCGAAGATTGTAATAAGGTATACATAGGACAAACGGGGAGGACATTCAAAATTAGGATGAAAGAACACGAGAGCTATAAAGAAAAGAATACAGATTCAACTTTTGCAAGTCATTCTATAGATATCAATCATAGATTTAATATAGATTCCAAAATTTTACACATTCAAGAAAAAAGTAAAAAACTTAACCTGTTAGAAAACTTAGAAATTAATAGATACAATAGTTTAGGCTTAGCTTTAAATGACCAACTAGATTTAAACAACTCCCCTATACTAAATTTAAGATTGTAAAATTTTTCCAACACCATATCCTCAATAATTTTCACATAAATATTCAAACTAGTGTTGTACATATTCAGTATTTCATCCACCTGATGAAGCCATTGTATGGCGAAACAATATTGTAGTGTATTTACAATAAAAGAATTTTGGAAACTAGAAGTTTAATTACTTATTTATTAGCATTTTTACTTATATTTGAAAAGATTATTGGCATTGGGGATTATTGTCCTTTTGCATTCGATTGAGGGCTTCATACGGAAAACGTTACGTGCTAGAAAGAAATGGAAAATCGTTATCCCAAAAATAGTCCAATCCATCCGAAATTATGCAAGATAATTTTTCTTTGTACACCAGTCTAATTATTTATTAAGAAATTTTGCATTTTACTAACCTCGCATGAATCTTTTTGTCCATTAGCGTAACCGGCACATAGAAAAGATTCTAAAATGATTTTCGTATGTCCAGCAGTTTTGAACATTTCTTGGCACACATGATTTTCCATTATTGGCACTTGTACTGCTTGTAGCGTAGAAGGAACTGGACCACTGTATCTCAGTCGTCCCCATCCTGTTACCGTCGCCATTCTTCCTGTGAAATCTTCACTTTCTCGTGGAAGACAAATTGGTACTAAACAAATTATTACTATATTACAATTTTATATTAATAGTATAAAATACATTAAATTTATTTTATTCTGAGTGCACACGTTTAAAATGTCTCGCTGTAACTAAAACTTGCAAAACTCTTGTAGGCTTGAGAAAAACGTGTCGGATATATCCCAAAAGAACCTCTTAAATTATATAGTGAAACGTCGTCCAAATCAATTTTCTGAAATTAAATTACAAATAAAAATATTTTTTTTCAAGCGTATAATAATTTCGATATTATACTATCCACAACCTTATATTGAAAGAATTCATTTTCATCTGGCGGCAGTTTTGTCGATGTTATCGTACGGCGGCGCTGAAATAAATATATTTAAATAACAAGAGAAGAGCGTCTCCGTCTATGCATTCTCTATTATTTTATCGTTGTTACAGTACGGCGGAGCTGAAAAAAATTCATTTAAATAACATGGGAAGAGTGTCTCCCTCTATGTATTCTCCCTGTATGTACATTCTGACAACTAACCTAAAATGTCAAACGCCAACATTATCATTAATAAAGAGAATTAAAGGTATGATCTGTCATTGGAGCCTAACCTAAAAATCATTTACAAAATCTCAGAAATATTCTAATTAAACGCTTGAAAAAAAAATACGGCAGCGAAAGCATATTAATTGCCTTTCACACATTCTACTGTCTCGGTTAGCGCCTCTGCAGTGAACTGTATGCTCAGCTATAATATAAGCTTTCTCTGCCTTGTCTATAATATACTATTAAAGGAAATTAAACTAAAAATATTTTCATAGCCTAATCATTATCATTGAAATTATCAATAAATAATTGACAAACTTTTTGTGTCTGCAGGAAGTATTTTATGGGTCACTTGTAAACGGTAAGGATGTATTTTTTAAGGAGACATCCAGAGAGAAATCTAGTTCTTGTCGAAGGTATCGCACAGAAACCTATGGGAGTTTCACAATTACTTGCCTCGTCGCTTAACAAGTACTTAATTTCGAACCGTTGGTTTACCAGCTTTTTCTGCAATTCACATTTTCTGTTTCTCTAAATAACAGTAACGAAGAATATATATATATATATATATATATATATATATATATATATATATATATATATATATGCATTCGGAATAGCTTCATACGCAGATTCCTCTAGAAAATAAGTCTCTTACAGAATTTATTTACTGACACATTTCCATAATTTTTTTCAATTTGTCAATTTGATTTATAAATGACAGTTTTTAGTAAATTATTCTACATTAAAGAAATCCGAACACCCAGTAGGAGTTGATCCATTTTAATAAAATTTATACGTAATATTTGTTTAGTTAATAATACAATTTAAGAAATGATTACATTATCAAACTAAAATACTAAAAAAATTTATTTAATAATGAGTAGGTTCGCCGCGATTTATTATGCATTCGATAATTCTTCGAGACACGTTTGAAACTAAATGATTTATGGTATTCTGGGGAATGTCTCAGGGTTCTTGAATTCGGTGACGAAGGTCAAGAATGTTATTTGGTGGTTGGGGTAAATTACTCAGTCGAGTACTAATCATATCGCACATATGTTCGATTGGTGACGAATCTGGGGAGCGAGAAGGCCTGTTCCGGATATAATTGAAAAAGTCCACCGTATCGTCTTGGATGACGGTCGAGTAATTGTGCAAAGTGCAAGAGATAGCAGACATTGTAGGTATCTAAAATGAAAGTGTGCACATAATTTTAACTGAAGAATTGGAAATGAAAAAATATTTAGCGCGGTTGCTAATACCGGTGTAAAAACTGAATCGTTTGAATGTTTTTCGCGACCTTTTGGCACGTTTTCACCGCAATCAGAAGGACTTTGTACGCTGTTTGATTACCTTCGATGAAACTTAGGTCCACCAGTATACTCCCGAAACCAAAGAACAATCTAAACAATGGAAGAAAAGGTTATCCGCCACTAAAGAAGGCAAAAACTGTTTTGTCAGCAGGAAAGTTATGGCAACTGTTTTTTGGGATTCTCATGGAATTATCTTGGTCAACTACTTAGAAAAGGGGAAAACAATAAACGAGGAGTATGTACCAATTTGCTGCAATTATTATCCGACAAAATCGAAGAGAAACGGCCTAATTTGGCCAAGAAGAAAGTGCTTTTCCATCAGGATAACGCACCTGCCCACAAGTCTGCGATTGCGATTGCAAAAATTAGAATTAGTGCCTCATTCGTTCTATTCTCCAGATTTGGTTCCCGGCGATTATCATCTCATTCCAAACCTGAAAAAATGACTCGGCTGTGAATAGCTATTTCGAGGACTTGGATTCATCGACCTACAGTGAAGGCATTACTAGTTTGGAATATCATTGGAATAAGTGTGTTGAGCGAGCAGGAGACAATATTGAAAAATAAAATGTTTTTTGTCAAAAAAACTTGCGTTTTCTTTATTAGGCCACGTAGTTTACGAACCACCCTCGCATATTTACATCAGCATTATTCTGTCTATGGTTTTTACATTCCATAAAATATACTATTTCGCCCTACCAGAGCGCTAGCATCTTCGCGATTTCTGTTATCATACATCTTTTCTGTAAAATTTATTGTTTACTATCATTCCATGTTTTCATGGTTATTCTTCTCTGTCTTCCTTCTTAACCGAATTGGTGAAGACTGTGGCTTGAGGTCTGAAACAAGCAGAAACAGGAAAAATCCCTAACTCCAATAAATTAATAAACTTATAAATACGTATATCAGCAACTAAGGTGCTAGCGTCTTTGGGGCCAAGGTACAACCTTTGAAAATGTGCTCTTTATAAAATCGCCAGTGGGATAATACACAAGTTTTATCAAAAACGATACGTTTAACACTATCTTCCTTTTTCAGATTGTTCTACTGAAGGTGGCAACGTAGTTGTCGAAATACATATTTAGAAGTTCATTAATTCATTGTGGTTAGGGATTCTTGTTTCCGGCAGTTTTGCTCTATAAAATGCGTCCGTACCATTTTAGTTGTTCGAATTTTTCGATTTCTTCTGTTATGTCTCTTGGCCAGTTTCCATATATTCTTGCTGCATTTTCTAGTCTTGCTGTGAGTTCTGATTTATAACATTCTCAGCAATTAATTAGATCATAAATCTGTTACTAGTCGCCAATCTTTCTGCCTCCATTAGATTCATATAAGTTTGGTTTCATTATTAAATATAAATGTCAGAAAATTACGTTATTTGTTTTCTATATAATAAGTGATTTTTTAAAGGATGTTGTAGTGATAAACACATCAAAAATAATATTTCACATAATAGTCATCCTAACAAGATTATATTTTCATAATTTAAATTTTAATTAGATTTTTTGTTAAACTCTAACCCTGTATTGTTTGCGACATTGTTGTCATTTATTTTTCAAACCACGTATTCATTGATTACAATATTAAGAAAGAAGTATCTACCTGTTTTTGCTATGCAGTAGTTTCCAATTTAAAAATTATTCGCTACGAGAATAATACTCATTTTTTATTTTGTTTCTTTTATTGATTTATTATATTGCAAGTATAAATACTAAAAATGTTTATATTTTATTATAGTACTTTTAACTAGGTATATTATATTACTATTTTCTATAGATATTATAGAATAATAGATACATTGAGAATAACCGTGTTTTCTAGAACAAGCTTTCTTGTTTTCTTTTGAAACTTAGATTAGAGGAAATTGTGTTTCAGTGTTTAGAGGCTTGAAATAGAAACGGTTCTTGTTAAAATAACTTTTGTTTTGTTCTCAATTTCAATACTATTCAAACTTTCAATCTGAAAATGAAACATGTAACTTTCTTATATTTGGTATTTGTCTTGGAATTAGAAAGCAAATCTTGATGTGCTTATTTATTGCTGAGTGGGCGGCTTATCCGTAAAAATGACAACCTAATTTTTGGTCGTAATATATTTAAAAATAGTAGTATATGTGATAAAATTAGTATAAGTAAAAGCCGCTAACAGTGTTGATGTACAATATTGTAAAAGATATTCGGAATTAGAAAATTGTCCGTTTAAACAGATGCGATATGTTTAGAAAATAAAAATAGGGCTTTTCAATATTTTTTTATTTTTTTTTAGATGTGTCTTAAGGAAGAAATGTTCGAAATACATTGAAAAAGCCATGCACATACATCCATCCAAAGTATCTGTTTTGCGAACAAGGCTTTGAGCTACGACCAAATTGTTTATTATATTTTAAACGGTGCAAATTTGGATTCTAATCCTTTTTTCTGATGGAGCGTGGTTTCACTTCACATCGAATGTGACTTTCATTCGATAAAACAACATTCGGTATTTTGATTGCAATTAACAAAAAGCGGATTATATGACATATTTTCTTGCATGATAGGTAAATGCTGATGGCAATGACATGATTCTAGAGCCGTTTATCAACTAGTAGCATAACAATAAGAAATGTTATTTTCCAACAAGATGAAGCTCAACCACATATTGCCCAAACTACAATGAATTATTTGGAACATAATTTATAGCCGGCCAATATACTAGGATTGACATGGACTTTGATTTCTACTATTTGTAGATATAACAGACTTATTAAAAATCTGGTGTGAAGAACACAAATACAGGTTCACTATTAATATTTTTGTGAACGTGTCCGAACATATTAATAGTGAACCTGTATTTGTGTTCTTCACACCAGATTTTTAATAATATTTTATATTATTAAAAATACCTTTGTATGATATAAAAGACACTGTATTTCAACCGATTATATAATTTACTCAATATACAAGGTGTCTGTAAAAGGTCTTTACAAAAACCTACTACATATTCCTGACACCAAAATGAGCCGATTTAAGACAACTTACTTTAGTACAAAGTTGCTTAGTTTGGGCGTTATACGGCGCTGAAGTTACACTTCTGAAATCGTTTTTTTAATTATAAATATAAAATGTCTCACCCGATTTTACTGAAATTTGGTACGTTTACATAGCTTTATGAGGCAAAAGAACTTGTATCAAAATTTTGAGTAACATCATTCCTTAGGCATAGAACTAGGGCATTTTAGTAATTGCGCATTCCAAATTTGTACGCCGATGGAAGGAGAGGGGTCTAAATATAAAATTTAGATTGTGTAACTTATTTAGTACAGAACAGGTACTCTTTTTAAGATTCGATTACTGTAATTGTTTTTGTGAAACATGGTTTTGAATAATTCAAAGTAACAGTAAACAGAAAAACTTTGTTACGAAAACATGGAAAAAATTAATAAAGATGTCATAGAAATTGTTGAAACTGTCCACCATTTACACGTACACGACGAAGAAAATTAGAATGTACTCTTTGCATAACTTCTTCATCAGGTTCACGACATTTTTAATTAAATATTCGAAACCACTTAAATCAACAGTACCAAAATAAATGGTACTGTTGATTTAATATAGATAGCATAATATACACTGCTCAAAAGAATTAGCGGATTTTCTTAAAAATCATAAAAAAAGTAATTGTCAATTAAAATAAAATAATGCGATGGTGTGGGCCGAAATAAGATCGGAGGCCATACCGAACTGTATTTCATTTATAATGGTTGACTTACTGCTCAAAGGTATTTGGCTGAGATACTGAGACCCTTTGTTCTTCCATATGCAGGAACTGTGGGAGAACAATTCATTTATATGGATGATAATGCTCGTGTACATCGAGCAAACATTGTTAACAATTGGTCTGAAGAAGTAGTAATTGATAGAAAGGACTTGCCAGCAATTCCCCGGACGGTACTCCTATCGAACATGCCTTGGTGCACTAGGAAGGCATCTCGCCTCACGTTGCACCTCGTTCTGTCGCAGAACTTCAAATTGCTCTTAGAGAAGAGTGGGACAACGTTCTCCAAGAATTGTTTGGTAATTTGGCTCATTCCATGCCAACAAGATGTCAAGTCATGTTGGTCGTCCGAGGAGATCATACACTTATTAATTTTTATTTTTTTATAACAATTACCAAAATTATACTTCTGGTCAGTTTGAAATTTACTGTACTTATTCCTACACAAAAATTTTTGTTTTTGCTTTTACTTAGTCAAATAAGTCATTCACATATTCTTTTCATTAAAAGGTTATTTATTTTAATAATTACAACCCTTTTCAATCAAAATAATAAATATTCGCTAATTCTTTTGAGCAGTATAGATTGTATTATTATATTTAATTAAATATCTCTGGCGTTGTTGAACAAAAGGGTGCCAAACCTGATTATTGCTGAATTCCCACAGCAGAGCTCTATTGAAATTCGTAAAAATATACAGACTGTTTCATTTAAAATAAAAAAGTTAATATCGTTTCCGGCAAATCGGAGGTCTAATTCGGATATAAATATACTCATCGAATCCCCGATTTACATTTAATTAGTTGTGCAAAGTCTTATTAAAATCTACCTAAGAAGCCATATCAAAGATATTCGAATGGATACATACATTATTCTGAATTTACTAATTTTTTTATAAAATTGTGTTAACAGAAAATATAGTGACTTGCATGTGCCCGCGGAATCCACCTTGGGAAAATATTATATGGTCGGCATGTACGATGAAATTGTGACTTCAATTGTCAATAACGTAAATGATAAATATATTTGGGTGTCAGTAGATGAAACCACTGACGTTAAAGGACGTAATATTGAAAATATTTTGGTTGGTTTGATGGACAAAGACACGGCAATGTCTACATATTTACTTGCATCTAGGACAATAAAAAGCAACCAATGCAGAATTTATATCACGTAACGTAACTTCGTGTTTGAAATCGCTATGGAGTGAAAAGCACGATATAAATAAAGTAAAACTGACATTATTTGTAACAGATGGAGGCATATATAAAGGCAGCTGGTCAGATCTTACAACAAATGTATGCATATTACATGTTTCACACATGTTCTTCATGAAGCATCAGAGGAATTCAGAAAATGCTACTCGAATGCAGATAAATTGATATCTTCTGTCAAGAAAGAAAGTTTTTGTGAAGGCACCTGAACACAAGATTTATTTCGTGAAAAACTGCCACGTGTGCCACTACCACCAGTACCTGTTACAACGCGCAGGGGCACATGGTTAGAAGCAGCATCCTTATTATCACATGGATTTTGCCGAGGTTAAAAGTATAATACAGCTACTGGGTCCGAATGATGCTGTTTCTATTTTACATGCTCAACAAGTATTTATTAATCCAACTATTCAGGTAGATTTAGCGCCAATATTCATGGATATTATTCCAGAATACCTGTAGCCATCCGCCATCTGCATGTTACTCCGACCAACCCACAATATTCTATAACTTACGCCGTAAATATTGTATATGATCTTAGTCAATTTCTTTCCAAATTACCTGGAGCTACTGCTTATAATGAAAAAAACATTGAAGCAGTTCTAAATAATAATCCAGGATTTCGTACTGTACGCCGTGCTTGTACTGTGCTTAGAAGTAGATTTTTCCGAACCGGGAATAAATGTGCCGTCGCTAACAATAAGAAATTTTATGTACTATAAATATGCCCCTATTTCATCAGTAGATGTTGAACGGTCGTTTTCAATGTATAAATGGATTTACGGTGACAGACAATTATCAACACATATGGGACAGGACACATATGACAACAGGATATGGAACAATTATTGGTGATTTAATATCATGTAAAATGTGGATATGAACGGTGAACAGTCAGGATGTGTGATATGTTTTATAAAATCTGCAATATTCCTTCTGAAAAAAATGCATTTACTCCTACTTGGTAAGTACTTGTTTTTCTATATGTATTTGGATTCGTGTATAAAAAATATTAAATCGGGATTTACGATTTCTCCTTCTTTCTTTAATAAACGTCATGTACCCCTGACTGCCGATCCTTTCCTAAAGAACCATTTTACACGTTTATGTGAGGAAAGAAAGCTTTTGAGAATAGAAAAAATATACAATTTCAAATATTATTATACGCATGTATACTCTATACTGTATGTGAGTTAAAGGTAACGGTTACTTACTAATGTGTTGGTCGAAGTGAATTGGGTGTTCTAATTCCAATAACGCTAAATCATTGGCGAACGTATTCGGATCATATTGCCGATGTACGATAACCCGCTTTATGTTTCTACTCAGTGATCGTTTGCTTTCGATATCCCCAGAGATATCGTTTTCGCCGAATACCGCAACCAGCGACGCAAGGAATCCGGGTTGACAGTGAGCGGCCGTCATAACATAACGATTACTTATCAATACGCCGCCGCATTTATTTTTGGTGAAAAGACCGAGCCAAGTTGACTCCCGAACAAGTACCTGCCAGGGAAATTCACCGAATGTCGCACCTTTTCCGCCCACTATTCTACCAGTTTTCAGCAAAGGTCGCCTACCACACACTGAAAATGAAAGTTGCGCATTAGTAATGAATGAATGTAATAACTATTATTGTATGTTAATTGTCCTCACGAGGACGTAGCTTGCGTTACTGTGTAATGTAAAAAACGATAAAATAATACTATTGTAAATGCATATATACGAGCTATGTCAGTGAAATTGGAAATATGGAAATTATTAATTTATTACAATGAAGGAAAAACTGTTTTATAAATAAAATAATTTGAAACATATTTGTGTAGCATGTTTTGTATAAAACAAAAAACTTTTTAATAATATAAAAATATTAACAATCGGGAGTGGAGAACTCATATTTGTGTGAAAATAATCTTTGTTTAATCCTTTTCTGATAATGCTAACCGCTTCACTGTGTTACAATTTCGTCCGGGTCGAATTTTTGGGTATTTACAAGTAGGTATATTTTCATCCGATAATCTTTAAATACTTAATCCTTTTATGTTAATTTAGAGGTGTATCTCCAATATTAGTTTTAGTGGAAATAACATCTTTGCTATGATATTTTCGATATATTGAACACAAACAAGCAGAGTAGGTTATGTGTTGAATAGAAAAAACACAGTAAGTTAAAATTTAAGAATATATTCTATTACAAAGGAAAAATATATAAAATAACAAATGAGAAAAGAAAAGAAATAGTTAAATTATAGAACAATTACAAATTAATATTTTTAAAATTATGTACTTACTTAAAAAGAATAATAATGTGAAACTAATTGTACAGATTGCAGTGTCGTCAGTTCTTTATTATCATATTGTTCGATTTCCTTCTTGAGAAAATTTTCTCGTTTTTGTGTCTGTGTCTTTGTTTATTTACACTTTGTATTTGAATATAAATTTTAGCTTGATACTGGCGCAAAACTTCTAAAAAGACAAAGATATTTGGATGGTAGAAATTAAAACTCTTATTTAGATGTGAATGGAGCGATTCGCATGCGTTGGTCGTCCTTGAGCTTCTAGCACATTTAGCCGCCCAAATTTCGGGAGGAAATATTGAATCCTCTTCCATATAAGTTTCCACTAGGTAGTCCATAAATGCTTGTAGTTTATCATTTTCTGGTACTATGGACAGTAGATCAAATACGAAACAGTTGCCAATATTCTCAGATTCTAAGAAAAGCAGACCGAAACAGTATCCAATCCATTTGCCAAATGTCTGTTTCTTCTCAGTAGTGTATAGTGTTTTGTAAGTCCTTAGCTCTTGTATTTTTCGCCACCAAGCTTGAGAGATATGAAATCGGCAGCCAATTATTTTAATATTCTGCCACATGAAACTGACAGCTTTGTGTATTGACATTTCAAAATCGATAACAACCTCCCCAGGACGAAATTGCAACGAAAATTCTTCACATTTTTGACATACAAATTTTAAACAGTTTTATAGGTTTCTGAACTTTTATCATTGAGTAAACAAAACACTAGGGGTATATAGTGCCCGTAATATTGTCCATGGATGGTAAATAACTGTAGAAAATATTTTAAGGAATATTTAAATGTTCCGTCCATAAATGTCTTTCTGCACTTACACAAATGTTCTAGTTCTTACTTACAAGAGAATATGTCTATGCAATGGTTGCTATTGTTCACAATCAAAAATTCTTCTTCTCTATTCATACTAATGTCGGATTTCATATTTTCGAAAGTTTCAATCACTTCTTTTATAATTTTGGGCAAACTCGGAAACCTCTTTCCTCTTTCACTATAAATACTTTGTATCATCAATTTCAAGTCGCCAATCGTTAATTAACTATTGTCGCATTTTGTTAACAGCGAGTTAGGTTGCACATTAAGTTCTTCTGTAGCTTACGTTTTGCCGCCGCTACAAGAAATTGCTTTTATACTGATGAAGCCCTTAATTCAGGATGGGCATGGTTCAAATTACAATGGGATATCAAATTGTCTTCACCCATTGTGTAAAAAGTAGCAGTACTACATTTTGGTGTCCGACATCTCCACTTCTTTTTCGACACTTGACAGTTGTTCCGCAAAACAGTATCGATAGTTGTTCACAAACAATACCTCTTTACCATGCTTACTAACACTTTTTCTCACATTTAAATTTTCCATGTTGCACTTTTAACATGTAATAATTAACTGAAATGTAATGATTCTAAGTAAATACATAATTCATAGGAATTTCCACTGGTGGGTGGGGGTAGCAATAGTAGAATACGATATTTGTTGAATTTCACAAATAATAAGTATCAACTAGGAAAAAATTACAAGGAAAGTGTTGATTAGAATATAATACTATTAGGACAATTTTAATCCTCTCCTTTACCTGCACCTACTGGCAGGACGAAACTGTATATCCCTAATTTAGGCCTGTCTTACTGGCCGGACGAAAGTGTATATTATAATTTATGCAAATCTGCTAATCGGACGAAACTGTAATCGCCGGTTTTTACCAACTCAAGATAGTGTGGTGGAAGCTAATGTGAAAATACTCTAATTAGGCAAACAGCGATTATAATATCGATATAGAAACCAGAGAAGCATTAAGTATAATTGTTTATTATAGGAACTTAATTTTGTCTATACATATTATAAGTTGATTGACGAATAATATCGGCTTGCCACATTAGAATTTTCCTTGGATCCTTTATCGCTTTTCCTTTTTCTTGTTTCTATGCTATATTTGACAATTTTGTATAACTTTGTTTCAAGTTATAGTGTGATGACATACAAATATATTTAAGGATCTACTGTGATAATTCCTCCATTATCCTGCGATGGTAAACACAGAAAGTACCTGAAACCTATCTAGGCCGGCTTAAGTGTATTAAGAAAATAAATTAATTTATATAATTTTAATATTTGAATACTATATACTTACTTCTACGTTATAGTCAAACAAAATTTTCAATTTAGTTTATTTTAAACAACTAAGGTGATTATAAATTCAAAAGCGTACAATGCTCAGACCCTAGCAAAATAGTAGTGTAGTTACTTTAAGAGAAGGTGGATGTAGATGTTAGCGACAGAGACGAAATATGTAATGGAAAACAAAGACAACATTTATCTATGAATGCAATGCAAATTGTATTAAATGTCTACAATGGCTTAATAGAAATAGATGAATTATGTACTTCAAAAGCTATCCTAAAAACATCACAACTTACTAAAATACCGGAATCGACTATTAGAAAAATGGTGAATGTTGGTGTTTCTGAAAGAAAAAAAGAGATGTGATAGTGGACAATTTAAAAAAGTATCTTTTAGAGATGTCGATGTAATTCGGCAAAAGATCTACTCTTTGTATAAAAAAAGTTAAGTATCTGCAGTTGATAGTTTACGGGATGCATTAATGAGTGATGATATTGAATATTCAAAGTCAACACTGTAGAGATTGTTAAAAGCAAATGGACTCAAATACAAGAAAATTGATAGAAGGCAGTGTATAATAAACTGTTCGAGAATACGTTAGTGAAGGTACGATTACTTACTTGCTATCGACAGATATATACAGCAAGGAAAAGTATTTTTTATCTCGATGAAACGTGGTATGATACGGATGAATTTAGATCAGTTCCAGTTGGATGTACCTGCATCTAGAGCAAAACGACTGCTAATACTGACTGCATTGTGGATCTACAAATGGTTGGGTTGAAGAGCTGCGTTCTTGTGTGCAAAAAACATAAAAAAATGTTCCTTAGATTACCACCATGTCGGCATCAATATTCGAAGCTTGGTTTGAAAATAGTTTAATAGCAAAGTTAAATACAAACAGCGTGATTGTTTTGATAATGCTCCCTACCACTGTTGTTTACAAAACAAAATATCCAATAACAGCAGTAGCAAGGGAACTATACAGGAGTCTTTATATGACAACATTTTCTTTGAAGGTTCTTAAATAAAAAAGGAACGACTTCAATGCATGAAGTCATTTGAATTCTTAAAGGAATATGTAATAGATACCATTTCAAGATAAAAAAATCACGATGTGTTCACTTGCCGTCGTATCACTGCATTTTTAACCCTATTAATAATAGGCTTTTACTGACCAATAGCAAAGACTAATTACAGGATAACATTATAAGTTATATACATACATACATAAAAGAGAAAAAGAAGCAAGTTACATGAATTGATTAATAGAGTCAACAAATATATCATTATAATGCAAATTAACAGCTCGACACATCGTTGTTAGTGGTGATGGCTGCAGCTTGTTGGTTCTCGAAAATGGGATCGAAAAAGTACATGAATAACGGGAACATAATCTAGGAAATAAGGGAAGATAGGAGAAAAGGACAATCAAGACCACAATTAACTAGCTTCCATACAAAAAGGGCTTCATGTCATGCTCGGCTAGAAGGGTCGTAAAATCAATACCGCGAAGAGGGGAAAGCTGGAGATAAACATAGTGTAGCGACCATACTTGTGACGCGTACTTTAATTTACTTAGGACCAGACTGTTGAGGAATTTAAAGATGAATTGAATTGATTTGGGCACAACTCAAAGAAAACATACGAAGCAAAAATATATCGCCGAAATTCAGTGAGTGCTATACAACTAATAGAAGAAATAAAAAATATCTACTAACGCATGGCGCAATGCAGTTAATCACGAACATTGAAACAAAGTACAATGATTTACCAAGGATGCACCCGGAGCTCATAATTAATTTAAATAGTGATAAAGAATCCACCGAGTCAGAGTTTGAGGATGATACAGATATTTTTATATAGTAACTTTTAGATATAACGCTAAGAAATAAGTAATTAAACTTCTAGTTTCAAAAATTATTTTATTGTAAATACCACTACAATATTGTTTCGACATACAATGGCTTCATCAGGTGGATGAAATGCTGATCCACCTGATGAAGCCATTGTATGGCGAAACAATATTGTAGTGGTATTTACAATAAAATAATTTTTGAAACTAGAAGGTTAATTACTTATTTCTTAGCGTTATAATGAAGTTTCAACAAGTATCTCCTTCGTCAATTAACTTTTAGATATTTTCATCTTCCTTTATTTATATGTTTGCAAATTTGTAAATTAACTGTCATACAATTTACAGAATAAATTAGCGTGCAAAATGTATTCTTGTATTTCCCATAGCGTAGGTGACATTTCGTATAAATATCCATTCATATAATACACGTATACTTTTATTATTTATAATCGAATATTGATAATACGGGCCTGTAGCTTGTTTCTCATATCGTTTATTTACATTGCATACCACCCGTGGTGGTTGATGTCAGCGGTTCGCACTATATCTTGAAACAGACAGTATGTTTCAAATTATTTTGTTATATACGCATTCGGTTGTGTCCGATATAGAGTGAAGGAACGCTAAAACAGTTTCCACCGGTTGCGGCTGGACAAGTCTTACACTTGTTAGGAATACAGCGCGATGGTTGTTTTCGCGTTCATCTTGTTGCCAGTAGTCAATAAGCGGCGCCGAATGCTCTTCTGCCCTTTGTCTTAATGACTTTTGTAATGTAGTAAGAGTGTTCATTTCTGTCAAGTTTTTATGTATTTTACTCGTTGTCATTGTTTGATATTTATCTGTTTCTTCAAATTTTGCGCAAAAGGTCTTGGGCCGCCAAACAACTTTTAGTGAAAGGTTTTTCGTCATGGATAATATTTTCCCAGAATTTTTCAGCTTAGTTAATTAGGTGTATTTACATTTATTGTATTTCTGTTATTGAATAGCTTAGATGGATTGTGAATGGATGTCTTATTTTCTTCAATATATTTTGTTTTTGGTAGAGGTTTTTTCGTAAGGCTCGCAGTTTGTTTTTCAGAGCTTCCCTAATTGATTTAGGAATGTTTCATATTCTACATACATTAGAGTTTTTATGCATTTATTTATGTTTTTTTGTAAATAATGAAAGCAGGGTTGTGGCCATTGCGTAAACCGTCTTATTTAATTCTAGTAGAAAGTGTGATTTGTAATGTTTTCAACTATAAAATTGTCCACTTTTTATATCGCGATTCGTTGGTATATTTTCAATTTCCCATGGTTGAAATCTGCTTTCGTTAATTTTCTACTGAATTTTTCTCTTATAGTTTCTACATTTATTGAGGAGTTGATTTGGGCTGATCTGGATTGATGTTTCGCGTTTTTTTATATAATTCGCCTGTTCTTTAAAGTCTTTTCTTTTTAGGGCCTCTAATTATGGATACTTTTCCATCAGTATTTTATGAAGTCGGTCCATGTATCCAATTTTTGTGGTTCACTTTGATAATATGTGTACATTAAATCTTGTCTTAATTTTTCTGTCCTTCTCAATCATTCTACGGAATTTTCTCGCAAGTCCTTATTTCTTCCTCTCTCTTCCCTTCTCTCTTCTGTACCGAAGTTGGTTGGTATTTCTGCTCAATTATTAGTTAGGTCAGTTACTTTCTCTTCCTCTCGCATTCTTTCTCCTCTTGTGAATTATACATATAGCTAGATTATTATTGTTTCAAAACATTTACTTATGTAATTTAATTCTTTAGTAATTTTGAGTTAAGTAATTTTTCTTTGTGCCAGAATTAAATAATTAAATTAATTAATAATTAAATAAATTTTGTACATACTATATGTTTGGCCTACGTCATATTAACATATTCTTTTATAATCTATTGCATGTGAAAATGCACTTTGTCTACAGAGAGATAATATGCATCCTCTTGGAAGAATATATATTATATGCACATATAGTATAATTTATTAGAAAAGACTGTTTAAAATAATTTAATTTTTGCGTGGCGTGCACGGAAACAGTTAGATACATAAATTAAATCGTCGAGACAAAAAAAAATAATCAAATTATAACTTGTACAGCTGAATCTCTGGTATTATCTTCCTTTTGGATTTTTTGGGAAAGTATTCTCAAGAGTAAAGTAAAATGGAATTACAACTTTCATTATATGTAGATATTACATTTAGCAGGTTGCGTGTCAAGTAAATAGTGAATTATTTCATTTACTTTTAGAGAAAATTTTAGTGTTGGTTCGTAACTGTTTTTGATAGGAGTATACAAAGCAATAAAATGTTGAGAATTCATATTTTCGAGTATGTACTATATATATATTTTCGACCCGCAATGGGGATCTCGCTTATGATTGGTGATAGAGGTTAGGTTTAAATTTGGCGAAGTTGCTAAATTTTGTGTTTGTTATGATTCCAAAGTGTCAAATCACGTTCGAGATTTAAAAAAACGAAAGAAGCTCATTTTCTTCTTTTACCTCTAATCTAGCATGTTTATTTGGGGTTGCAGAGGAAAACTAAAAACACATTCTCGAGGCCACTTTTCATCTACTATCTAATGATAAACTCGAAATTTTCATATCACGTTTCGGTCCTATCTGGCCATCATCAACTTTCTTACTTCTTGTCGGCTATCTATGTCGGATTCTGACACCGCTAGATATATTTTTTTTCTGATTTCAATCATGTATGACTTGTTAACACACGTTCTTGATATTATACTTTGATTCACGAAGAATACATTTTAAGATTAAATCGGGTAGCCATAAAATGTCAAACATTTCAACTATCGTACATTACTAATAGAAAAATGTATACCAACGAAGAGAAAGGAGACATGTTAGTATTTTTTTAATCATCGAACCGAAATACAATAATAGCGAGTACAAAATATTTACAATTGTATCCAGAATGACAACAGCCACATCGTACCATTTTTCTGGATCTTGATAGAAATTTGGTCGAGATTGGATCGTTTACTAAACCGCGTGATGTTTATGTTAACAGAAATTTGAATGAAAATCAACGGGATATTTTACAAATGGTAAATTAAAGTTGTCATTTTGGAAAGTCTATATAAATCTTATACCTTGTTTGTAACAATAAATGAAAATAACAATAACAGTAATAAAAATAGGGAACAAAACAATCAACCAACAATTACAGTAAATGTTCAAATAACTAGCATCATCTTTATAAATATTATTTTTAACAGCTCCCCATAAAAAATAAATCCAGAGGATTTAAGTTAGAAGATCTCGCCGGTCATTCAACAACTCCATTATTTCCAATCCAACGGTTTGGAAACTCTTGACTAAAGTAATTCCTCACAATTGCCTCATCGTGATTCAGTGCACCGTCCTGTTGTCACAATAAATACCTAAGTTGATTTAATGGAATATTGTTATCCAGGAAGTTAGATACGTATGTGCGAAGAAGGTTTAATGTTTCTTTATACATAACAGGTTCTATAAGACGATTTCCCAAAATGTTGTGTCTGCGATTCTGTACTGTCCAATAGTGCTTCGTATTTCTGTTAAACATTCCAAAATTGGTAAATTTTGATTCATCTGACCAGATTATCTTGTTTAAAAAATCTTCGTTGTCTTCCAACCTTCCCACTAACCAGTTGAAGTACTATTGCCGTCTTACATTATCACCAGGTATTAAACTGTGGCTGACATGGATCTTTTATGGTTTAAACTTATTTCGATGTAAAGTTCTCCACACTAGAGTTTGGAAAAAATTTAATTCTGACGCCACTTCGCGTGTAAATGTTGACGGATTATTATTTATCTAGAAAATACAAGATTTACATAGACTTTGCCAAAAACACATTTTTAATTTACCATTAGTAAAATATCCCATTGATTTCCATTCAAATTCCTGTTTACATAAACATCACGCGGTTTGGTAAACGATCCAATCTCGACCAAGTTTTCATTAAGATCTAGAAACATGGTACGATGTGGCTGTTGTCATGCCGGATACAATTGCAAATATCTTGTACTGGCTATTGTTGTATTTTCATTCGATGATTAAAAAATACTTTATATATCTTGTTTCTCTTCGTTGGTATACGACATTTTTCTGTTAGTAATGTAAGATAATTGAAACGTTTGAAATTTAATAGTTACCTTACTTAATCTTTAAATGTATTCTTCGTGAATTAAAGCATAATATAAAAAACTTGTGTCAACATGTCATACATGGTTTAAATCAGAAAAAAAATGCCGCCGCTAGACGTCAAAATCCGACATGGTACCGATAAGAAATAAAAAAGTTGATGATGGCCAGATAGAACCGAAACGTCATATAGAAATTTCGAGTTTACCATTAGATAATAGATCCAAAGTGTCGTCAAGAGTGTGTCTTTAGTTTTCCTTTGCAACCCCAAATAAAAATACTTTCTTAGCTTTTTAAAAAAATCTCGAAGGTCATTTGACACAGGTCCATTTTCTCGTCGGGCTTATAACAAACACAAAATTTAGCACTTTTGCTCAATTTAAATCTACCCCCTATCTCCAATAATAAGCGAGCCACATCCACATGGTGAGGGTCGAAACTGAATCAGCCTGTATAGTGTGAAAATTAAGTTAAGTTCTATTGCAATTAAAATAAATTTAGAAAGAGTAATAAGCATACTATTTATTTATGTAATTATAATATGCTATGTGTATTTCATGACCATAGAAAAGATAGTGTTTGCTGTTTATTCATTAAGGAAAGTACTCACTAGTGAATTTCGATTACAATTTCTAATTCACAAATATGGATAGAACAAGACTTATGAATTAAGAATTTTTCGTAAAAAGTTTCGCGTCTGAAATTTTATTACAATATTTCTTTTAGTTTAACGGATATTTACATTTACCACACATTTGCTCATCGCGTATACACTTATAAAAGTAACAAGTATAACTTAATCATATTAAAATGTTTCTTTTCACGAAAAGCGTCTCCTAATATTAAATAAATTGTTCGCTAATTGAAAACAGAATAAATAATTAGTATGATCAATGCTAACAAATTATATTCTATTGTGTTTGATAGTAGATGTGAACTTTAATTAATTATGCTGTTTGAAAACATTTTAATCACATTGTGGATGTATATGAAAAACAATTGAAATGGAAAACTCAAGTACATGCATTCCATAAAATGAAATTTATATGCACGTACTTTAGTTTACATATGTAAATAATTTTTCCAATTCATATATTTTTTGTATATACTCACAACGTGATTAAAAAGTTTTCGAATTGATTTTTCCTGAATGTACAATTAGCGTTATCTGTCGATCAGTGAGTGAACTAAACAGTAAACTATTAAAATATGTTGTATAAATTTTATTCAGTGCGGTGAAGGAATAAATGTGCTGTGCGCGTTGGCTAAAATTTGCATAATTTGCAACAATGAAAGAAGAGTCCCAATAAAAATTTTTTTATGAAACCAATATGCGACGAAATTATGCAAAATGATACAAAAAGTGGTGAGCATAGTTTTTAAACCTAGTATTGTGTGGGATTGGTATAAGAAGTTCAGAGTAGAAAGAGAATCGGGGGAAGATTGTGAGATATGAAGAACGGTCTGGACCAGAACTGCAGTTGTAAATCTGCTCATTGAAACGGAAAGCAACTGAAGATTTTTCTAAGAACCAGCTTGTTTTATATTTTATTAGTTATATTTATAGCGGCATTTGGACTCGAATTTTTTGACTTTTTGCTATATTTTTTCTGTCTTTTGTTTACAGTCAGTCCTACTTCATTAAAATGTTTCTAACTTTTTCACTCACCGCTCTGTGGGGCGATCTTTACTTGTCCTTCTCCCCCCCCCCCCACTAAAATTTTTGTAGGCCATTTGCACCATTATTATTTGAGGAATAGGTACTGTTTTCTTTCTTTGGAGAGTTCTTCTAATTCCTTATTTTTCCTTTTTCTGTATTCGCTGCCTACATTCCTTCATAAATATTTCTTAAGATATTTCGTTTACATAGTTGATGGTTATTTTCTTGGATTTTGTTGGTTGCTTCGAGTTCGCAAGCATAGTTAGTTAGCTTTTAGTTATACTCCCAACATCTTCGTGTCTTTTTGATAACTATTTTTCTATTTATTTCTCTTCGTCTCCTTTATTTATTTATTTATTATGAGAAGCGAAATCAAAATTTATATATTAGTGTATAAATCACTTTTATGATAAGGGTAATAAAGGGTAATAATACTAATTTATACACTAATATCAAGATTCGAGTCGAGAGCTGCAGGAGTTGCCTTGCTCAGCTAGTGGATGTCACCAGAGAAACTTCTTCTGGGGCAGTCGTGTACCATGTGGGCCATAGTTTGTTCCACATATCCGCAGTCTCAGAGGCTAATATCTGCTAGTTTCCATTTATACAACATTGAGTTGCACTTTCTGTGGCCTGTCCAGAACTTACTTAATTGAGACGATTGCCTATGAATCTGAAGAATTAGAAATTAGATCTCTATTTCTAATTTAGGGTTTTGTTCGAGGTGAGCTATCCAGCAATCATTCACATTGATGGGATGTTGAACTTATGTATCCAGCCGGGTCCTGGGGACCCTCTCCAAATCACCGTGTATGGGAAGATCGATGTTGTTGGAAATCTTATTCCATTCATTCTTAATGTAGCAAGACTTCCGGCAATGTTAGAAAGAATCGGTAACCAGAGCCTAGGAGTGGATCTAACAGCACCAGTGATGATCCTCATTGTATCGTTAAGTTGAGCTTCGATACTAAATGGCAGCACAGTATTTAACAGCAGAGTAAGCCAGTGCAATCGCTGCCATTCGCTAGGTCTCCCTATTCGCTCCCCATGAAATGCTGGCAAGTTTATATAATATATTATTGCGGGTATTCACCTTTTGACTAGTTTTATAGAGGTGCTTCTTGAACGTAATAGGCCTGTCTAACGTTACGCCCAGATATTTAGGGCGGGGGATGTGGTTGATCCAACTACCACCAAATTCACATTCATCTCTTTGTTGGCTTCCATGTTGCACAAATGGAAGGCACATGATTCGATTTTGAAGGGTTTGGTTGTAAGCGCCATTTCTTTTAATATTCGTCTAAAGCTTGCAGATATTCAGCAAGTTGTAATTCTCTATTTCCTAAATTCTTGATTTAGATGCATAAAGCTAAGTCATCTGCATATATCACTTTTCGGGATTTTGTGGATTGGAGATAATTGGGGTTCGTTTGTTTAACCAGACTACGATTCGGCGATTGCTCAGCATATTCTAGATAAATTTGCCTAATTTAGCACATGGCATGATTTTTTGGAATTTAAAAATTATTCTGTTCTTCCAGACTGTGTCATAAGTACTGAAGAGATCGACAAAAGCAGGAGATGTTTTTCTGACTCTTCTGAAAACCTGCTTCAAGGTGCGTTGTTAACGGCAGGATTTGGTCACAGCAGTAACTTTCCGTTCTGAAACCAGCTTGTGCCTTATTAATAATCTCGTCGACGGTGAGCGCTATTCTATTGTAGTTAAGCTGTCTAGAGATTTATAGAAAACAGATAAGGGAGCTATAGATCTGTAGCTTCTAGGATCTTCCGGGGATTTACCAGGATTTAATATTGCTAGGATTGTGGTTTCCGGAAAATGTTAGGGATGTCTCCTGAATCTAAGATATACGTTAGCATTATTCCTAGATGTTCAATTCGCTCTACTTTTCTATTGCATATCTTTTAGTTCTTGCACTATTTATAACTAAATCTACGGTCATTCGTTTTTCATTGTTGGTCTGTATTATTTTTTCTTTATTTCAGAAGTTTAATCGTTTATCAGTTTTTTAATTGATCTAGTCATTAATAATATGATGTAGGCCAAGAATCTGCTTCCTTACATTTAGTTGCACCAAGTTAGAGGGCATAGTTTATAATAGACATGTTTCTTTCAATCCTATTTTTATTGTAAACCCTTCCGGAACGTTTCCTTCTAGTGTTAATTTATTTTTCGTTCTTCCAAGGGTCATCTTAACTAGTTTATTTATCTAGAAACGTCTGGACGAATGAGCAAATTTATTTCGGGCGACGGGTGTCTGATTCGTGTTTTTGGCGCGATCCCTCGACTAAACGGTGGGCTGCAAAAGTTGCAACCTTTTTCGCAGATTCTGGTGAATCGCAACCAATAAAAGAGCGAGCTTTCAAGTTAAAAAACCAGAACAATGTTGACTTTCTTCTTTAATACAATGGCATTTTCCACAACAAATTTAAACTACCAATTGCTTCATCACAATATATTTGCACATTGTTATTTGTTTCACAGGTTTCCGTAAAAATAAACATAACTTTCTTCAACCGACTACTATCAAGACTTGTATTACATACATAAAATTAAACCGAAGTACTACGTTGGGGTCATCGAGTGTTAATGGATATAAATATCACTTAATATTAAGAAGCTCTATTATAATACTAATTAAAGTTACAATGGATACATATACATATACGAGATTTTGCTCATTCTGGGGGTCGTTATCATATAAGGGGAACATGGTAATTCGGTCACAGTATACCAAGCAGGTGGTTGAGCTTTCTAGTTTTCAAAAGGTGTTCCTGGATGATAGAGTGAGCCTAGAAAGGCTAGATCTCCCAACTGTTTCTACATCAACGTGCCCAGTGCACGAATCTTACCGGTGTTACAATACGAATGCGGTGGAGATTTGAAACCCTTGACAATGACTATATAACCGATCGAGGAGAGAATAGCTTCTTACAGAGGATGGTTCACGGTTTATGTCGGAGATATGTGTTTGGCTCTTAACTGGTGACAGTAGTGCTACTAAAGGGGTAGTAACGATATTAATGAAAGTTAATATGGGACAATTTTTCCACAGTACGTTGTTGAAAAATTACTCTATTAAGCTAACTTGCGTTGTATCGTTTGTTATTTTCTAAAAAAATCACCAATTCTTGGCACTATTTATATTGTCAACGATACAGTAAATACGAAAACATATTCAAGGTAATAATACTTTAATTTTTTCATTTCGTCAGAAAAATTTTTCAAATTTAATTTATACGAAACATTCAAACCGGACAATTAAAAGAAAAACCTAATTTGAAGACAAGATTTATTGTCAATAAATCATTTGCATAAAAAACTCATCTGTTAGGACTACCATAATATATAAATATAATATAATTACAACAAAACACTACAACATCAAGTACAACAGAACTACACGAGTGTTACTACTCAAGCAATAAACACAACCTTCCTGAAAAATATGTTGCGCCTGAATTAGGCCTGCGACATCGATGTCGATGTTTTGAAAACATCCATGTTTTACTCAGAACATCGACGTTTTTAATATCGACTTTGTTGGCCTCGATGTTTCGAAACGATGTTTTCGCAAATTCGATGTTTTTAAAATAAGCTTAATTTAATTTCACACAATCTTATCCTACCAATAGTTTCGTTGTAAAAAGCTTTCACGTTCTCTATTAGTTAGTTCTGGTTATTCTTGTATTGCTCTAAAGTATAATACTAATTTAATCATCTATTTATTGTATTACTAATTCTAGACAAATTAAATTAAAAATTAAAAGTACATTAAATTATAGACAAAAGTCCCAATCTTAGACGAACGCCGTTTTGTTTCGATTATTTTGTAGCCATAGGCAGTCGTTTGGGATGCTTTGAATTTTTTTGTGTGTTTATTTTATTTTTAATTTTTAAAAAACATCGATGTTTTTTACCAATTTTTAGTTGACGTCGATGTGTCGAACATCGATGTTTTATAGTCGATGTCCCAGATTTAGCCTGAATCTATTAAGGCCTCCAATATCCTTCAATCCTTCTGGAACTTTATTGAAAAACTAGACCCATTAGAACCAGAGACCTATATTTAGTATTATATGACACACTAAAATCGTTTTTATACCTAGTATTGCGACAGTGGATATTTGAGTGTTTTAATATTTTCTCTTTCATTTATAAAAATATAATAATAATTCTAAAATAAACACACCAGGCAGCAGTAAAATATTATACTCCTATTCTGTAAAGTAATGTCTACAAGATATAGTGGAATGTGCATTGCCTATGTAATGAATAGTATACGAGGGTCACCTTTTATATGTTTACAAAATCTGGGAAGAATACAAAATTTTTGGGAACAAACTATTTTATTGTTTTGCAAAATATTCGCCTTTATGGTCTATACTCTTTTGCATGCGTACGAACCAGTTCTCAAAACATTTTTTCCACTCTAAAGGTTGTATCTCGGAAACATGGTTTTCAAAGGATTCGACTGTTTCTTGAGGTGTTGAAAATCGCTGTCCACGCATTTTTTGTTTCACAGTTGGGAACAAAAAGAAATCATTCGGCGACAAGTCAGGTGAATATGAACAATGAGACATTATTTCAACACTTTTCTCCTTGAAATAGTCAACTGTTAGACGTGCTGTATGGGAACTCGCATTCTCGTGGTGAAGAATGCGTCGTTTTCGGTTCTTCTTCCTGATTTCGTCTATAACTTTTGGCAAACAAATTGCTGTATACCATTCAGCGTTAACAGTTTTTCGATCTTCTAAAGGAATTGTTGCGATGTGTCCTGTACAGCCGAAGAAACAAGGAAGTGCTCCTTGCACGAACAACTTTTGTAGGGTTCGGTTCGTCTTGGAATACCCATATAGTAGATTGTTGCTTGGATTCCGGTTCATACGCATATATCCATGTTTCGTCACCTGTGACGATGTTGTATACGGATTTTGCGGTTCCTACGTCGAATTTTTTACGCATCTCTTTACACCAATTGGCACGAGCTGCTTTCTGTGCTTCGATTAAGTTAGGTGGAGTCCATCTGGAACATATTTTTTGTACAAATAAATGTTGATGTAAAATCGAATAAATTTCAGTCTGCGATATGCCAAGAGATGCCTCTACCTCACTCTAAGTCACATGTCGATCGTGTTCTATCATTTTCCGCACAGCATCGATGTTTTTTGGAATCACAACAGTGTTTGGTCGACCTTTACGTGATTCATCACTAAAGACGGCAGACTATGTGCCCACACTGTCAAATTGAATAATATTTAATAATATAATTTAACAGTGTATTAGATAAAAATGTAGATTTTACAAAATTAGGGCAACTTTTTACCAATACTGAAGATCCATTGTACAGATACAAAGAGCACTTTAACTATGCAAATATAACATCTCTCAACGTCGAACAATCCTTCTCAGTATATAAACATATATATATATATACGTCGCTACGTACGAACCTTTCCGAGACTAATACAGAAACATATATTATGGTGCAGTTTTTTCATCGCGCACATCCGCATTTTTTTGCAACAATGTAAGCATGTTGGGTAAGTTATTTATGTTTTTTCTTAACGTTTTGTATAGGGATTCGATATAATTATTTTTAAAAAATGTAACCGTGTATTATTAAATTTGACAGTGTGGGCACATAGTCTGCCGTCTTTATTCATCACTCATTGAGGCACGACCATGACGAAATTCTGCAAACCAATTGTAAACTGTCTTCTCTGATGGCGCTTCATTACCAAAAGCTGACCTAAGCGATATAATGCATTCTTGTGGAGTTAGGCCCTTTTTATAATCGTAAAAATCATCCAACGAAAACCTTCACTAGTAAACTCTATTATTTTACAAACTCACTGTCTTAAAACTGTCACTGTCAATAAACTACTCACTCAATTTCTAAGCTATCGCGGATTTTTTATCAACAAATGTCAAAATTTAAGAATATAGTGATTACATATGTGAAAAGCACCATCTAGTGGTCGATTGTAAAAATGTAAAAGGTGTCCCTCGTATTGCTATCTCAGAAATACATCATGGGCCTATTGAATAGATCCCCAGAAAATTATGTCAGATGTTAGATACCGTAGAATGGACCTGCCCCTTATAAACTGACATCAAATTCTTGATGCTTAATGTGTTCCTTAGAATTTTTTAAAAAATAATTATTGACAATATGTATAAAAATCCACTGTTAATAGTCGCTAGTATAAAAATCGCATACATACAATCATTTCTTTTGTAATACACTTGCATACTTTACACGTATAGAAATTACATAGCATGTAATTTAAATACCTAACTTAATGTTGATTACATGCGAACACGAAACTATGTTACCTAACTTACATTTTTTTCTAGAATTTATCCAATCGTTTTCTACCTTATTACTTCCAACAGCAAATGTAACTTTAATCCTGGCAGTTACGATAAAAGGTTAGATTCATTAAGATAATTGATGGTTTCTGGTAGACGCCCTTGTTAATGCATCTAATTGACTTTTTGTTAGTACTCGTTTTCCTAGATTAAAATTAGGAAAATAATGCTTGCATAAGAGCTCCACTCCTGTTATAAATAATTCCATATTCGCTACTAGAGTACATACTAATTTCTTATTAAATAAATTTAAAAAAATATTTTAAATATTGTTAGAATTGCATGCATAGTATGTTTCAAAATTACTATATTTAATTATCTAAATTAATGTGGACTATTATTCATTAGCAAACAGATAAACCATTTGATGTTTCTTTTAGAATTTCTGCTACTATACCCAGCACTTTTCAGCTTATTCATACAATTTTCGAAAAGCGGACTATCTATCTTATAATACACCTTGGTCATTTTTGGAAAATTGTACTGATGTTAATATAGCTTGTAGTGTATTTTATAATACGCTTAAACTCTATAGTTCCGCGTTATGTAAAGGGTCGAAGCAGGATACCGGAAAGGGGCGGAGGTAATTTCCTCACCAACCGCTCGGGTCAGATAATCCGTAAGGTATTTTCCTCACCAGAACTAAGGGTCGTTCTTAATCTTACAGGTATTTTCCTCACCAATTTGTATTTTAACCTGCTAACCAATAAGTAACATAAAAGGACACTGGACCAAAATAAAACGCTGGGTACATTTAAATATTGTTTATTGTAAGTAAAAGCAGAGTTAATATATACAGTAAGTTGTCATATATGTATGTACAATTTTTAAATTTTATTGTAATGTGAAACACATTTTACAAAATCTTACATTTAAATATTGTTTGTTGTAAGTAAAAGCAGAGTTAATATATACAGTAAGTTGTCATATATGTATGTACAATTTTTAAATTTTATTGTAATGTGAAACACATTTTACAAAATCTATTCTGCTTATTTGATGAAATTCATATTTAAGTATCAATTGTTGGAGATTTTTCAATTTAAGCTGAACTTGTCTATCTTTAATACGCTTGACAATATGCCGACTTTGAATTTTTACATAAGTGTCAACCTGAAATTCTTTAATTTTTTCAATAAACATATAAATAGAAGGATGTGTGTTGTAGAAAGATGAATTGAAATGTGAATGGAAAGACTCGCATGCATTTGTGCTATGAGAAATTGAAGCTTTTCCTTCCGCCCAGAAATAAGGGGGAAATATTGCATTACTATCTACATATGTTTCAACTAAATAATCGGCGAATTTGTCTAAAATTGCATTCTGAGGCTTATATGCCATTAATTCAAAAACAAAACAATCTTCTACATCTTTTGGATTTAAATAAGTAAGACCAAATATATGTTTCAGCCACTTGCCTATTTCCGATCAGTTTTAAATTCTGAGGTTAAACCAAGTGACTGAATTTTTCTAAACCACGCTTGGTGTAAGTGAAATCTACAGCCCTTTATTTCAGTGTTAGGCCAGATTTGCACAATACCGTTGTGTATAGCTTTTTCAAAATCTACATAAATAATTTTTGGATAAAATTCAATGTTATATGCTTCAAATATGTTGGATTTTAATAAAGAAAAAAGTTCCATGTAGGTCTTAGTGTTTTTAACAACATAATTTGAAACATACTTGAGTGGGTACAACCCACCAATTTTGTATAATACAAAAGTATTTTTAATAATATAAAAAATATTATTAAAAATGGGGTGTGAAGAACACAATACAAGTTCTTTTATGTATTTTTGAATGTATCTTCTCCAAAGACGTAGATACGTATTTCACATTTCTACATGATTGTCAATACGCCCCTGTTGGAGAAGACGAAATACGTATCTACGTCTTTGGAGAAGATACATTCAAAAATACATAAAAGAACTTGTATTGTGTTCTTCACACCCCATTTTTAATAATATTTTTTATATTATTAAAAATACCTTAGTGTTTTTGTTAAGCAGTAAACAATACAATAAGGGAATATAATGTCCATTTGTTAACCCGTGTATGGTAAAGAACTGTAAAAAATATTTGGTACAATAAGAAAATGTACCGTCCATGTACAGAATATCCATTTCGGGTAAAACGCGAATATTAGTTTCACAACTAAATACAATTATATTGCTTTTTAAACAATTTATAAACAGAAAACATTCGTTTTTGCTGGTTTGGGGCGCAGACGTCTGTACTACCTCTTGAACTTCTTGAATATTGGAAGGAAGTCCACTGGGCATCACTTTTCGGCGACAGTTGTACATGTTTTTTCTGATATAACTAATATCAGTCGTCGTAATTGTGGCTGGCAAATTATTCCCAAGTGTTCTGCGTATAATTTTTGACGGTTTTTCATTTATATCATCTACTGCTTTCCGCTTACAAGAGTTTGAAACAATTTTCCTATTCAGTTTCTTTTCATTTGGTTGATGGTTATGAAACGAAGCACTTCTGGATACGGTAAGATCAGATCCAATAGTAAACACCTTAGCACTACATTTGGTTTGGATACATCTCCAAAACACTTCTTCACTTTTTAAAACTTTTGTTTTATAAAACGTAAAATTTTCGAAAACCAATAAATCTTTGCCACGATTGCTTTTAATTAAAGAAGTTGTCATTTTGTTATAATATTCACAAAATACAGTTAAATTAATAGATAAACTCAATCTAACACGAGCAACAATTAAAAATGGCACTTCAATTCCAGTTTCGAAACTATATATACATACTACGTACCTACCTACCACTTTTAATTCCCAGAATCCATAGTCATTAATATTAAATTCGGGAATACCTAACTTTCTCTAATACACCGATACTTCAACGTTTGGTGAGGAAATTACCTGTGAAATTATCGTACACCCTTGCTTTTACAGCTAGGAAAGGGTTTTTGGTGAGGAAAATACGCCCGCCGCCGGAAAGAATGTACCCTGATGGATATACCATGAACGAACCATTGCAAATTGTTAATGCGTTTGTTAAGCATTCTGCTTCTGTGCCTCAATTGACTAATAGCCGGCCGCGAGTATATCACGATTCCATATGTTCCACAATTATCAGAAAAAAAATAAATAGATGTTGTTTAATTGTTTAAATAATGAAACAAGTTATATCACGATTTCGTATGTTCCAGAATTATCAGAAAAAATAAATCTACTTTAAAAAAATGTGATATAGCTACCACATATAAGCTTAGTAATACTAATAAACATCTATAGATGTAGATAGTTTTCAAAACTAAAACAAATTGAAAAAATCAAGAAATACATATCCATAAAAAATAATGTCGCTATTGGGATAGTTACTACATAGGCCAAACTAAACAATATTTATACAAAAGGCTACAAGACCACAAATACTCCAAAACAGACAAAACTGTTTCATTTACACACAAACTGCAACGCGATCACCATTTCGATATTGAAAACACACAGATAATCGATAAAAAACAACAGACTATGAAAAGGGAAATTAAGGAAGTTATTAAAATAAACAGAAAAAAAATTCAATTAACAACAGAAGTGATATAAAAAGTCTAAGCAGTGTATACTATAATCTAATAATGTAGAGTAAAGATCTGCAATTTACCATCATGAATATATGTTGTTGTTATATAAGTATCTATCATATATTATTTAAATATCTGTACACTTGCTTCTTCTTCTTCTTCTCTGTTTGGGGTGGACGCCACCACGTCCAGGCACTTGAGCACACTGCTCTTTGTACTGTCCCCAATAGATCTCTCAATTCCACTCTGTTAGTCTTGTGTCCTCGATAAAAGCCACTATCCTCCTCAGGTGAAGTTTGAGTACACTCGAAGGATCCAATAGATCTCTCCCGAAATATTTCTGTCTGAGTTCCTTCAGTTCCTCACACGTGCATATTACATGAAGGCTATTCCTCCTGTTTTTCACATATCCTACACCAGGGCTCGCTAACCAAGCCCATGGTGTACAAATGCTTCCTTAAAGGACAATGTCCGGTTATTAACCCGGTAATTATTTTAATTTCTTTTTTGCTACTACGAATTAGGTTGGCTGAAAACTTCCCGTCCAGACCCCTTAGTAGTGTTTTGGTATGAACTTGACCTTCCGTTAACCTCCATTTATTTTTATGTTCTTTTCCTAGCCATAACCAGATCTCCCTTTTCGCGGAATCCTTAATGATTCCACATACTGGTTCTGGTCCTATGAAGTTCCAATTAGTACCTTCTTTGGCCAGTTTGTCGGCTATCTCATTGCCTTTAATTCCCTCATGCCCTGCCACCCATGTCAGCGACACTGTATTGTCTTGTGCCAGGTTATTAAGGACCTGTTTACAATATTTCACCAGCTTAGACCTGGTAGATGGGTTCATAATGGCTTTAATAGCCGCCTGACTATCAGTCATTATGTTAATTTTTTTGCTTGTGCAGCCGGCTTCCCAAATTGCATCGGCGCAGGCTGCGACTGCTAACAATTCGGCCTGGAAAACCGTAGCATGTTTTCCCAGACATATCGATATCTTCCTTCCAGGGCACATTCCGTATATGCCTGCACCTGCCCCCTGACTAGATTGTGATCCATCAGTGTACCAGGTGCCGGCACCACAATCGATCGAGCGACTTTTTGCCTGTTCCCTGGTCGGTATAAGTATGTTCAGCTTAGCTGTAAACATAATTTCAGGTGCCATACTGTCCACCGGCATTTGAAATATCGGCTCTTCCAGTATAGTTCCTGTGATATCTGTCTGGCTCCCTACAACCTTATTATGACACCATACGTCATTGGCCTTCCGCCTCAGTATCACAGCCATTGCCTCCGCCTTTATAAATAGTTCCAGCGGAGGGAGACCCACGATGGCCTCCATGGAAGCGGTTCCCGTGCTGTTCAAAGCTCCCGTGATTCCCAACAGGGCCTGTCGCTGGAGAGTCGTGAGGAGCCCCACCGACGATGTCCGCTCCGCCCTCCTCCACCAGACAACTGCCCCATAGGTAATCGTTGCTCTTATTACTGCTGTGTACAACCAGTGTACCACATTTGGTCTTAGTCCCCAGGTCTTGCCAACAGCTCTTCTGCATCTCCAGAAGAGCTGCGCCGCCCTGTTTGCCACTTTGGCTAGGTGTCTGCTCCAATTCAGTTTCGCATCAAGTGTTATGCTTAGATACTTCACTTCATTGGTTAGTTCTAACTCTTGTCCAAACAGCTTTATGCTGCCCAGATCATTTAGTTTTCTCATGTTGGTAAAGGCTAGCAACTTGTTTTTTTTGAGGATTGATAGTTAATCCCTCCTCAAGGCACCATCTTTCTACAATTCGCGGAGCATTTCGCATGATGCTCGCCACTGTCCCCGGGAATTTCCCCTGGGACACTATGACAATGTCATCGGCGAACCCCTGCGTCCATATTCCCTGGTCATTTAATGTCCTGAGGAAATTATTGTACACTTGCTTACTTATCATGTTCCGTGTTTAGATCCCTGACTAAGCTGTCCGAGTAGATTTTCGTGGTTTTCCTTCTCGTTTCAGGTGAATGCCGACAACTTAACACCTTAAGTCGCTCCCCGGGCGCAGACATAATAATAACTTATATCTTGCCAATCTCCCGTAATTGTCATCTAGTTGTTGGAGAATGCTAATGAATTATTACTTTTAAACTTGAAGGTATCTTTGAATAATTTAATTTTATTCATGACAACTACAGATATATAAATATGATATTAATATACTGTTATTTATATTTCAAAAATCTTTGACAAAGGCATTTAAACATGTAAGATTATTTTAAATATATACATATTTAAGTAAAGCAGACCTTAACTCGCCGACTAATTGAATCTATTATATATATATATATATATATATATATATATATATATACATACATATGGTAAACCTAATCAGTAGGCGATTAAAGGTCTGTATATTACTTCAAAATATATGTATTTAAAAAACTCTACATGTTTCGGCTGTGTACGCCTTTATCAAGAGAATACAAAATATTTTGTATTTCATGTATGTATATATATATATATATATATATACATACATATGGTAAACCTAATCAGTAGGCGATTAAAGGTCTGTATATTACACATATAGAATACAAAATATTTTGTATTCTCTTGATAAAGGCGTACACAGCCGAAACATGTAGAGTTTTTTAAATACATATATTTTGAAGTAATATACAGACCTTTAATCGCCTACTGATTAGGTTTGCCATATCATACCAAGGTCACGAAGTTATTATATTTATACATACATACATACATATACATGTTTTTTAAAGGTTGATGTGACACCTTATGTCTATAGTTACATTAATGTTTTAAATTTAATCAATTTTAATGTCTGTTTACGTCACTTTCATTTTTTTAACTCTACATTCTGTGAGTATTTTACTATAACTTAATACACTAATTTATTTACTGTCTTGTTCATTAATCTTGTAGTATATCTTCTGAAGAAGCAACAAACTCGTTGTGAAATATAGAGATAATAAATAAATTAGTTCTAATTGACAGATCACTTGCCCTGTCCGTTTTTAATTTATTTTAAAAAATATAGTACGGTCGATAATTTCTTTTAAGTTAATTATATACATAACTACATATACCGTGCCATCAAAAACTTTCCTCATTAGAGACGGCCATGCTCATTCAAAATTATAAGTTTGTGACAGATTATGTGTCACCAACCATTATCAAAAAAGCATGGCCGTCGTTATTGAGGAAAGACTTTCTACAAATGCAAATCGGGAATTCGATGAATATTTATATTGAATCAGAGTTCCGGCTTAGCCGAAAAAGAACTTAACTTTTTTATTTTAAACGAAACATTCTGTATATTTTTACGAATTTCAATAGATCTCTGCTCTAGGAGTTCAACAATAATAAGATTTGGAACCCTTTTGTTCAACAACCACAGAGATATTTAATTAAAATTGATATTTTAAAATCATATTTTTGTTTAGTAAGCTAGAGAATTCAAATTCAGTACTTGATTTAACCTGCGAAATTAACTTTGTAGATATCCAAATATTAATAATGGTTCAATTAGCTGAAAAAGAACATATTGAAATTCTGATGATGATTGGTTTTGCAGACCGCGTCAGAACTCATGAAGAAGTATGCGATTTATTTAACAATTTACATAAAGATCGGCATCCAATATCTCAAACTGTTGTTGACAAAATTTTGAGATGGTATAATTTGACCGGAAATTTAAAAAATTTACCGAAAAGCGGACGACCAAAAGTCGCAACTAATGAAGTTATTGCTCAAGATATTGCTATAGCATTAGAACAATTACCACAAACTTCTAATACATCCCTTCTACTAGACTATGATATAAGTTATCGATCAGTAGTCAGAATATTGAAGCACAAAAAATATCATCCGTTTAAACCACATTTAGTACAAGAATTATTGGACTTATGATTGGAATTATGATCGTTGAATTGACTTTTGCGGAAAAGTGGTGGAGATTTGCAAAAATTACCAATATTTTATATACAATTTGCTGTTTTCCGACGAGGCTACGTTTTGTTTGAATGGTACCGTTAATCACCATAACTGTCAATATTGGTCAATAGATAACCCTAATTAGGTTTTAGAAACGCATACACATCCACGGAAATTAAAAGTTTGGGCTGGTACTTACAGAAACCGTATTATTGATCCTTTTTTCATTCATGGTACACTAACTAGACATAGATATTTAGATCTCTTATGTGTTCAGGTTGTTCCTAATATTGAGGAAAATTACCTGTAAGTGTTTGGTTGCAGATGAAGCACCCACTCACTATGCCCTTAATATTAGAAGTTTTTTAAACGAAACATTCCCAAATCGGTAGATTGGTCGTAGAGGATCCATTGAAGGGCCCGCGTGGTCTCCAGATTTAAATCCCCTAGATTTTTTCCTTTAGGGTCATTTAAAAATCTGTGATTTATACTAGACGACCGCATAATCTGGACGGCAAAGAATAATCGAGGAAGTGCAATTAATACGTGAGGAGGCTTTGGCAAATGTCATTCAAGAATTTGTTCACAGATTTGCATATTGTTAAGAAGTGAACGGTCAGCATTTCGAAAACTTTCTTAACTCATATTGATTTTGTTTATATTTTTCCTGTTCCCAATAAAATTTGCATTATTAGGTTTAATTAAATAAAAAAATAATTCATAAATATCTCTATCGTTGAAAAAAAGGGTACCAAATCTTATTATTGCTGAACTCCTAGAACAGAGCTCTATTGAAATTCGTAGATATATACAGCAGGCTGCTGTTTCATTTAAAATAAAAAACCTAAAGTCTGATTCGTATATAAATATACTCATCGAAGCCCCGATTTGCATTTAATTAATTGTGTAAAGACTCATTAAAATCTAAGTAGCAATATCAAAGATATTCGAATGGATTCATACATTTATCTAACCCTGTACATAAATAGGGGTGCTAACAGTCTATAGCGATTAAGATTATTCCTCTAAAATACCGATACCTACTGATATGTATACTTATAAATGAATAATAGTCAATAATAAATATAGTTTTAAATTTATAAAACGCTGTTGGAATACGTATCATTTGAAACGTCTATACATAACTCGAACACAAATACGTCACCATTTTTTTTTTGGTTATGCTTTGCACTATTCACATGCGTTTGGCAGTTATATTTTGTTGTACATGAGAGCGGTACTTCACAAACTTTGCATTTTATTATAGTACTAATATAGTACTAAATCCGAAAATCTACTTATTAATTTCTGTGCTTCGTGGTAGAACGGTCTCTTTATTGCTGATTTATTACTTTTTACTTTACACCAAATAAATGTACTATATCGCAGCCGATTTGAGATTGGACACATATCGTAAACATTTGTTGAATCCCCTTTCATTGCGACGCTGCGTTTGCGCCCAAATGGACATCCTTACTTGACATAACACTGTTGCTCAACGACGGTATACAAGAAAATGAAACTCTACATGCCAAGAATTCGAAATTACCGTTTGCAGTTTAGAACTTGTTTCTATCTCCACTACTCACACAATGGCTTTTTGATCTTGTATATAAATCCACCCTCAGTTTTATTTATAATAAATATATTATTATTGTATTTATGTATTTTTTACATTACGTATACTTTTTTTTTTCTTAGCCGAACTAGTATGTATATATTTTTTATTTTTTCCGATTTTTAAGCTCTCTTTTTCGTTTTTGTTTTCTTTTATATTTTTAGAATCAGCACTATCTATTTTATATACAATGCTATATTATATTTAATTAGTTTAACAGTTTAGTGATTTCATGTAGCATAGTTTTGTTATTCTTTATTTAACTTAACGTTCTTGGACAAATAGACTATTATTATTATTATATTATAAGATAAAAAGTAGAAGATAAAATTACGGGAAATGATGAAATATAAATAATAAAAATTATGAAATTGATATACAAACAAACTATTACCTTGTTTTTTATCACTTTATAACGTTACTGCTTACTGCAGTGTCGATATTCAAAGCATGTTTTGAATATCGAAACTGCAGTAACGCCATCTGTTATAATAAAGTGACAAGAAACAAAGTAATAGTCTTTTTAGTATACTATACAAAGTATGTAAGAATATAAGGAAACAAAGAAAAGTAGTAGGTAAAGTGAAATGGCAAATTTATGGCTATAAAAAACGCCGAGACTACCTGTGGTAGTTTACACAAAAAGGACTATGTGTTTAATGAATAAAGAAGAAGAAAATCTAAGAGTGCTTGAACAATAAATGATAAACACATATAGTTAATAAAGTATGAGATAGAAAGAATTCAATACGGAAAAGATATACTTAAAATAATAAAATAAAAAAAAAGATGGCGTGGGCATATACAAGGTGGCGCAAAATTAATCATCCAATTTTGTTTTTGAATAACTTTTTTAGTAAATTTAAAAAAAAATTTTTGAGTGGTGAAAATCTTTATTTGGACTTTTGCAATTTTTCTGTTAATTGGAAAACATGATATCCGCCAAGTGGCTACCGCCAGTATTGATACACATTTGTGCCCGTTTTATCGCATCTTCCATAACTTTCCGCACGATTTCTGGTGATAACTGTTCGCATTCCTGTCGAGTATTCTTCTTAAGGGCTGCGATTGTCTGAGGCTTGTTGGCATACACCCGCGACTTCAAGAAGCCCCAAAGAAAGAAGTCTGGGATGGTTAAATCGGGCGATCTTGCTGGCCATGCCAAATCGCCAAAACGGGAGATTAAGCGACCAGGAAATGCTTCCTTCACAATATCCATTGTGGCTCCTGCTGTGTGTGCGGTTGCACCGTCTTGTTGAAACCACATGTTCACCAAGCCCCGCTCATTCAATTCTGGCAGTAAGAAGTCGTTTATCATGGCCTTGTAGTGTTCGCCATTAACAGTAACCGTATTGTCGATGGCTTCCTCAAAAAAATACAGTTCAATCACTCCTCCCGCGTGAACACCGCACCACACAGTAGCCTTGAGTGGATGTAACGGCTTTTTGTGCATCACACGCGGATTTTAAGTGCCACAGAAACGAAGATTTTGCTTATTGACGTAACCGCTTAAATGAAAATGCGCCTCGTCGTCATGATGATTTTCGACTGAAAATCGTTCACTTCGTTGTTGAGATTGAGGATGGCTCTACAGTAATTCACTCGCGACTGAAGGTCAGCAGGCATTAACTAATGCACTGTTTGCACTTTGTATGGGAACATGTGTAAGTCTTTCACTAAAATTCGCTGTAGAGTCCGTCTGCTGACGCCTAATTACGTGGCACGTCGTCTGGTTGATGTTTCTTCGTTCTCAGCAACATCAGCAGCCACAGCCGCGATATTCTCGACAGAACGATCAGTCCGGTGGCGGCCACGCCCTGGAAGATCTCTGGTGGTTCCAATCTGTTCGAGTCGAGCAGCTAAGCGGCGTAATGTTTGTCCAGTTGGCGCGACATGATTAGGAAATCGACGACGAAATTCACGCTGCGCTAACACCACCGACCGATTATTGGTAAAAATATCGACACAATTATTCCACGCTCTTGCGGAGTATAGCGCTCCATTGTTTGTCTGTTTGTATTCTGCAGCTGTCTAGTTCAGAAATGTCAAATATGATTGACGTACGACGCCATTTGCAAAAGTTATAACATCTTCCGGCAGGGTGATTAATTTTGCGCCACCTAGTATAAAGAAAATGAAGGGGAAATTATAAGATTAGAAAGTGGAAACCTAAGTTAATATTAGATAAGAGGCTGTCAATGATATTAAAAGGATGAAAGTAATTCGAGGAGACAAGATAGAAAAACAGCAGTTTATAGAAACCGTGTAGAAAATGAATCGAAAAGAAATGAATTGGGGTGACTTGACGCCTCATTATCAAATGCAGGTTTAAAGACCTCAGAAAATAGTGGTCCCAATTCCGAATGGGAATAGTATATATGTATATTACAAAGGTATTTTTAATAATATAAAATATTATTAAAAATCTGGTGTGAAGAACACAAATGCAGGTTCACTATTAATATTTTCTGTGAACGTGTCCGAATATATCCTATCCCCAGAGACGTAGATACGTATTTCGCTTTTCTACAAACTCATCGGTACGCCCCTGCTGGAGAAAGGATATTTCCAGACACATTCACAGAAAAAAACCACCTCGCCCTATCACCGTAATTATCCAGACCGAGCGCAGAAGTAAATTCGGCGCTACCTGTTGTCAGACAGCCGAAGTACCTCGCATACCGTCCACATAATTAATGTGAAGTAACGACGCCCTTCCAAAGAGGTTAGCACAGCCAACTCTCTAGAAAACTGCATTTTGTTTGTGCCTTCACTCATACTACGGCTTAACCGCATGTGTAATGTATCAGAATAATTGAAGCAGGGGCGTACCGATGAGCTTTTAGAAAAGCGAAATACGTATCTACGTCTCTGGGGATAGGATATATTCGGACACGTTCACAGAAAATATTAATAGTGAACCTGCATTTGTGTTCTTCACACCAGATTTTTAATAATATTTTATATTATTAAAAATACCTTTGTATTATACAAAACTGGTGGGGTTTACCTACTCATGTATGTTTCAATTATTCTGATACATTACACATGCGGTTAAGCCGTAGTATGAGTGAAGGCACAAACAAAATGCAGTTTTCTAGAGAGTTGGCTGTGCTAACCTCTTTGGAAGGGCGTCGTTACTTCACATTAATTATGTGGACGGTATGCGAGGTACTTCGGCTGTCTGACAACAGGTAGCGCCGAATTTACTTCTGCGCTCGGTCTGGATAATTACGGTGATAGGGCGAGGTGGTTTTTTTCTGTGAATGTGTCTGGAAATATCCTTTCTCCAGCAGGGGCGTACCGATGAGCTTGTAGAAAAGCGAAATACGTATCTACGTCTCTGGGGATAGGATATATTCGGACACGTTCACAGAAAATATTAATAGTGAACCTGCATTTGTGTTCTTCACACCAGATTTTTAATAATATTTTATATTATTAAAAATACCTTTGTATTATACAAAACTGGTGGGGTTTACCTACTCATGTATGTTTCAATTATTCTGATATATATGTATATGTATGAAAGAAATAAATAATCAATGAAATAAAAGTGTCTTACAACTCAAAATAGTCAAATAAAAGTACAGCAATAATCAAGAAAGAAAATAAAATTAATAAAAAAATAGTTCAATATCAAAATTATGTCTTAAGTTTTATAAAATGAACAATAATGACGTATTTTGGTGCTGATTCTATTGACAAAAGATTGTGAAGGAGAAATTAATTTTATTTACGATTTGGCTTAAGAGTTGTTCACAAATAGAATCCCTTCTTACACTAATGGATAATACGTAATGATGCGATAACCATTAATCTGCAAAGATACCTCTTCCTTGATAACTGTCATCTACAGATGTTTTAGGATTATATGAAAAAAATTAAAATTTGGGTTCAGGGCACCAAAACAAAAGAAAAACTTACTATAAAACTATATCCGAAAACGCTTCATTAAATAGATAGTCCTTCAAAGATAAGGGTCTATATTTTTTCTCAAATTTTGAAACAGATACAAGTAATTTGTCGATCATCCCCAATTACTGCCAAGTGGTACACAGTCAGTCACGCCTACTGTATTTTGCATTGAAACATTTTTCGTGTGGAATTTTGTAAAATAAAAATTAAAATAGGTAAGCTAGATTCATTTAGAAACTTTTTTGTCTCTTTTTATTTTTTCAAAAAATGTTTGGTTTTGTTGCAAAAAAATTAAATAGCTTACGCTGCATAACCTGTAATTTGCCGTTATAATAAAATGCGTAATTGGCTACTGTCACACAAATTATTATATCAAATTGAATAACTCGACGTAGTTTGTATCATTCTAAATATTTAGTTATTGTGTATTAACACTAAGCAAAAACGCCGCAAACTTATTCGAACAGTGATTATGTCAACATCGTCTTCGTTTACGGTTTTTGTAATGGAAATGCTCTTGCTGCTCGCCGTGAATATGCATTGCGGTATCCAAATAGAAGATTACCATGCATATCAGTTTTTAGTAGCAAATTATGGCGACGGAATGGCTAACATTTTAAATTACTTTGACGAGGAACCTAAATCGAGTGTGAGAAAAGCCGCCAACCATTTACAAATGACATCTAGTCTTGTTTGGAGAACGCTGAGAGCCGATCAGCGCTACCCTTTCCACTTTCATCGTGATTTTCCACGTCGAAGGGTATGTTGTAACTGGTTTTCAAACCAAGCACAAAATAATCCACACTTCCCAGAAAGGATTATTTGGACAGGCGAAGCTACATTTACAAGAGGAGGCATCCTAAATCAGCGGAATTATCATATTTGGGCATCTGAAAATCCACATCCAGTGCGTGAAAATAAATTTCAATACGAATTTCAGTTGGGGATACTGGGGAGAGTGGACCATATTTTCTTCCTCTTCGATTAAATGCCGATGGATATATCGACTTCTTAAGCAACGATTTCTATGACCTCTTAGATAACATTACTTTGAAACTTAGACGTGAAAGCTGGTTGCAACAAGACGACTGCCCATATGCTAGGAACACGCGACAATGGCTAAATGTATACTACTCTGGACGATGGATCGGCCGTGGAGGACCAGTTGCTTGGCCTGCACGGTCGCCAGTTTTAACTCCGCTAGATCGCATGGGGTGCCATCAAGAAAAAAGTGTACAAACAACCGGTGGATAACGTTGCGACATTAAGAAATAGAGTTGTTCAAACTTGTACAGAAGTGACTCCCGAACAGCGTCGATCGGCTATTCCTTCAGTGATTATAAGATGCAACGCCTGCCTGCGGCCTGGGAGAAACATTTTTGAACAAATTCTTTAAACTTTTATCGCTACTGTTTGTTACTGTTAATAATCTCATACGTTCTTATTATGTATTCTGTTTTTCACGTTTGCTGGTTTTACATTAAAAATGATTTGTTAGAAGATATTTCCTTAGCTGGTCACAATTACCAAATATGAGTTTTGTATCTGTTTCAAAATTTTCTTCATAGGAAGTTTCTCTCTTATTTTCGCGCCCTAAACCCAAATTTAATTTTTTTTTCATATAATCCTGACACTCTGTATAGTAAACGGAAGAAGCTTAAGTGATTTGCGATGAATACGATTCAAAATGAGAGATTCGCAAGCATACAAACAATACAATATTAAGGAAACGTATTTCAATTTACCAACGGCATAAATACAGTATA
Source organism: Melolontha melolontha (assembly GCA_935421215.2). Lineage (NCBI taxonomy): Eukaryota > Metazoa > Arthropoda > Insecta > Coleoptera > Scarabaeidae > Melolontha > Melolontha melolontha. The sequence continues at coordinate 132,880,444 of OW285236.1, forward strand.
GAACTTTCATTAGTAACGTGACTTCGTCATTTTTGGTATGCTTCTTTCCGTAATGTCAACGAAGTGACGCCATTATGATATAAACCTATTGAAGAAGGTGAGTGTATAATTCACGAGACATCAACAGCAAATGGAAGGCCTCGGCTGCATATGAAGGACTTATCTACAATATGCATTCAATTTCCAATTAACCTTAGAAGTTATGTATAAACTTTACAAATTCATATGCAGAGATAATTTACGGCAATACTCTTTTTGCTAATTTACGTAAAAAAGCGTATCACATGGAAACTCGAATTGTTAATTTGTGAATTTTTTAAATTAAGTTGATAATGGTATATTATACATACCGAGGTATTTTAATTTCTCAGATAATTATAATATTTCAGTAAAAATTGTATAATGTTTCTCTTCTTTCGCTTTTTTCACTTTTATTCTTTTGTTATTTGGATAATATGTATATATTGCCATTGAATGAAAATAAAGAAAGGGAGATAAAGGCAGAACGAAGGGTGAAAGCAAAAGCTTTCCTAATTAATCTGCCAGTTACAAAAGCGAATTCACCGTTATTTTTAATCAGTTCATAAACTCTCAGTGTGGTCTTTTATGCATTTATATGAGTATCAGAATAAAGGGTAGCGGAAATACGATCAATAGAACCTTGACCTCAAAAATTTAACATTTTCATTTAGAAATGTTATTTTTAGGCTTCAGTTCATTATATTCTTCTATATAAATGTCGTTTCTTAATTTATAGAATATATCATACAATAACAGAATCAGAAATGATTAATATTAATCATGGGAATTGTATCAAATGTTAATGTGTAAATATATGACGAAAAATTAAAAATATTTTTTTAAAAATTTGACCAAATCGCTTCCCTCGTTTCTATATTGTATCTTTACAGGATGTTACATAATTCGCGGGCACGGATTATGGGATGATGCTAATCATCAAAAACTGAAACGAATGTTTTTTTACCATTTTCTAATTTACTGTTTTATTCTGAATTTTAGCAAATTTAAAAATGAAAAATTAAACACGTGAACTTTTTTAATATTACACACTTAAAAACGTATAACACGAAACACTTTATAACATTTGTTTAAATTGTCTTCAGGCAGCAGCCATACATGTTTCACACGCCTTGCTCTTGCGTTTTGTGGTGTTACTTGTTGCGTAGCTTGAAGTATACGGTTTTCTGTTTCATTAATATCGGCCACAGTTGTTTGGTAAACTAACGGTTTCAAAATACTCCACAAAGAAATAGCAAGGTGCCAGATCTGGCGACCGAGGTGGCCAAGGTATTGGACCACCCCTACCAATTCAAAAGTCATTGGAAAGTGTTGTCCACAGAATGGGATTTTGGATATGCAGGTTGATATTTAAATACCATGCACAGAATCCTTGCCGAAGTGGACCGTCATTATCTTCCAAGTGCTGGACTCTTGTGAAATTTATTTATTTATGTAGTATGGGAAGCGAAACAGAAATTTAGATATTAGTGTATAAATCACTTTTATGACAAAAAAGGTTCATAATACTAATTTTATACACCAATCTCCAAATTTTTCAACCAGTCTAGAGCTGCAGCAGTTGCCTTGTTCAGCTCGTGGATGCCACCAGGGAAACTTCTTTTGGGGCAATCATTTACTATGTGCGATAGTTTGTTCCACATTTCCGCAGTCGCAAAGGCTAGTATTTGCTAGTCTCCATGTGTAAATTCCATGTAGTTGCACCTTCCGTGGCCTGTACGGCATCTTTTTAACTGAGACCATCGCATACGTGGGAGTGCTTCGCTCGGCAGAGGTTCTGGATGATTAGAGATTAAATCTATTCCTTAATTCGGGGTTTTGTTCGAGGAGGGCTAACTAGCAATAATTCATATTGATGAGATCCTGAATTTTTGTATCCAGCCAAATCGGTCTCTTAGATTACAGTCGAGTCCTGGCGATGCTATCCAAATAATTGTGTATGGGAAGATCAATGTTGTTGGAAATCTTAGCCTATTCATTCTGTACGTCTGATATCCGACAAGGCAGTATTAGAAAGAATCTATAACCAGAGACTAGGAGTGGATCTAACAGTACTGGTGACGATCCTCATTGTATCGTTAAGTTGAATATCTACTAAGTTGGTGTGAGAGTTTCGATACCAAACAGAAACACAGTATTCAGCAGGAATAAGCAAATGCAATGGCTGCCGTTCTTAGGGTCTTCCCATTCGCTCCTCATGAATTGTTTGCAAGTTTATGTAATATGTTATTGCGGTTCTTCACCTTTTGACTAGTTTCTTGTGAATTAATATGGGTGCTGTTGGTCGCGTCCTAACGCATGCCTTACGTGAACTTGATTTGTTCTCAATTCTCTCGCAACGCACCTAGTACTTCTTGAAGGATCGTTTGTTAACAAATCGTTGATTGCATGAGGACGGCCAGCAATTCTGCGTGGTTGTATTGTAATGAATCCGGTGAAAAGAATTCTATCTTCTAGTCATCTAAAGACATTAGCGTTTGGCAAACGACGCCTACGAAATCGCATCACATACAATCGCGCTGCCGGAAGGTAATTCGAGCAAATGTTATGAAGTGTTTCGTATTATACATTTTTAATTGTGAACTATTAATAAAGTTTACATGTTTAATTTTTCATTTTTAAATTAAAAAAATTCAGAAAATATTCATATAAAAAAATTATAAAATTAAAAATATATGCATTACCGAAATACGTTGTGTAAAAATAAAATATTGAAGTTTTTTGTTTAGATAAATAATTGTAAATTATTATTTGTCGTTTTGACTCTACAGGCTATTTTTTGTTTATAATTTAGTATTTTTAGAGGAAGAAAGTATTTCTACTTTTATTAGCCTTTTTTATTTTATTTTAAAGTCTTTCAGATGCCCCTAATCGTTCAATAAGTTAATTTATTGAATTTAAATTATTTGTAATTTTCTTTATTAATTTCTATATTTATTTCTTTTAGTTGCTTGTTCAGCAGGTTTGTGTTTTGCTGAAGCTTTCTTTCTACATTTTTAATTATTATAATGTAGTCCGTATAATACAACTATGAAACTTTAGTTTCCAAAAACTTCCTTTACGCGGTCTCGTTTTTCCTTGTGCGTTTTTGAAGACGTAGTAAGTAAATAATAATGGGCTGAGTAGACATCTCTGTTTATGACCATTTTACAAACAGGCGTACAGATCACCAAATATGTGGGCCTGTTGCGATATATGGGCCAAATCACATTGTGGACACCTTTGGACAAACAGAGTGAAGGTAATGAAATGAGAATATTTTTCATTTTAATCGCAAACATTATACCGGTTTTAGAAGTTGTAAATTTTGATTACTGACATTAACTAACCAAAATCTATTTGACGTTTGTTGAATTTAATTGATTAGAAAGATCTTGATTGTCCAATAGTTGAAGCACTTCCACATTTGGATGCTTGTGGAGCTTCTCGGCAATTTTCTTGATTTCTTCTTTTACTGTTCTCACCTGTAGCTCCCGATGAAGATCTTCATTCCGAACATACCAAGGAGCATTGCGATGTGCCTCAGCACTCGGTTTTGGAATACTTGTGGGCAATTGTAATTAGTTTCTTTAGTACAACCCCACAGCACTAGCTGGTATACCAGTACTTTGTTTTCAATAGATAGCTGAGAATTTATTCCCAACAGCCAGTACATATTTCTGTATTTTAGTTTTATTGTTCTGTTTTTATTTTAACGTGTTCTTTCCATTTAAGCTTGGCATCCAGGTTGAGGCCCATGTATTTGGTTATTTTTTTGCATGGTATTGTTTTGTTGTTTAATGCCACCGGGGAGTAATTTATTTTTCTGCTCGTGAAATTGATGTCAACAGATTTGCTTTTATTTAGCTTAATGCTAATACGCCCTACACCATTGTTATGGTAATAGGGATTTTTTGGATTATATATATATATATATATATAGCTTAATGCGCCATTGTCTTGTCCATGTGTTTATATCGTTTATTGCTTCTTGAAAATTGGCAGTTGTTTCTTCTGCTAAGGTGTTTCAAACTGCTATGACCTGCAGTATCGTCAGCAAATGTGGCTAGTTTTATGTTTTCTGCGGCTGGAATATCGCATGTGTATAACAAGTAAAGCACTGGTCCAAGTACGCTGCCTTGGGGAATTCCTGCATTCATTGTTTGAAGTTCCTAATGTTCGGTTTCCTGCTTAACTCGGAAGGTACATTGACTAGTGTATGATACCAACAGCTGTACGTATTTTATTGGTAAGAATTTTTTCAGTTTCATGATTAAGCCTTTATGCCAGACTTTACCAAATGCTTGGGCCACGTCCAGAAAACCGGCTGTGAATATTTTATTTCCCTCCAGGCATCTTTCTACGACATCCGTTATTTGATGCATTTCGCCAACCGTTGCATGTTTATTACGGAATCCGAAGTGATGATCCAGTTGTTTTTCTTCAATTATCATCTTCGGCCTCTTCAGTTAACAGGCATAAGTGATAATGATTCCAAAACCTGGTAAACCTATAAATGTATGTAAATAATTTCAGCATTGGCAGCAATGAAATGAAAATATAGGCATATGACTTTACTTCATTTATAGGTTTACCAGGTTTTGGAATCATTATCACTTCTCTGTTTTCCATAGGATTGGAACATATTTTAATCTAAATGCGGCATTTATTAGGTGTATTATTTTGACGATGCCTTTTCTTGGCAGTTGATTTAATATTTCTCCTGAAATTAGATAAAATCCTGGTGCTTTTCTGGGATTTATATTTTCTTTAATTACTATCACTACTTCTTTGGATGAAACTAAGTCTATTTCTCGAATTTCTTGCAATATTTCTGGTTGGTTTATTTCCTCAAGTTCTTCATTACATTGAAAATTATTTTTTAACTATAAGGCAAACAGCTCAGCCTTTTCTTTGTTGTCTCTGGCCCAGGTACCATTTTACTCTCGTTTGGGTGGGATTTGTTTCATTGGTCTGTTCGACCTTTTAGATGCTTTCCAAAGTGAATAACTTGTAGATTGGTAAGGAGTTAATTCTCTTAGGTAGCTACTTATTGTTTCGGTTTTGATCTCCAGAATTTCTCTCTTTAATTGTTGAGACAGGTTATTTAATTTATTTTTGTTTTCTCTTGTTCTGAAGCTTTGCCACTCTATTCTAGCTTTTCTTTTTTTTTCACTAAATCCCGTATTTCTTTAGGATAGTTGATTTCAATTGTTTTTCTTTTTATTTCGGGTGTGTTGTTCCAAGCTACCTGTTGAATGTCAATTATTAATTTTTCTTATTCTAATTGTTCTGTTGTTTTAATAGGTACATAGGTACATAGTTGGACCGGTAATTTCATATTTTTTTGTCTTGATGCTTATGCTAACAGCCTTTATTTTTTCTGTTTCGTATTTATCTTTTTCATAATGAATTATTTTACTTTTCACTATAATTGCTGCTTCACCCTTTGCTGTGTTTTGTAGATGGAGAGGATGATAGACTTGGTATCCTTTTATCTTCAAATACATTTTATTTGTGAAATGCGTTTCCGAAATCAAACATAAATCAATGTTTTGGGTTTCTAGCTTTAATTGTAACTCCTGCTGATATAGGAGTCCATTTGCATTCCATTCTAATATTCTTAGGTCAGTAGCCACTAAGATTAGTGCGATGGTTCTGGTGTTTTTTAAGTTTTGTTAGTCTACCAAGAATAGATTTATTAAATTTTCTTCTCTTTTTTCTTTCTCCTCCATTTGTTTCATCATTTTTTGTAGCATCAATGTTATTGGGTCAGCGTTCGTTTCAGCATTTTAGTGTGATCCGCTTGTCACTTGGGCGAATGTTATATTTGCGTCTTCTTGTCTATGTTCATTAATTTTGGTATTCCTGGCTTCTCTGTTTCGTTTTTCTGGTAACTTTTTGTTTGTGGCTTTGTTTCTTAATTCTTGTAGGACTATTGCTGTACTGCATCCTCTGTAGTTTGTAGGATGTGCTTCTCCACAGTGAATACACTTTGCTTGAGTGTTTTTAGGTTGCACATTTGACGCATCTTGCTTCTCTTCCGCAATAACTTTGAGTATGCCCATATTCTTGACAGGTCTTACATTGTGGTATAAGTTTGGCTTCTTAAAAAGCTTCTATTTTTAACTTTCGCGCGTAATATTTCTTTGATTTCATAAATCTTTTGCCTGAATGCCAGCATGAATGAGGGTGATGGAGTTTTACCTTTACTTTTAAGAAGCTGATGAACATTCAATATTTAAAATTTTTGTCTTTTAAATCAGCAATAATAAGTTCTGGTGTACAAGTATGATATAGATTTCTTAACACTACTTTGACAAGTCTATTCTGTTTGTCTTCGAAGGAATACTGCTAAAGATTTATATTTTTAACGGCAGTTGTTAAATTTCTATAGTCCCTTTGATCATTAGCATTTATTTTGATGTTTCCTCCAGCGAGCATTGTTGTCTTTTATTTCCTTATTTAATAAATCATCAATTAAATCTTCTTTCTATTTTCAGGAGAATTTTTATTTTTTATTGTTTGTTGTAAGATTTGTGTATGTTTTGCTTGTTTTTTTTTCATAAAGCCATGCATTGTATAATGCTTGCTCATTTTGGCATCTCGCTTGGTTTTCGTTAAATAGTTTTTGATTTTACTGAACTAACAATGCCTCACCTGGCGTTAGCGGACTCATATTCACATACATTTTCATTTATTGGAATTCTTTATGGATTTTAAGTGGCATTAATTACAGTATACACATTGACGCAGAGATGTTAATCTTCATAATACCGGCCGGGATAAACTTGTACCCCACCCGCGATTTTTTATTTAGAGTTTGCAAAATATTTTTTTTCTCACTTACCATTAGAGTAACTTCAAATTATAGTCTTATCATGAACAATCAGTTATATATTTTACCTCTTCGACATTGTCAGCTATTTTGACATTATGAGCCTGGGGTACGTTTGTACTCCAGGCTGATATTATGAAGGTTAACTTGGATCGGCGAAGGTCCAAATTTTAATGGCTTATGACACTTGACCACACGAATTTCGGACCGACACGTCTTTTACTTCACGAAAGTCAAGTAACGAATTCACACTGTTACAGTGTATTTATAAATAACTACAGAAACTAAAATTGATTAATAGTATTTTATTTATCAAGAACGAAAAAGTTACATTTTAAAGGATGAGAAAGTTGTTTACGGCCGAGCCGTCAGCTGAGGACGGAATTACTTGCGAGGACATTTAAAAATACTTTTCGTTCGTGTGAATACAACGGTTTATTTCATATTGTTAAGTTTAATGAATTTTAAATCATAACAAATAAATTCATTTTATACTGATGTCAAAAATGACATTTATATCTCGCCGAAATTATTCGTAAAAATTAAGTAAGCGGTAACTAATATTTCCATAGCCATGGAAGTTTGTTACAAGTAAAAATAAAGAAACCGCATCAATTTTCTGTGTTTTATTCGATACGCATCTCTGAATCGTCTTTGTCTGAAGTAACCAAAGAAAACACAATAAATATGTCACCTTTTTCTAACGCAGGTCTAGTTTAAAAAACCCAAGAGACTGCACTTTTAATGTTTATTGTATTAGCAAGTAGTTAATGAAGTAGTGTTCTTATTGTTATTAAATTAAATGATTTCTTGAAATTTGAATAAATTTGGATTATTCCTGGCAACAGCTGACGTATAATTTTAAAATACTTGAACTTTAATCTTTTACTTCAAGGTACTAAAACTTTAATCTTCAATTTTTTGTTTCTTAAATAATACGAAAAAAATCATTTTTGACATCAGTATTAAATAAAAGTATTATATTAGTTATAAATAATAGCGGTGGTAATATATCAACTCCACGAGTTTACCAACAGCAAATTGTTTGCGCCATTTAAGTATCAGCGGCACGTACTATATTGAACATAAATTCGCAGAGAATTTTATATTTTCACTCAATCCTATTATTTTTCTAATACAAAACATAATAAATAAGAACATTTTATATTAATAGTATAAAGGACTCTATTAGGTATGTATACTAATAATAAATGTTATACTCACTATACCCACTCATAAATCTAATTTATAAATTAAACTTTATTTGGGCATAAAATATATTTTAGGAATTCTGCGTCGAAAATTTTTAATTCTCCCAAAAAGCAGTTTCAAACTATGAAAATTTAATTTTCTTAGTCTGGTTAATTAGCCTAGGTTAACCTTTCTTCGATAGATTCTTTTTTCAAATGTATACATTCGATGTTGTGTTCATAAATATGCCATTGTTTTAGCATCACTTGTTTTTTCCTTCTGAAGTAATCGTAATTGAGCTGTCAAGTAGAAATGATTGCTGGAATTTTCCCTTATTTATTTAGTTACATTACAGGTTGTCAACCACAAAAAAAAAATTGAAAATTTTATGGGTATTCTGAACGTGAGTAAATTTATTTAATGCATTTTTTGCAACTACTTGTCGTCATGTAACAAGTGGAATGCACTAACTGGTTACAACCATTGTATTTAATATACCAGGGATGTTCTCTTTTCATTAAGCCTTAGCAGGTCACGATATTTTGTTACAAATTTTGTTAGATATTTTAGCCTAATTATTTATATGCTTAATGGTAGTGATAGTTGAAAAATATGCTAGGATATTTTTAAATTACAAAGGCTTACAGTAATCATTTGCACAAGGAATTATGGAATTGAACAATAAGTATTATCGAGGTGTAATATTTTACAATTTCATACATGACTTAAGCCACTAGGAATATTTTAGGAAATCAATCGGATATTTGTGACAACTGTGGCAAAGTGGTGGTGCAATCAATATCAACGTGGTCAACTTTCATTAAACGACATATTTCGAGATCCTAAGCCAATGACGGTTGTTAGCGAAAAGAATATTCAAAAATAGTATTAAATAAATTCTAAAGATTGATATAAAGATAAGTAACACCACACTAGACAAAAATTTGAGGGGCCTAAAATTTTTTCCCATTGGATTCCCAACAATTTGACTCCAGTTGAAAAAAGACCGTGTAAGGTGTATATCTACACTAGACCGCTCTACTAAAGGGTTATCTTATCTAGTGTACAACACTTGGCTATGCTGCTATGCTATGATGCTGCTATGATCCTGATCAATCGGCAGTTTGGATCTCTGAAAATGTGTCGGCTCCAAAGTTGTTCGTGAAAAAAGACGAAAGAAAATATGATCACCACATTTCTTGCGATTAATAGGCAATGGTCCACTAGCGATTGTTTGCCTCAAGTTCTCCAAAGGAACCGCGAACATCATCGAAGGTAAAGAATCATCATAACAACGCACTGTTGCTCGAACGATTGAGAATTCAAATAATGAAAACCTTGAAATTCACTATATGGTCCAGACCGTGGATCTAATGATTTGTTTCTGCTTCTACGTGTTATAGGGTTTACGTTTTGTATCGACAAAGAAAGCAGTTGAAAAAATGTTTTAAACATTGATTTCCAATTATGTAAAAATTTGTTGACTGTGGAAAAGAAAATCATAAATGAATGTGTTTTGCCCAAACATTCTCTATTACTTTAATTAATTTTGTTAATGGCCATGGTAAAGTTTATGCTATTCATATTATAAAACCAGAAAGAAGGGAAAATAACGCTGTAGTTAACATCTGAGAAATATGGTTATCTAATTGATCTAAAAAATTGTCAATGGTTATCGATATAGAACATACTAGTAAATAACTTTACGAAAATTGAATTCATTATAAGATTTCAAAATATGTTGTATATTTATTGATTAAGTGATAAATATTTTCTTGATATATTTAAGTTAAATTTAATTGAAATGTTAAACTACATAATAAATTGGTAACATCATTACATTAGTGGAGATGTATTTGCTCGTTTTTTTAGCGGCTGACGCAGCTGGAAAATTCACGTTGCTAGCAGCTACTTATACTGAAATGGATGTAATTTAGTTTACCCAGGCGGCAGCAGGTGGTGCTCTACATTTTCCCAGGTATTCCATGTGCAACCAGGATTTAGGTCAGACTGCATTGCCAATGTCATTCAAATATCGATCGCTTGTCTAAATTTGCTTTCGCCTATTCCTGCTGTATTATGCCTATTTATTCTGTCGTACAAAGAGCAACAACTTTCGCTCTAACATTATTTATGATCAACGCTTTCGCCTAAAGCAACGGGACAAAAAAGTTTCTATATGTATTTTTGTCCTGTCAAAAAGATATTGAAGCCATAAATTTTCATTTCCATTGTGTTTAGCATGGTATATTTTGCATAAAATAGGATATGTGGGTGTATCAATGGAAATTGGAAGTTCCATATTCTTTTATAATGTTTATTTTGTATTTTCTTACATTTTAAATTATTAACAAAAAATTTAATTAAAAATACAAAGCCTTTACTTTACGATTTTAAGATTTTATTTATAGTTCAAAATAATTGAATAAAAAAATGAAGAATTTTTACATAATCACAGCTATTACAATGTTTATGAATCATATGTTATCGTTATTCAACACATGTGTAATTTTAAAATGAGTTTAGTATAGAAATATCTTAGGAATAAATAACCTATTATATTTTACAAACTTAAGTACAAATCATTCATGATTTCTAGGTCTATATTATAATTTTTTATATTTTTCTAGCGACTCTTAAACTTTAGTCTATTCACAGCTCTTTCTTTTCGGTTGTGTACTCCAATTCTCGGCAAGTCACTTTTTACTGCCTCTATCCATTTCGTTTTCTGACGCCTTCTTCTAGTCCCTCCTATCTGCAGATGCTGTTTCGGGACTCGATTCTCCTTCATCCCCATAACATGCTCCAACCATTTTACCTGAGCTGAAATTATTTGACTTGATTTAGTATATTTATTAATTAATTTTATGCTTGATTTAGTAGTAGTTTTTGTTCAATATCTTTATTTCTCTTTCTTTTTATCCAAAGATTTTTCCCAATAACTTTATTTCGAATTGTTACAAAATTCTTGCCATTTTATTGTTCATTATCCTTAGATCATTTCAGTATAAATCTATTGTTTCATAAGTTCTCAGTTTTACTGCTTTTCGACATTAATATTTCCACCAGATGAGTTGCTGCTTCTCTGATGGAAAACTCACGGTTAATGCTTTTGTCAATCACTTTCCCTTCTTTATTTTTTATGAGTCAAGGGAACACCTAAATATTAAAAATGGTTTATGTAAATGTGCCGATCATAAATTTTCCCATTTTGCTTTAGCTATCTCCATATTCTTTCCATATCTTGTTTTGTTCTTGTTATCAGTATTACATCCATCGTCTACATATGCAATATATTGGTGTTTATCCTGATCTAACAGCTCTTTCGTATGCATTATGATGTCTTTTACAATAATTTTCAATGTCAGAATAAACAAGCTTACTGACAAGAGGTCGCCTTTTCTCAAAATTCTGTCTATAAGGAAGAAAATTTTTATGAGATTGCCTTCTAATCCTATCTTATTTTTCATATTTTCAGGGTCATTTATACTATCTGAATTAACTTGAAAAGTTACAGTTGTTATTCGTTAACTGCTTAACTGTAAAAATTTGGTCTATTATCGATCTTTCTTCTCGAAAACGCGTTTGGTGCTCCTATATTGCATTCTCAGTTATGCTTTCTATACTCTCATAAATTTTGTTTGATTTTTGTATACAACATCTAAGAGCGAAATAGCTCTGTAGTTTGAATAAGTGGTCTTATAGTAACAGTGATGAAAGTTAGTGTGTAATCAATGAACTATTTAAATCAAATCAGGTGAAATTAAATATAGATTACATCGGAGACATTATAATCTGTTATGTAATATGTATCGTGCGTTCAAAAAAAACCAACCTCTAGTGAGCCATGATTTCTAAGTAACATCAAAAAGCATGTCGTAACTTTACTAACATGAATTTCTATCTAAATGACAGACGGCTTTAGAAAATTTCAAGGTTAGAAGAAAATTGCATAGTTAATTTCTAGGTTATAATTTTCCTATCATCAATAAATGAAACTCCATGCTATCGTTTTTATTAGATGACATTAATGACATTAACATTTGACAATCCAGAACGGTTAAGTTACGACATACCTAAAAAAACATGGCCAACTTTGCAGCGGTTTTTTTTTAACACACGATATATACATGTAATGTGCTAATATGGTGTGATAAGAGGCTCAGGTTATTTTTCCAAAAGTGATGAAATTTAAGATGGTAGTCTAATTTATATACGAGAAATTATGACTGACTTTTATCACTAGACAAAATGAAGATGTGTCTACCACAATTTAAAATAAAAATAAACTAATCGTTAAAATCTTCACTTTATTAATACGTAATCATGAAACGGAAATTGTTTCACAAGTACAGTGGCGTTATCAGGTACTTACAGCTAAATAGCACGATACCAAACTGCTATCACAATAACACGGACATAATCTTCGGACAACCAGTCCATCAAATGGTTGTAAATTGATGTTGAAAATAGTACTTAATATCTAATATAAGTACTAACTACTATTTAAAGCATATCTATGCAAATTCTTATTTCAAGCTGTTCCAAATCTGTGAAGATTTTGACTATGACAATTTGTTTTTATTTCGGAATGGCTGTAATATAATTTATTACTGAGAAATTATGATGGCAAAAGAGTTTGCTTATACTAACTTCTGAATAATTGTCGATGGTCTTTAAATATGAACAAACAATGGCTTGGAAGTATTACAGTTTCAATGAAGCAGGTACGTAAAAAAATTGGTTAACTTTTTGGAAGTAAATATATAATTACTTTTTCAAAATAGTCTTTATTTCAAAGTTATTTATATAATTGTGGTAAGTAAAAATATATTGGACTCACCCTGTCTGTAATCTTGATTGATGGGTCCCAATGTTTGCTGTTCGGTAGATGTTGTTGTAACTCCGGGTTTTTTCGTAGGTTTTTTGTTCGTCGTAGAAGATGGCTTTTTTGATACTACTGTGGACGGCTTTTTTGTTGTAGCTTTATGTGAAGTTGATATTACTGGTGGTTTGAGATTTTGAGAAGGTTTTGTGCCAGGTTTTTTTGTGGTACCTGTTTTTTTTACAGGCTTCTTTGTAGTACTATTTATTGCATTCAAAAGTACAGTGTTATTATCATTTAAAACGACATCTTGAAGCCCGTGAAGAGGCTCTTGCAATCCCATAATAATTTTGTTGACAAATGTTTCGACTCTTGTATTTAAAGCGTCATCTTCAACGAACTCTGGCGTGGTCACATCATCTTCCAATATAAGAGGCGCAGACATGTTTAAGTTAGGATTTCTTACGGGAGGGAAATTGTTCCAATCATTTGGAGATGTTTCTGCTTCCAGGTAAAATGAATCTGATTCTGTTACTGCGTTAGCTAAAGTAGTAGTTGATGGTTTAGGAGTAATTAGAACAGTCGGAACTGGTTTTTCGCTGCTACTGTATACGTTATGAGTGATGTGATTATTGATAGTTACTTGTGTTATCGGTCTTCTTTGTGGAATATTAGGTCTAAGATTATTCGTTAATGTTGCGCTTGGGTATTCTGGTGTTACAGGAGGTAATACAATAATAGTTGGTGTTATATTTGGAAGCGAGGAAAATATATTATTTGCTGGAGTCGTAGGATTAGGTGATAATTTTGTTGGGAAAGGAGTGGTAGCAGTTATCAATGCGGGCCTTTTACTTAAGGAAGAAGTATAAATATATGAAGTAGAAGGAGGCTTTTTCGTATTTGTAGAAGCAGCAGGTCTACTAGCATAGGTATACTGTGAAGGTTTTGCCGTACCACTGGCGTACAGTGGTTGCTTAGTTGAAATTTGTATAAGATTTCCATTTACGCTTGTTAATTTAATATTTGAAGTAGAAGGTTTAGTAGTTTGATCTGGATGGTAGCTAGGTCTGGGTGGTAGGGTTGTACTAAATACGTATGAAGTAGATGGCGGTTTTTTCGTAAATTGCGAATCTGCGTTATTAAAAATATAAACAGGAGATATAGTTGTAGATCCTGGAAAATAATTTTGAGTGGAACTTGGATGTAGAGCAGAGGATGAACCATTCAGCATTTGCATGATATTCGCTATGGATTCTATTTCTTGTGTTTTATTTGGTTTAGTTTCGTGACTTATAGTGGGTACCAAGACATATTTATTGTCACCAGGTTTTTGTGGTTTAGGTCTAAAAATAGGTCTTGCATAAACTGAATTCGTGGATAAAAGCGTTGGTTTGGTAGATGACGGGTACAGAGATGGAATTGCATAGTGTGGTGTTGTGCTAGATACTTTCACGGTAGTTGCTTTTTCATGGGTGGGTTTAAAATCATTGGGATCTATGTCATTAAAAACATTTTGTAGAATAGTGTCTGGTGCAGTAGGGTGAGTAACGCCCGGCATGCTGAAGTTTGCTACATCTACTTGAACTACAGCGTTTTCTTGGGCAGTTGGTAGTATACCTAGTAATGTATTAGTTATCTGTGATACTCCACTGGACGTTAGTTGGCCTATCATAGGTATACCGTGCGTGGTTACTGGTTGTTCCGTAGGTTGAAATATAATATTGTTTGGATTAGTCGGGCTGTATAAATCACTTTCCGCTAATTCGCCAGCTACGCCTTCAGGTAATTGACAACAAGTTCCAAACAAAAAGCCATCCATGCAAGCTCCTACAACTTGTCCATTTCTTTGAGTGCATTCATCGTTAAACATACAGATATTCGATGTTTTTGTGTTGATAGCGATATCTCTAGTCGGTTTACAGTACTTTGGTGTAATTCGGTAACCTCCAAAGAGTTTTTTGGATTCTGGAAAGAAACAATATATTAGTTATTATGAAAAATAATAGTGGCAAATATATAATGAACACCAGAGAAATAGAGAATAATATACATATAATGGAATATTGGAAATTCCTTTCTTTTGAGTTAATATTAATACCGATATTAGTTTTTGTTTACGATTAAGTTATATACATGTCTTTTGCACTTTTTCGTTAATATTCATTGTTAATAATAAAAGAAATTTATAGCGGAATTAAACTAATTTCTTAAGCTTCATAAAAGAATTGGAATGAAGTTTATGGGGTAGATAGATATAACATATACGTTTCAATAATTATGTCAAGTTTATTTGTAATAAATTGCTATATATTTCAAAAATATATAATTTTTCTTTCCCAAAATTATTGTACAGGGTTATCGAAAAAGGTGATTTTGAAGCCAAATTAAAATCTTTGTACATCAAAAGACGCAGTAAATCTTAAATTTAATTATTGAAGTCAGTGGGCGCATGCGCAGACTCCATCTTGCTGCGCGTCGCCATTTAAGTGCGGCTAGACCTGATCAGTCAGTTCACAGCCATCATGACTACCGTACAGCAGAAAATGCAATGTGTTTTGTGGTACGCTGAGTTTAAATCAGTTGTGTTAGCGCAGCGATATTTTCGGCGAACTTATAGACAAAACCATTGTCCGTTGGTTTAATCAGTTTAAGGAAACTGGAAGAAGTGTTGACATCAAGAAATCTCCAGGACGGCTACGCACATCGGAAGAGGATGTTGAGCGTGTAAGACAGTCATGTGTCCGAAATCCTAAGAAGTCCATTGCTACGTAACATTGAAGACGATGGAAACTTGTATCTTAACAACATTTTGTTCAGCGATGAGGCAATATTCCACATTAGTGGTTGTGTAAACCGACATAACTGCCGTATATGGGGAGAACAGCAACCTAATGAAGTTTTCCAATACGTCCGTGACTCACCAAAAGTTAGCGTTTGGTGTGGACTTATGCAGGATCGTGTTATCGGCCCTTTCGTGTTTATAGAAAACACGATTACAGGCATTATTTATTTGGAGACGTTAAAAAGTATGTGTTACCTCAAGTTGAAGAAATTGAAATTAAAAAAGGCATTAATGTCATTTTCCAGCAGGATGGAGCTCCATGTCACTACAGGCTAATCATCCAAAAAGCTCTCGACAACAGATTTCTTGACCGTTGAATTGGGAGGAATGGTACTGTTTTGTAGCCACCTAGATGTCCTGATTTGACGCCATTAGATTTTGTATTTTGGGGCTACGTTAAGAAACTTGTTTATTCTGAAAAAATTCGTGGCCTACAGCATCTGAGAGAAAGAATAAACATAGCAATTTCAACTGTGACTCCTGAAATGCTTCAGAACACCTGGCGGGAGATAGACTATCGGCTAGATCTTTGCCGTGCGACGGGGGGCTCACATTGAAACACGTGTAGTTCAGAATACAAACCGACAACATACGCTATTACATACAGCGGATTTTTCTTTAAATATTCATACGTAATTTTAATATGCAATTTTAAAAACTCATATTTTAATTTTAAGATTTAATATACAGTGCAACATTGTCAACATAATAATATTTAATACAAAATAAATAATGTAAATGACATAAACATTGTCCTTTCACTAATTTCAACCAATAAACATTTAAATTTGAAAAAGGTTCTATATATAGACCGAAAGATTAAATGTTGTTTGAATTACCTAACCGCTACTCCGATACAATAACACTTTTACGTTTTATTTTATATGTATAACAAGTGTTCATTTGAAAAGTCAATCTAGTAGCATGTGATTTATTGAGAACATTTTGAAGTATGTCGTAAATTAAAATTTACTTCTTAACTTACGAAGTCGTATATTTTGACATTTTCATACATACAAATAAATAACAAATAATAGGTATTTATTGAAAACTATAACAAATGTTGAAAATGTTGTCCTTCAAGATCGATGCACTTTAAAATCCTCCGTTCAAAATTTCTGATGATATTCTGCAACATTACTGGATTGTTATTAATTTCCATGCATTTCTGTTTGATTCTCAGTAGCATATCATTCAAATTCAATATAGGTGTTCGGAATATGTTATTTTTTAGATAAGGCCACAAAAAGAAGTCGCAAGGTGTTAAATCGCATGAACGTGCAGGCCAGGCAATTTCAGTATTTCGACTAATTATACGCTCATCTTAAATAATTCAAAGATTCTGCAGTACAGTGACAAGGTGCCCCGTCTTGTTGGAAATATACATTTTGAAGTTCATCATCATGCAACTGATTGACAAATGGTTGTAGAATTTCCGTACGGTACCGTAGAGCAGTTAACGTTCACTGAAAAAATATTGGTCCAATGATTCGCCTTTGGCTTATCGCTGCCAAAACACCAATTTTCTCTGGATGTAGCGATTCTTCATTAATTACATGTGGATTTTCACTACTCCAAATTCTTGTATTTTGTGAATTTAGGTATCCCGTTTTATAAAACCATGCTTCATCAGTAAAGATGACCCTTTGCGAAAGTTCTCCATTATTGTTCATATTTAAAAACCAATTACAAAACTGTAGTCTACGTGGGTAAGCAATTTTTGACAATTCTTGTACTGCTGTGACACGGTATGGATAAAGTTGCATGCATATCTTTTTTTAATAACTTGTGAGTTGTACCAACAGAAAGGTTTATTTGTTGACTCAAATGTCGAACAGATGTTTGTGGTTCATTTTCCATTATTTCTTCAACACGATTGACAACTTGAGGTGTACGTTTCTTAACTGCTCCGTTGCCTGATTTTCTTAAGAGACTACCAGTTTCAGAAAAAAGTTTTAAAGTTCTATCCAAAGTATTCTTAAATTGTATATAATCTATTACAAAATGTGGAAACTCAACTTGAAATTCTACCATGCAATCTTGAACTGAATAAACCCATAAACCATAAATTTTATTACCACTTCGAAAATAAGCCTGGACTAAAAAAAATTTATGTTCTAAAGTGAAAGCCATTTTAAAACTGAGAAGAAATTTATTTAAACCAGAATCGACGCACGATTATTTTATGCACTAACTGATATTTGTGATTGACATTATCAAATGTCATTTGGATTACGTTTACGGAATAACAAACATATACTAATATATTTGCGTGTTATTCTATCAAAATTTCAAAGTAACCTAGATTGACTTTTCAAATGAACACTTGTTATATATATATACACCTATATATATATATATATATATATATATATATATATATATATATATATATATAGGTCGACTGCCTTTCTTGGAATATATCGTGTAACTAAATCTCTTTGTGCTTTGTGCAGAAATGAAATTGTTTCGTTTTTAAAATTAGTTTGGTCAGAACATGTGTTTGGACTTTTTTTTTTTTGTGTGGTTTGGGGTTGTATTCTCTTGTTTAATGAGCGGATAATAAAGTTTAGAAAGTCCATAAATCTCGTTTCGATCGTTGATTGTTTTGTTGTTTTTGAATATATGTATCATTTCTAAGGCCTCCCTGGCCTTTGTATTTTTTTGCTTAGTAATTATTTTTGTGTTTTCAAAATCAAAATTGTTTTAATGTTATCTGGTATTTTTTCAAGCTGTTTGATTTTTTGCGTATTTGTGTCCTTTTAATCTTTCCTGTAGTAACTGTTTTGTTTGGCCTATGTATACTTTGTCACAGTCTTTGCAGGGTGTATTATATATTGTATGTGATTGTTTAAGTGTTGGTGTTGAGTCTTTTAGTTTTGTATGTAGGAAT
Source organism: Melolontha melolontha (assembly GCA_935421215.2). Lineage (NCBI taxonomy): Eukaryota > Metazoa > Arthropoda > Insecta > Coleoptera > Scarabaeidae > Melolontha > Melolontha melolontha. The sequence continues at coordinate 132,899,051 of OW285236.1, forward strand.
TTTAGGTTATTTCCGCTTTGATGTGTTATTTTAAAATTAAATGGTTTAATTATATTGTTTAGTTTTTCGGATAATCCTGTTATATAGGGTGTAGGGATATATGTTAGTTCATTGGTTGTTTTATTTTTATTTTGGCACTTATTTTTGTTATATATATATATATATATATATATATATATATATTTTAGCGGCAATGATTTGTGTTGACTGAATTTCTGGAACTGACCCGCATTGAGGAGTCCGTGAACGAACTAGTTTCTACTCGACTCCTCAACGCGGGTCAGTTCCAGAAATTCAGTCAACATATATATATATATATATATATATATATATATATATATATAAATATAAAGATAATTATTTCGTGACCTTTGTATGTTATGGTAAATTCAATTTGTTGGCGATTTAAGGTCTGGTTTTACTTCAAAATGTATATATTTAAAACAATTCTACATGTTTCGGCAAATGATACATTTTTCAAGGAATATAAAATATAAGTGACAGTATATTAATGCCATACTTAGAAGTATGACAATTGCAAAAATTTGAACTCAATTTGCTTATTATGTGTGGGGTAGCGAAATGCTTTAATCAGTGCGTTATGTACACGGTATTAAAAAAACCTAATAATTTATTAAATAAACACATAAAATTAGGAATGAACTCAAAAAAATAATAAATTTTTGTATTATTAATTTTGAAGTAGTTTAATGTGTTACTTCAGTTGGAAGCTGCTATTCTGTTTTATAAATAATTTTGCAAAATTTTTAAATGGCAACAAATATTAATTTACTTCAAACCTATTAAAATTTGTTACAAAAAAAAATAAAAAATCTTTTTGTAGCGTGTAGGTATAATTATGAAATCCACATGAATCTAGTATAGTTTTTTTAATTTTTAGTTCTCTTTAGTACATACAATAAAAGAGTTGATGGTCAATTCGACAATGTATTACTTTAATTATTTAAAATACTTATAACTGTAAGAAAACTCACTTCGCTTGATAAATTAAGAATCATAACAAAAGAACACGTTGATAAACATGTGCGTGCAATCCAAGATGGCCGTAGGGTAGTATTATTTATACTCTAATTGTCTTAACAATTTTCTTTATTTGTTTCTTTAACTATTTTATATATATTTTTTTGACTATATTGTACATAATTTTCTCTAAGAGTAGTTTTTTCAGACTTTCATTATAACCCGTAAACAAACTAAAATAGCTAATTAGTATTATATTTGCCATTGAAGACAAAGAGCACACAGGAAATACGAAAACTTTGTAATAAAAGAACCCAAAACTCCAGATACTCGACGCACACAGTTCAAAAAATTGATATGAAATATTATTTTATCAATTAAGACCGAAATAATTTGTTTGAAACTGATTTTTTTGGTAATTGTAATTATTATCCTAAATAGAAACTGCGACAAATATAAATAATATTTGATAAATTAGTTAATGTTTTATTAAGATTTAATACGCCCTTCAACGAATTAATCAATGTCGTCGTTTGGAAAAAGAATTTTACTCACGATAAAATATATGTATGCGAAAGTGCGAAAATAATTAATGATCATGGTTGATATTTATTTAGGAAACGAGGAGCATTTATTTAATAAGAAATATTGTGTATTTTGTGAACGAAGAATGGCCGTTATTCAATTTCACGGCCATCTTAACACAAAACTGTTCATGTGTAAAACTACGACACATTGTTAAATATTGAGGATCGTATTTATAGAGGCTTTTGAGTAAATATAGTCTCCATGCTATTGAACCGCACAAAATGATCTATTATTATTTTTATATTGTGCGCTAGTCAAGCTTTATACTAATTTTATGCTTATGTTCTTATTTTTAAATGGGATGACCTAAGTTATTTAATATAGTTCCTCATAAAGTCTATATCAATTTCTAAAAAAAACTTTTTATATCTATGTTTGGCGTAATTGGTTTTATAAATATCTTTATTAATTCTATTTTACCGTTCTATAATTTATTTATATACGATAGCTTAAATTAAATTATTTATTTGAATTGCAAACGATAAATACAATCTTTATTTATTTAATTGAAAATTATTTTACGAAAAAAATATGAATTCTATTAAATCAACACATTGGAGTAAAGACCTGAATATGGGATTAATTATTAAATAATTAATAACTAACTGATTAAATTCTTAGTCAATTAGATGAGACTCGGAAAAGTAAATGGAGGGAAATGACTGAAAACATGAGTTGTAGTCACTCTAGTAGGAAAAGCTGGTCGCTGCTTAGGAAATTAGGTTCAGCAGCATTACCCCACAAACAAACTTCGTCTAAGATCCCAACCTTATAGCTGAACGACTCCTAAATATTTCAAATAATGTGCTTGTCGACAGTGTTTTGCTAAAGGTATTAAAACACAAATTAAGGATACCTTTTCTGGTCTCCATCAGATTTCGCAATGGTCATCTCCTTTTTTTTACTGAAGAAATTAATTCGGCCATTGCCATGTTTTTCCTGAATTCATAAAAAATCTTGGAATGGGTGCCCGCGAATAGATGTAAAACGTTTATAACAATATTTTAGATTCAGGAGACATCTCTAACATTTTTCGACAAGCAAAAATTCTAGCAATATTAAAACCTGGTAAGTTCGCAGAAGATCCTAAAAGTTACAGATCTATAGCTTCCTTATCTGTTACTTATATCTACAATAGAAGAGCGCTCGCCGTCGACAATATGATTAATAAGAAGCAAGCAGGTTTCAGAAGGGGAAGGAACTGCTATGACCAAGTCTTTGCGTAAACAACGGACCATGAAGCAGGTTTTCAGAATGGTCTGACAACATGTGCTGCTTTTGTTGATCTTTCCAATGCTTATGACATAGTCTGGAAGAATGAAATGATTTTTAAATTCCAAAAAATTGTTCCATGTTTTAAATTGGTCAAACCTATCTGGAATATGTTGAGCAATCGCCGAATCGTAGCGTGGCTAAACAATCGAAGTAGTAATGGCAAAACCTTGAAAAATGGCCTTCCTCAAGCATCGGTTCTGGCTCCCCTAATGTTCAATATTTACTGCAATGATCTTCCACCTGCAAAATCACGAAAATTTCTATATGCAGATGATTTGGCTTCATGCAACCAAACCAAGAATTTGGAGAATAGAGAATTACAACTTGCTGAAGATCTGCAAACTTTAGACGAATATTATAGGAAATAGCGCTTATAACCAAACCCTTTAAAAACCTAATCATGTGTCTTTCATTTCCGTAACAAAGAAGCCAACATAGAGCTGAATGTTGAGTGTGGTGGTAGTCAGATCAACCACAACCCTCACCCTAAAGATTTAGGCGTAACGTTAGACCGGTCTCTGATATTCAAGTAGCTCCTTTATGAAACTAGTCAAAAGGTGAAGACCCTCAATAATAAATATGTTACATAAACTTGCCAACAATTCATGGGGAGTGAATGGGGAGTGAATGGGGAGACCTTATGTACTGGCTTACTCTCTAGCTGAATACTATGCTGCTGTTTGGTATCGAAGTTCTCACACCAAGCTAGTAGATATTCGATTTAACGATACAATTAGGATCGTCACCGGTACTGTTAGATCTACTCCTAGTCTCTGGTTACCGATTCTTCCTAACTTTGCCTCGCCGGATATCATACGTCTCGCTGCAACACAGAATGAATGGGTTAAGATTTCCAACAACATCGATCTTCCCATACACGATTATTCGGAGAGCGGTCCCAGGATCCGACTGAAGTCTAGGAGACTGATTTGGCTGGATACGATAGTTCAGCATCCCATAAATGACAGACTTCCTCGAGCAGCACTCTGAATTAAGGAATAGAGATTTAATCTCTAATCCTACAGGACCTCTGCCGGGTGTAACCCTCCCACGTAGGTAATGGTCTCAATTAAATAGGTTCCGCACAGGCCACCATAAGTGCAACTCAATGCTGTATAAATGGAAACTAGCAGATACTAGACTTTGTGACTGTGGAAATGTGGAACAAATTATGGCCCACGTAACAAATGAATGCCTCTGAAGAAGTGTCTCTGGTGGTGGCATCCACGAGCTGAGCAAGGCAACTCCTGCAGCCCTGAACTGGTTAAAAAATTTAAATATTAGTGTATAAATTAGTATTATTTTAGATTTATACACTAATATCTAAATTTCTATTTTGCTTCCCATACGAAACAAATAAATAAATTATTAACTGTTAATATTTGTAATATATAACAAATATATACGTTTATACATATACATTAAATGAAGTAGTAATGTTAATTGATGTTCGTTTATTTAGCATCGCGCCTACAGACGTAATTAATTATTAACAATATAGCACAGAACGTAAAATACGTACGTATAATTGTGGATCATCATCAATAATAACATGATATACAAATCGCAAAAAAATACAAAGTTTAGTAGTTAAATAAAAGTTAAAAAATATGCTTTTTCTCCAATTGTCAAAAAAAGTTACGTTTTTTTCATTAATCTCAGTATGCAAAGTGTGTCATTTTTTAACCGTTAAAAAAGATTTTTTTTTATCGTTAAAAAAAGATCTTTTTTCACTGTGAAATTTTAATGTGTAATTTACACTCGGAACTAATGCAACTCAGTGCAATTGCCGTAGCCGCCGTAATTATGTAGGTGACATTTTATTTTATTTGTATTAATCTACAATTTTAAACTACTACAATTGGAGAAAAAACGTTGTTTATATTACGTGTACAAAGCAGTTTTTGAGTTTTCGAATGTATTTTGTCTCGACAAAAAACTCAACATTCTCAAACTCAAAAAACCTATGCTTTGCACACTTAATATAAAAATAACTATTTTCAATTAGCATTGCTAAGAAACCTATAAAAGCATCGAACATTTAGGGGATTCAGTTTTAAGTTGGTCACACTACGTCTATAAGTCAGTAGTCCTAGCGATAGTATAAAGTTATAACATAACTGATAATTAATAAACATTTTATTATGCGGTAATTATATTCACAATACAATAAAAAATATTATGAAGAGAAACTAATGTTATTTGATTTTGGCATTTTTAACTGCTCTATGTTATATTATACATTTATATTAACCTTAAGTCAACCATAGGCAACTAAATTCAAAAATTTGAATAACGTCTTTTGTCGCACTCGTTCTTTAGAAAACTAGACGCTATCACAGCTCGCTTTCTCATTATGAAATCCAAAACAATATCGAAATGAACTTCATTTAGATACGCGTTTTTTCGTTATTCAGTGTTGGCGTTGTTCGAACACAGAAATAAATATCTTATTGCTGTCATTTGATTTTAAGAATTTAAGTATATCCATATATATATATATATATATATATATATATATATAATATATATATATATATATATATATATATATATATATATATATATATATATATAATTAATTCGTGACTTTGGTATGATATGGTAAATTCAATCAGTAGGCGATTTAAGGTCTGGCTTTACTTTAAAGTATATATATTTAAAACAACCCTACATGTTTCGGCAATGATGCCTTTATCAAGGATATAAAATATAAATCTTATGCGAGATAACAGAACTGTCAATGCGTCGATATCTACATGCCTATCCAGTAAATAAACATTAGTTTTGAGTTCGTAATTAAATTTACGAAATAATATAAATATAAATATAAATATATTTTATATCCTTGATAAAGGCATCATTGCCGAAACATGTAGGGTTGTTTTAAATATATATACTTTAAAGTAAAGCCAGACCTTAAATCGCCTACTGATTGAATTTACCATATATATATATATATATATATATATATATATATATATATATATATATATATATATATATATTGTTAAAAGACAATCGCCCCACCGTTGGGCTGACAAAATGTTAAAAAGCTGAAGGCCCCCAGGTTGGTACGTTGAAATTAAATGGAAAAGTAATGAATTAATTTGCTAAGTACTATAAAAATAATTTGAAAATTCACAAGTGTAGTTATAAATATGACCTAAAGATGGAGTTAAGTTTAAATATTACAGTTGTCTCTAGTATAATATTCAGAACATAAATAAATGTATATAAACAATTTATACTTAACTTAAATAGACCTCTTCCAAGTGCTAAACTTATTGTTAAATACTTTCTGTGTATCTTAATCTAAGTGCCGGCTAGCTGTGTTAATATTAGTGATATTACCCTTTGATGATAATCTTAAATGTGCGAGTTCGGTACCCAATAGAATATAGATATATGTTTTAAAACAAGTTATTAAATATGTGATGCTTTTGGATGTATAATTTAATAAATAAAACAGGAGGGTTAAAGGCAAAAATAACTGGTTTAATAAGAAAATTCTATTCAAAAAGGTAAGCTTTTAACATGATAGTGAAATGTATTAACATATATATAGTCACATGATCAGATATGTTCATGATTGTTAGGTTAACTGATTTTAATGAGATAATGTTTTAAATTTGATCTAAGTAACTATAATTATAACACAAGGGAACTGTATTTTTCCGTTTAAAAGGTATACTAATTAAATATTAAGATAGTTGGTATACATATAAAAATATCAACGATTATGTTCAAATTTAAATAAAAATTTCAATATTTTAGGAAATGTAAAAAAATAAGTACTCAAGTTGGTTTGACGGTGGATACAGGATTTTCGAAGGGTGTTTGGATTCCTATGCTCAGGATAAAGGCTCTGGTTGTGGAAATATACTGGTATCGTCTCTTGGCGTGGGTAAATATGTAGGTAGCGTCTCTCGGATATGGAATTTCGTTTTAAAACGACCTGGAAGGTTTTAGGTTGTGGAAATTTCGTCGATCGTTGCCTGGTAGGTAGGAGATTCGTAGGATATGTTTTGTGGTAAGAGTATAATGATTTATTTACTACTTTCTCACTAAGTTTCAGGAACACACTTTTTAAATATGTCGACGCGTGCAAAATTTTATTAATTCTCCAAGCTAACCCTCCGTTGTTTTTCTTCAATATCCAGGCGTCTTATTTGCAATATTTGTTTGTATTTATTTAATCTCGTTAATAAATTATTATAAATGAAATAATTTACTATGACTAATCGTTTGGATATTTTACAAAAATTATAGTTTTAATTTTATAATAGAAGACAAAACTGTTTTTGAAATGTTCAATATTTCGCTAGATACCTGTTTACAATTGGGATATTTCCCGCCGTATACAATTCAAACAAGGTACAGCTATATTCATAATATGTGCCAAAAATATACTCAATCAATTAAGTTAAATATCTTCGGTAAAATAATAATGTAGATGAAAATGACTTAAGCAAATGGCTACAAGAAAATAAATAAGTATGTGATTCAAATTTGAGCAATTAAAAACGCAGAATTAACTTTATTGATATGACATGTGAAAAATGCAGTTCCAACAGTATCTTATATTCTAAATTAACATTATAAGTTTGAAAATTATTCTGTATTTTTATTTTAGGGCCTCTTATGTACATGGGTATGACCTACTACAAATTCCCCATTAATAAGATGAAGCAGAGTTGTGGCAACAAGAGGGCTTCTCTTATTATACCTCTTATGGCCCAAAGAAACAAAAGGTTCAAAATTTAAAGAATAATAAGAATAATAAATTATTTAGTTAAATTGGATAAATATCTTATTTGTTTAAATCTCTTTAATTTTCTATATATATATCTTGTTTTTTTAATTGTTCTAATTTAAGTATAAAATACTAGTAATATGTGTTTTTGATTATATTTTTGTTTAAATATTAACTTGTATACAAAGTTAGCTTTGGTGTAAATATGGTTGTCTAACTAGTTTTAATGTTTTAATATGTTGGTCTACATGAATGTTTTTTTACAGTGGATCTCAAGAGAATAATATAAAATTTTAACACTAATCTTGGGAATGCTGTCAATAAATTTTTATTATTAATCGATACCTACAAGTCTTATAATAAGTTCTTACAATTTTGCAACCCATCACGGTACAAAACACTTTTTCGGTATCCACAGGGTGAGATTTGTTTCAAGCCAATGTGCCACTACTAACATTTTTTATGAGATGTTCTGCCGAACGGAGCATAACTGCCGCTTTTGCGATGAGAGCTTCTTTGTAATATCTCGGAAATTTTAAATTAGACAGAGTGACGCACAATTTACTAAAATTTCATACAATGACTGTTCTTGAATAATATCTTAAACAAACAGCTTTAACGCGTACAATGATGCACTATCTCTTTCAACGGTCAGGGTAAACACAAAGTGGCTATTGTCCTTTTTAATTTAAGGTCATTCTTGAGGGTTACGGAATTCCTACTATTTACAATTTTTCTGCCCGCGTTTCGCACAACTGAAAAGAAAAATCCGGCGCTGTTGATGAAATAATAAACTATCCAAATTTTAAGGGGTGCTGTCATCTCCTGAAACAGGAAGCAAAGCCCAGAGAATTTTGTTTACATTTGATTATGTACTTGCTAACGTAAATTGTATTTTACAATTTACGTATAACGCTTTCTTTATTATTTAAATATGTGAACAAAAAAAAAGCAGAAATTATGTATTAATTATACAAAATTCTTTCAGATATGCAGCTACGATGCTAAATACCGCTTACATAAAAAAAGAAAAGACAAAGACAGAAAAAAAACAAAGTTTCGGGCGATGTGGATTGCTCCGCCTACCTGCCAACGTCTAGCGGCCCTCCTGGCTCCTAAGGCAGCCTCAGCCCAGGGGTGGGTGACCCAGAGGTAGTAAAAAAAAGGTGGTAAAGGGCGCCACCGAATTTGGTATCGCTAGACGCCGCAAATTCGGAAATTAAGATAACAGTCACGCGGCGGGTAAATGGCGCCACCAAGCCGTCCGAAACGAAATAAAAAAAGGGAAGTTTCGAATTCAACTAAGACTACGCTTTATTTAATTTGCAATTAACGACAAAAGCAAAAAGAAAATAAAATAAAATAAATATCTAATACAAGTCTAAATCTTGCCTATAAAAAAATGCAATGAGCTGTATACTATACCCAGAAAATTATTAATCCCGTCAAAATACGTATTTAAATGGTTCACATTTATAAATACAAAATTATCAGCCAGATCGATTAGGCGGACCTGGTATATGTCTTGAGGTTTTTGTTATATTTTAAAAATACTCTAAGTTAAAAATTTACAAAGTTGAATATCGGGAATAAATTAAACAAATGTTGGCAGTTTTATAATATTAAGAAGAAAAAGGACTGAATGATTATAATTAATTAATTGACAAATAATAGAGAGAATGTAAATCTTAATTTTTAAATCACAAAAAAAAAACTAGAGAACAAAATTTTGTCTTTAACGTGTAGATATAAGAAACATATCCTTATACACGTAATGCAAAAGTGTTTTTTTGTTAAAGATGTGTGTAATTATTGTGTACTCTTGAAATAAATTTAATCGTTTAAATATAGCAAACCAAATGAAATGGAATAATCAGTGATGCTTTTAAATTGATATGATGCTTAGAATTAGATAGTAACAGAAGGTAAAGAAAAATTGAATATGTATAGAAAAAGACTAAATCACGAATATAATAAACGGTTTGGTAACCAGCAGCAACTACTGCTGAAGCAAAAGTAATGCTGACGTATCGTATTTTGAACAAAAATAATTTCCAAAGAACAAAACTCAAAACTATGTATTTCCTGTGAAACATTGAAAGTGTAAAACATTACTATGAACAACTAAAATTTGTTCAAGGTGTTTCTGGTGATGGGTGCGTGATTAAAATATTGCAAAAGTGCACCATACTTCGAATGTATAGATTTTTCAATCGGTTCTGTGCAGAATTGATATATGTATTATATTCAAATCTGGATTTCTGCTAAATATGGCATCAACTTTTTGTCTCAGCTTTGAGAAATATCTTTTTAAATGATGAAACTAACTTATAAACATTTGTAAAATGACCCCTGATGTATTCACATACTCTGCGTAGTGCATGTGCTGCACAGGTAACGTGTACCATATTGGGATAAGATTGCTTTAATAACTACACTGTTTTTAACATGTAAGCTGCCGCATCAATAATAGCATCTTGTCTGTATAGTTGTTATCCGAAGACAGAATATTATGAATACATTGATCAATTACTTCTGCAACTGTTTCACCATTTACGACTGGCAATATTTTAGTTGCAATTAAGTATGGTTGGTATGATTTTGTCAGATGAAGAATACCAACAAATACATTTAACACATATCGTCCCATTACATCCGTTGTTTTGTCTGCACTTACTCAAAGATAATGACCAGATAGGTTGGTTCGTCTTTTTCAATGGTCCTCAAATAACATTTTGGTAAGTGGTATTTATTTAAAGTGGATTCATTTGGTATATGACGATCAGTATATTTTGCAAGAATCCTCTTGAGGACTGGATTCTTACGCTTTTGGAGATGGTCATATGTTATCTTGATGAGTTTTCGAAGAAACATGCCTCTGCACATTACACTTTTGTGGGACCTCTTAAACTTGATGAACAGGCACTGCAATATATCTCGGTATCATTACGAATATGCAATCACTCTGTATAGCCTCTAATCCATCCATGGTTGTCCTACGAGAATTCTCCATAGTTAATGAAATAAAGAGAAATATTAAGAACAGAAAGAAATGGACTAAAAAGAAGAAATGAAATCTACTCGAAAAATAAGGTATTATTAAACTTAATATTTATAAAAAATTATAGGATAAATATACAATATGACAATATAAAACGGATTTTTTAAAATACTAAACGTTGTAACCAGATAACACTGAAAGAAGCGAAACCAGAAACAATCCCTTCTAGAAGAGAATAGAAAATATACTATCTCAAGAACAATAAATACATATATGTATATGCATGTGTAATAGCATGTAAGCACGATAATACACTTTGGAAATTAGCCGGTATAATTTTTTAAGCGATTATTTCAACGCAGTCTAACGAAATAATATAAATGTATATTCCGTATTACATGCCATTGTAAAATAGAATTTATGAAGGAATACACAGGATTTACTATTCATAACGACGGAAATAAAAACGCCTGCTCGAGGAATGCAATCGAGCAAGAAAGTAGTGGGGCTGTTATAACATGCATATTATACGTGATACCGCCACAACGATTTATCGGGGCAATTGGTCATTCTAATCGCTTCAGGTCGCTCTCGTAATTGATAATGTATTTGACGAAAAAGATACTTACAATTTGAAGAAGTTATCCTTTAGTGATGGGTGTAATTGAATGATTGAAGAAAAACAAATCGTTAGGTAAATAGCATCTAAAGTACCTTGTTTCAGAATTATTTCTGCATAAAATTTGGTTTCTAAGATGAGAGTGTCTTGGAAAACAAATCGTTAGGCATATGTCAAAGTTATTTTAATATTGGATTAGTGTTTAATTGAATAGGTTTTGAATTTATGCAAATAGTATATTAATTTTTGACAAAGGAAAATGGAACGCCGAGTGGAAAATAATTATTTCACACATATCCTATTGTTCGAGTTCAACAGGGGAGTTAATGCAAGAATCATCTGTGCTGTTTACGGAGATAACATAATTGGAGAGACTACAGTCCGGAAATGGTTTTCTCGATTTAAAATGAGACTCAATTTTTTATTTCTGTATCTTACATTGAATTTACATGTTCAAAATTTATGGATAATATTATGTCGAAGATCAATTTGCCTACGCGATAAGCAGTGAACCATTTCATATTGGAAATATATGCTAATGAGTTTGAAACAGAAATATGCTGTGTCAAAATAAAAGTAAAACCGTGTTTACTGAATAAGCAGAAAAATATAATTCATAATTTCAAAATGGTTTATAATGCGCATAAACAAAAATTTTTTGATGTAAATATCAAATCTAAATTTCAATTTGTTTTGGATATACAAAAATACTATACATGAGGCCCCGGAGGGATTCGAACCCTCGATCTCCTGTTTACTAGACAGGCGCTTTAACCAACTAAGCCACGGCGCCGGCGGTAGTAATTTTTATATCAGATTTATATAAATACGAGTGTTATTATATTTATGTTGCAGAAATAAGATAATAATAATATATATATGTGCAACTAGAAATTAATCTGAATCTAATACTTGTATCTTTGGTTCTGTGTATATTTAAATTAGGTAATATTAAAAATACACACTTCTAAAGTGAATAAAATTTAAACAAAATTATTTCATATACTAATGGGTGTTCAGAAACATTCGAAGTCAAGTGGGCTCTGAACCAAAAATCGTATATCTTTACTTAAGTACATTTGCTTGTTTGATAAGTTGATAACCTATAAAATTGTATTAAGTAAATGTATCAATCTATATCAGACATGACTTCATATTTTCAAGGACTACTTTGACTTCGAATGTTTCTGAACACCCGTTATATAATATGGTATATAAAAAACCTTTATGAAGTATAGGAACACTATTAGTTTACATAAATTCATAATGGTATCCTTTATTGTTTCTATAAGATAATTTTTAACAAGAACTGCTCCAAACTGATTGAAAAGAAGTCATTATTTTTGTAAACGAGGCTGTTCTTATATATACATATTGTGAGCCTAATTTGGTAGTTGATTCAAATAAGCAATTCACTATGAAAATATTTCTTAATACAAAATATAATCCTTCCTGTTTCTTTAGTATGCGCACCATAAAATTTATTATTCAAAAGTTATATATTTCATCTTCTATAAAAAAATCTACTATAACATATCAGTCACGTCATAAGCAGTAATATCAGGTATAAAAACCTAAATGATTCAATTTACTAACATAGTAGGTACAATTTTTCCAACATTTTAGAAAATATGTTTATTCAGTGTTACCTACTTTGCGCATTGTTGTCACGTAAAATCATTTTCGGATGAGACTGGCGCAGAACCACATTCACACCTCATAAATGAGAGAAACAGCTAGTAGTATAAATCCGTGTACTATACGAGCCACAAATGTTTATCGATTATTTGTCAGTCGGTACCAGGCATTTGATCGGTGTGTTTCGTAGTGGTGTTGTACGTACATTGAGAGTTTTCCTATTTGTAATATTATTGTTGTGTTTTATCTATTAATTAATTTTTTTTCAAAGCTATTCAAGAGTAAGAATGCATCCTCTTGTAAGTAGAAATATACTTATCATAAAATTCCTGAAAATTTAGTTGTATTTATTTACACAGGGTAAAATGTCTGATATGGCAACAAACTCTGTCCTGGAGGAAGAGAGCCCTTGTTCGAAAAAGAGAAAAGTTATTCTTGAACAATCTCGTGAAATAATTTTTAATGTATATAACTATTTTAAAAAACAAGGTGTGACAGGTTATATATATATATATATATATTTACAAATTAGGTGGATACATAATATTTAACCCGTAATAATATTACTTTTTTTTAAATCAAATTCAAAATTATAATTTATGTTGTTCATCATTTATAGGTCAGCTGCTAGATACAGTTGCAGAAGCAACAGGTATTTCTAGGAGCACTGTAGGTCGAATAATTAAAGAAGGTAATGCTGTTGAAACAAGAAAAGTAAATTCATTCTTATCGACAAAAATAAAACCACCAAAACCATCACCAAAATCTACTGTCGATAACTGTGGGGAAGAAATTATTCGCAGAATTATACATAATTTTCATGTGACTGAAAAGAGAAGACCCACAATAAAAGCCGTTTATAATAAAATTCACGATGATGAAGGAATCGGTTTTGCAGGAGGGCTATCATCTTTTAGGAAATTATTGCTGCGAATAGGATTCAGGTACTTTTTTTATTATTTTTAGTAATATCACTCTAAACTTTTTATTTGCTAGATGGAAAAAAACTACTGATAACCGTAAGATTTTAATGGAGCGGTTTGACATAAGAGAGCTGAGGTGTTCTTACATCCGCAAAATAACAAATTATCGTACCCAAGGACGTCCAATAATATATACAGGTATAAAAAGCATTTAGAAAATCTATTTAGTACATATTTTAAGTACATAAGTAATTTTTAGATGAAACTTACGTACATGCAGGGCATACATCTCCTTTTGGATGGGTCGATCAATCTAATGAAGGATCAAAGTGTCCAATTTAAAAAGGGAAGCGTTTAATAATTGGTCATGCTGGTTATGCAGAGGGTTTTGTTAATGATGCGTTATTAATTTTCAAATCAGGTCAAAAAAGTGGCGATTACCATGACGATATGAACTTCATAAATTATAAAAAATGGTTAGAAACATCTTTAATTCCTAATTTGCCTGATAATTCTGTGATTGTTGTGGATAATGCCAGCTACCATAATGTTATGTTATATAAACATCCAACATCAGCCAGTAGAAAGTGTAATATGATACAGTGGCTAAACGAAAGGGGCATAACTTACGATGCAAATTGTCCTGAACCGGAGTTGTACAATTTAGTAAAACTTCACAAGCCAAAACATATACAGTACAGCATAGATGGTATATTTGCAAAAAAAGGTCACACCGTCCTGAGATTGCCACCATACCACCCAGAACTAAACCCGATTGAAAAAATCTGGGGCATTGTAAAGAATCGGGTTGCATCAAGAAATGTTACATTTCATATAAATGATGTTGAAAAATTGGCGAGAGAAGAATTTTCAAACATCAATTTAGAGGAATGGTCAGAAACTTGTCGACATGTGGAAGGTGTAGAAAAAGATTACATTATTAAGGAGCACATAATGGATTATTTTTGTGAAGAATTTATTATTAATGTCAATAATGACTCTGAAGATGATTTCTACGATGAAGACTGAAGATTTTAAATGTTTCAAAATATATTATATTAATTTTGTCATCAGCGAAAATAAATATTTGATTATACATTGTATGTATGTATATTTGTTTTAATAAATACAAAAATTTTTCTAGGCACATGCTTGTGTATTTATCTTCTTTTAATGTCTCTAAAGTGAAATTTTGGCTAGGTGTAAAATTATAATGAGAAAAAACAAAATTAAGGTTAATGAAAACCATATTACAAAATATGGATTAATATAATAATAATTTGTAAATACAAAGACTTAAATGTGAAAGCACTATAAAAAGAAATATTTCATTGCAAAATACAATTTATAAAAAATTTGTTACATAATACCAATTGATTTAATAATTATTTTATTCTTCGCGAAGTAATAAGTTTATGTAAAATCGACAACAAAACATAATTATTATGGTTTAATATAATTAAATATTATTTAAATTTAAAACTGCCGCCTATATTGTCAAGACTGCTCAATGTTTTTAAGGTGTTCAGTATTTTTGTAACGTCATGGCTCGCGCATCTTCAGTTTCATCCGAAAGTAATTTTATTCTATAATATTCTCCTGTCATCTATCGGTCACCGTTATATATTGGTATTACTATTGCGCATTTGAATTTTCTCGTGTTATTTTTCTGTACCTACTCTTCGTCTTTCACAACAGGTTCTTCTTGTACCTAACAAATCATGTCTAAGCCGCTTAGTAAACAGGCAAGAGAGTTAGTTTTGTCACAAATCTCATATTTTAAGGCAGAACGCGACAACAAGGGACTTCTATTGCCATTAAATTGTGTACGAGAGGTAGTTTACTAAAAATTGTTAGTTTTCTATATAAGTAATGTGCGTATTTATTTTTTTAGAGAGTAGCTAATGCCTTAAATATAAATGTTATTACTAGTAATAGGATTTCTTCTATAACCAAACAAGGAAAATGTGTAACCAGTCCTAAAGGTAATAAGTAGAGTGGACCAATCCGGAGCGAAAGCAGAGGCGTGACTAACGAATTGGTTCCCGCGTGCCCCATCTCACATACGATTACTTAGTATGTTGTTCACGGTCATCGTGTGTACACGTATAATAGCAGCAGGAAAGTGTATTCTGTGAATTTAATAATGTTGAAGGAGCGTACAGTAAAAAAACCGCTATCATAAAAGTTAGTCAATGGGTTTATTGAGAACCATCCTAGTTTATCTTACAATGGGGTAAATGTAAAATGTTTAGTGTGCAATATACCAGGTGTATTATGAAAAACCTTTGTGGCTGTAGCTCCCTTATATTTTTCTGATTTTAATGAATGATATGTCAAACTAAATCGTTTTTAAGGCACTGTAACCTGTTTTTAAAAAAAAAAAATTGACATTTCGTTTTTGACAGACAGTAGTATTTTTTTTTTTTTAATTGTACTACATATTTTTTTTTATTTATTCTAATAAACATTTATTTCCTGAAGCCACCTCCATTAAATTGAGTGACAAATTTATTATTATTAAAAAAACTACGAAATTTACAGAAATTAAGCTATCATATATTTTAATGAATCAAATGTTCGAAATTGGCCCCATTTTGTTCCAGACACATTTGACACCTTTTATTAACTTCAACTGCTGCGTTTAATATAAGATTTATTATTATTTAAAATTTTCGTTTTTATTAAAAATATTATTAACGTAAAGATTAAATTTGAATGTGAATATTAAGTTGAGAACAACATTTGTTTTTAATAGCCTGTACTTAAAGACCGTTTTGTCTATTTGCAGCAGAACTTATGAGATACGTAATTACAAACAGATACTTTCTTCACCTTAATTAATGTATTGTTAGTAATATCCATTTGTCCCATTATGTTTAATGGTGTCATACTGGCTATATTGTATTGTTTAAGACTCTTAGTTTGGATTACAGTACCGTTTGCTAAAGACTGGTTTAGTATATACTCGTAGATACGTACTTACATAATTGGTAAAACTAAACGGACGCGTGTTAATTCTGTATTCAAGTTTATATATACCTTTAACGAACGCACATTGTTATATTTTACATTTATTACATAATTTATTTTAATATATATATATATATATATATATATATATATATATATGTATATATATATATATATACACAGGTGTCCTTGAAATAAAAAGGCAACGTATGAAAAATGGAAAGATGTATTTATATAGAATATTAATCTAAAATATTGTGAGTCAATTACGACGCGAACCCCAAAATTTAAAACCACCTGAAAATTCTAATATGTGCCGTCAATGAATTCACGATATTCAGAATGTAAATACGTACCTCTATTGAAGTTACACACACATCGTATGTTTACATGTTAACAGCTGTCGATATTATAAAACGTATAATATCTTGTATGTTAAAGTCAATACCTCGTCCAAAATCAGGTTTTTAATATATTCAACTGAATGTCTAATTAAAAATTAAGACTTGTGTTTATTTACATTTATTTACAAACCCATTTTAAAAATCACACTCAAATTTCATGTGTATTACGAGAATGTTTTTTTATTGCTAGAGAAATTTCATAGGAATGTCGGAATCAGAATACCCCATTGTATTCAAAGGCGGCAATGTTTATAAACACAAGCGATAAATTTTCTTATGCCAAGGGTTCAAATATTCTGAGCTGTTTTTTTTATATAAATATATACTTGTAAACTCTTAAAGCTGATATATTGTAAAACATGCAATATGTATGCTTTACGTGTATTTAAGTTACAATCTATTACCTTTAATCAAAAAATTGTAACAATTGACAACAGAATGAACTTGAAGCGAGATATACAATAACTATTCATTTTGTTATTGTCACCTTTAAGTTTCGTGTACGATAGTATTTATAATATATTCAGTAGCGTAACTCAATTTTTTGAAATATCTTTATCATTTATTTTTTGGAAAATATTTTGGGTGTATATTCTATCTAATTTAATCTTTGAATTTTTCAGACGTTGTCTTTTTATTTCAAGGACACCAGTATATACAGGCTTAGGCAAATGTATGGGTCCATTCGAATATCTTTGATATGGGTACCTAGATATTAATAAGACTTTTCACAATTAATTAAATGCAAATCTTCAATGAGTATATCTATATTCGAATCAGACTTTCGGTTTAGCCGGAAACGCTGTTAACTTTTTTATTTTAAATGAAACACCTTATTATTTTTACGAAATTCAATAGAGATCTGCTCTGGGAGTTCAGTAATAATAAGGTTTGGCACGCATTTAGTCAACAAGGACAATGATCTTTAATTTAAATCCCAATTGTTGTGAACGGAGATTCATCACTGAATATGATATAATGGTGAAAATACCGGCTTTTCAGAATATGGTCGCCCATTAATAAAGAGAATTCTAGTCAGTATTAATCATCACCTTCTTGAAGTTTATGAATAAAGATTGGTTTAAATGCGTGAAATTTATTTGTGGACAGAATTTTCTGTAAGTGGGTTTTAGATATACCACCTATCTGATTCGCTCTTGCTTTCAAAGGAAGTCGAGAATTGTTGCGAAGTGATTCTAGTACTAAAATTATTGCAGCATCACTTTCATCATAAGTCTTTTTTTTGTTTTTCCACACCTTTTATATCACCATAAAGATCAAATTTATGTACAGAAACTTCTATACTTGAAAATTTCCGATGGAAAATATCAATTGCGTATTTATAGGACAATACCATAACACTTGATCAAGTAAATGCGCTGCCCTAAGGTCAGCATCTTTCTGAAGATATCAGTTGACAAATGTTATGAATTGTCAATGTAATCAAATATCAATGACATTAGAAATGTCTGTGAATCATTATTTAGCAGCAATAATCTTGATTTATTACATAATGAAGTAGCACTTCTCAAAATAATACGAATTTAATTCAACTAAGTCTTAGTAACAATAACTCCCATGAGAAAACTTTATTTGACTTTTTGATTTTTTCTGTTAAGCTCTTTTGTTTCAGTACTTCGAAGTTTTTTATTTTTTAAATCTACATTTTTGGTTTTTTATGGGTACCTGTAAACTGGCGGATGAAAAACTCTCGGATTAATTTTTTTGCATTGTAAAATGTGTTATCGATCTCCCAAAAATATCATATGAGTTATTAAAGGTTATAAATAAAATATCTAAATAAATCTATATGGCACAAATTGACAGTAACCTTCAAAACTTAAAAACTGGTTCACAACGTTTTCATTTTGTTAAAATGTTGTCAAACGTCAGAATAAATAGGACAGTTTTTTTGTCCGCCAGTTTACAACAAAAACGAATTTTCTCAACGTGACTTGTAGTTATGTAACAAGCAAAAAACTTCTGAAGAATGATTTTTTGGAAAAAGTGAAAATAAGATTTTTTACAAAGTATAGTTAAGTCCATCCGTGGACACACTGTATATACATATACATACAAACATACATATACAATATTCCAGATAATAAATAAAAATAATAAATCATAGTAGCACATAAGCGCCACTGCTCAAGAACGAACAGAAACTCCTCAACAGAATACACGCAGCTGTCCCGTAAAATTTGTAGCAACTCGCGTCTAAATCTATGTAGGCTGCTCACGTCCTTCAATCCATCCGGCAATTGATCGAAAAGTTTTAGACTCATTGAGACCGGAGACTCCTTTGTAATATTTAATCGATTACACGGTACTCGAAAATCGTTTTTACAACGAGTATCATGACAGTGTGCACTCGTGGTCCTGAGAAATTTTCTCTTATTTATAAAAATTATAACACATTAATTCTAAAATATACACACTAGGCAGAGGTAAAATATTATATTTTGTAAAGTGCTGCGTACAAGATGTGGTTGAACATATATTGCCCATGCAACGAGTTTTGCGTTTCTGTACCAGAAACATCACGAACATATTGGGAATATTCACAGAAAATGGTGGCGTACGACACTCTCGAATGCAACTGCCTTTATAGGCAGTTGCATTCGAGAGTGTCGTACGTAAAACGTAACCAAATTCTTAATGCTTAGCGAGTCTCTTAAAATTTTTATTTGGTTGCAAGAGACGCTGATACCACCGATTAATTTCCTGCAATGATCATGTCAATTCAACAATTCATCCAACTGAACACCAAGCATACTTATAAATGATTTGCGATCTATTGGGATACCACAAGCACTCACATCAACATTAAAATTTGCTTTAGCTTATATGGTGAGGAAAAACATGAAATGGTTTTTTTCGAAATTCATGTGTAAATTATTGGATTGAAATTGGTCGAGAAGCACGTTTGCGTTATTTCGTACGTCCAGGGGATTGCTTCCCGAAACCACCGCAATAGTATCGTCAGCATATATAACTAAAGAAAAAATAATAAAAGATACTAAGTCATTTATAAAAAGTAAAGACAGTACGGGGTCGAGAACCGATCCCTGCGGGACACCCATTTTACAAACAAGACTGATGAGTAAAAATATCTATTTATGTTATTTTTCTAACAGGCTATTTTAACAAATTTCAGTTAAGAAGAAAACCCCTCACATCAATGTAGTCAAGTTTTTCAAGGAGAATGCCGTAATTCATACAATCAAATGCAAGTGTTAAGTTGCAAAAGACATCAGCAGGATACTTGCCGATGGCTAGATGCTCAACAACTTCATTTATAAGAGAGGCGATCGCAGTTATGATTGAGCGATTCTGTCGCAATTCAATGCTGTCTATGAGAAATTATATTTTATTTTTATGTAAATGGCTTAGCAATCTATTCAACAAAGCATATTCAAACAGTTTCGAAATACCTGAGCTCAACGCAATTGGACGGTAATTGGATAATTTCGTGGATTGAATTCTTTTTGTGAATGGGATTAATTGCTGACGTCTTCAAAGCTTTAGGAAAAATATCTTGCTGGAAAGAAAGGTTGAAGACACATATGCGCGACGGAACGTAATATATCGCGTGGTATATGATCTGGACCCGAGCTCCGCGTATTTTTTATTTTACTAATAACGTCGAGTACCTCGCGTTCCGTTAAAGGATAGGTGCAGATGGAATTGTAATTAAAATTAGTACGAGTGAAGCCCTTGACAGATCGGTTCTTTTATAAAGAATTTATTAAACTCTTTAGCAACAACAGCAGGGTCGTCTATTAGAGAATTGTCTACATTTATAGAAATGTTATTTACTGGTTTGTGTTCTTCTTTCAGTTCAGATATCACAGACCATGCTGCATGACTAATGTTATTGAATTTAAATTTTTATTTGATTAAAATTATTTTTTAGTTGGCTGTAGAAGAATTATCGTGATCTTTCTAGCGGTAAAATAAGTCTCCCGAAAATTCGGATAACGTAATTGTAATATAAATCCCTCAACCTATAACTTGATGTTTTAAGTTCATCGGTTATTCCCGGAGAACGATGGCAACCCCGATCATAAACTCGTTTCTCTGGAAAATTAAGGTTGAAATGATATAAGAATGTATAAAGAGAATCAAAGACGTCGTAAAAATCTAGGAAACTACTGAAATCTTCCCAATAGAATTCTCTGAGTCTCTGTTGTCCGTCAGTTGTCATATATCGTTTCAACTGACCTGATGAGTTGCTGATTACTTGCGGAAGCGAACCATAAGACGTCACTTCGGAAACCCGCGCTGATGGGATCAATTAAGATCGAAACGCATGTGTCAGCGGTTGAAGTAACCACTGATCAAAAACGTGATGTATGTCCAGGTATTGAGAATACAGATATGTTTTATACACATTTGTATTAATTTATGATATTTGTTACAGATACTGCGCTCATGACGCGCAGCGCAATATTCGTTTTTGTAGTAATTATTAGCAAAGTTTTGTTTTCCGAAGATCGATAGTTCGGATCTAGTAAAAAATGCGTTTTTTTTGTATCTATGTGTAATGATAAAAGTTTCCTTAAACTATAAGTAGTTTATAGAAATGAAAAGCAAGTGGAGAAATCATATTCTACACATGAAGCCTTAGCATGTGTTAAAAGTAAATATTGGCATTAGGAAAGATATAATTGCGTAAATTCTTAAAGTATTACATTTATGGGTTTATTACTTGCACATGTATTACTCTCGCGTTTTCAGTTTTCTAAAATCATAAAATAATACGAGAGCAACTAGAAATACTTCTGCAAATAATGAAAGAAAAAAACATTTAGCAAACGTGTTTATGGTTTTGTAAAGTATTCGCCTTTGACTTTAATATACTTTTCAATACGTTCAAACCTACTTGCGAAAAATTTTTTCCACTGGTAAGCTAACCAGTGTTAATACTTTCAACTTTATGAAAATCGCTCAGCACGCATTTTTGATGTTGAGGAACAAATAGAAATCACGAGGTGACAAAATCAGATGAGTATGCACAATTAATTCAACATTTTTACTAACAAAGAAAAATGCTGTGTAAGCGCTATCGTTTTCATAATGGAGAGTAATTCACCAATTCCGATTATTTCTGCAAATAAATTGCAGTATGTTAATCAGCATTACAATTTTTCGATTCTTTAAAATTAATGTTGCTACATATCCAGTAAAAACGAAGAAATAAGTGATAATTGAAATTGTCAACTTTCAAGGTCGTACGAATAAATTCAAATCTAGTTGCTGGCGACGATGTTGCAGACTAAAATCGAACGACCTGGATTGTATTTTTTCAATATTTATTTCCACCATTCATAGGATTTTTGAGCTTCAATTCAATCCTGTAGGATGTAACGATTGTAAAACTTATATTAATTCAAGTGTTCATTCAAAATTCTGTGTATTGCTTCATGTCAATGCCCAAAGATGCTTTAGTCTGGCTTCATATGCAGTATCAACATTAGAAGCAGTAACAGACGTAGATGGACGACCTTAACGAAATTCACCCCGAAACTGGTGGGTTCGCCCTGAAATTCAGTAAATCAACTGTAAACACTGTTCATGGTTGATTCTTCATTACCAGAAGCTAAATAAACTCGATCTAAGCAAATTTCGTCGTCAAAGTAATTTGAAAATATGTCTTGAAAATTTTTACGCAAAATTTATATTTTTACATACAACTACATTCTTTTAAACAAAACTAGTTCACTTAAGTTTGAACTGTCAACTGAGTTATTGATTAGTGGTACTTTTTTTTAATAGGGCGTTACCAGCGCATGAGGTAACTGGATAAGGGCACCTCTGAATCTCCCTTTTACCTCGGAGTTATCGAAACATCAAGGTGAAGGGCTGTCTTTACTAGCAATCTTCTCTGTCTATCTACCTCTCCCGTCCCCCGAATACTACTGGGATTAGGAGTTCGATTACACTGGAGATTTCCTCATCACGTATTTAGATTGGGCAGCTGTTGGTCTTCTGCACCCACATCCATCCGTTCTTCTTTTTCCTCCTCCGTCATTATATGAATCATCAGTTGTTCGATTCTATCCCAATCCGTTTTCTGGTCCGTCATTGTTCGGATCATGTTCCTTACTCTCAGCTCTTTCCCTAGGGCTATATATGTTTTCTGGCTAACATACTCCCACCGTGGACACCTGAAGAAGGTATGTTCCGCTGTATCTACCTCACCACAGTATCGGCACGCGTCGCTGTCTCGTTTTCCCATATTAATAGCATACACCCCGAATCTTCCATGTCCAGTCAGAGTCTGAGTCATGTAGTAGTCTACATTTCGGTGCTGACACTCTAGCCAGCTTTTGGTTCACTGGGACACCATTGATATCTCATCCCATACATAGTCTCTGCCATTCCTGAATAATCTTGGCTCTCGCCGACACTAGATGACCATTTTCGCTTTCGTGCAGAACGCATCTCTCCCGAACCAATAGTTCTATACTTGGGCTCGCAGACAGTGTTCTATACCCCATTGCAGCTCTCACCAAAGTGCTCCTCTGGACACTTTCGAGCAATCTCCTATACTTCTTTTTGTGTGACATACGGGGGCCCCATACAGTAGAATTGGGTGAACCACCCCGCCCAGTGCCATTCGGCACGCCTACGTTTGGCATCAACCTAGCCAGGATTCCAACTTTCTTTTTCGGCCTTGTTTTTAGCTTCATTTATGTGTTCTCCAAAAGTACCGCTCTCATAAATCACCACTCCTAGATCTTAGCGCTTTACGTGGGCTGATTACCGTCTCACCTATTGAAAAGCGCAGATGCCGTCTCCTCCTTGGACTCTTTATAATGACAGCTTCTATCTTCTGTGCTACCAGCTTGAGGTCATGCTGTCCTAGCCGTAAAGTAGCTCATCTTCATTAGTAGTATTAGTGATACTATTAAGGTACTATTTAAGCTACTTGATTCTAGAAATTCTATCAGCAGTCCTTATATGAAGCTTATTTAACTACCACTGACATTTATTGTTATTGTCTATACTTTCTTGTTAGTCTTCTAATCACCGTGCTGCTAGTAATATTACACAAGGAATGTCTCTGAACTTTCTGTTATTGCACGGACCTTTCTTCAGCGTAACGTTCAAATATCAAATATGGAGTTTAAAGGATTCTTAAATTGGCATGCATGTTTTTGTAATCGTCTTTGTTTGGTTTACATATGGTAGAATAAACCTTTGCTAGCAGGGTCGTTTTTTCTACACCTACATACCTCCATTACCTGTACTGAGTTTAAAAGTTATTATATGAGGATAACGTAATGTTTCTTTACCGTATGTCTTAAAGAAACTTTAGAAGAACTCAAAGAAACTTTAGAAAATTTTGATCTAAATGCCTTTTAATTTTGTCAAAGAAATAAATTTATAATAAATTCATAGTACTACGTTAGATGCCAATATGAATACATGTTGCCATCTAACTTAATATTATTGATAATAAATTCAAATGTTTTTGGTTTTAGAAGATAATCACTATCACCTTTTCTTTGGTTTGCATAATAGATGAATATGACGTTCATTCAGGTACCAAGTTTCGTTCTGTGTTACTCAGTGTATCTCACAGTTCTAAGGTAATAATAGTGTGGAATGTATAGAATCTTCCTAAATTAGTTATAAAAAAATATACTTCTACAGTTGTGGAATCAGCTGTGTCCCCAAGGTCTATTGAGATTTAGTAATTCTAGTCATATCCTCGAGTTTACTATACGCCCGCTAGAGTGCGCGTGTATCACGTTACTATGCCATTATTTGGTTAGTCATCACTGAGTCGTATTCAGGTGCTCCGCCCTCATTGTTGTTTGTTGTTTCATGAATTGCGATCAGTCACTTCTGTTCAATGGAAATCGAGGACAAAATATGACAAGCAACCACCTCAACGACCGACAATTATTGCATGCTATAATTGATTTATTGAAACTGGTTATATAGGACAAAGGGCAAAAGGTCAATTTGCAGAAGAGACAGTTGAACAAATGCGCGAGACTTACATTCGTAACCCAAAGAAATCAGAACTAAGCACTTACCAAACAACAATGTGAAGAATCTTAAGAACACGTCTGCAATGTAATCCATATAGAATACAGTTGCTGCAAGCTTTAAGTGATACTAATAAAGAAAGACGAGTAGAATTTTTTGTTGAAGTGCTTGACAGAATGGAGAACGATGGCAATTTTCTTGATCAAATTCAAATAGTCGAACATGTAAGAGATTCGCCTTGTTTTGCGTTTCTACTCAACTGTACGTTCCATTCTTTTTCATCAATAAAATTTTAACTGGGGCTAGTTATCTTGACATTTTGGAAAATTTATCTCATGCCACAATTGTAAGAAGACATGAACAGACAGTTTATTTTTCAACAGGATATTTGTACATAAAACTCGAAGCTTGATTGCTTCCTTTATTGTAAAATTCAATAAAATTCATACTTTCTTCATAATTAAATATTATTTATGTATAACTAATTTAGGGAGATCCTGTATATACATTCTATTTGCCCAGTTAAAGTCATTCATGTAGTAAATTATTCGAACTACCAGTACGTTTATTTTTATCTTTGGCGTTCTTAAAGAAGTTAAATTTCGAGACCTCAGATGCTACACTAAATATGCAATTTAAGTATAGTCAAGTACACGAATCTTACAAGAAGCTGACTTATGGGTGTTGAAACTGTATATTCTTAATTTGTTTGGGGAAATCATCATCACATACTCAATTCGTAGTAGTACTGCTTTAGGTATGACTGCTATTAATTACTATGCAAGAAAGGTCAAATATTAAGACGAAAATGTTATTCTGTAAAGTAATTTTTGTCATCTGATTGTAGTAACATTGAGTTGAAAGGAAAAATTAATCAAAGTAATTATTGCAATTAATTCAAATCATATATTTATACCTAGATCTTCTACTAAATAATAGTAGCAGCAAGAACATCGTGACGAATTACGTAGATATATGTAAGTGGATTTCTAGTGCAATTATTTTTGAATCAGGTGAACTCTCGATTTCAAACTCATTGACGGGAACGTTGCAAATAACGAGGAAGCATTCCAGATCTTTTACAAGAAACTACATTCAACATTACATGACTAATATACGAGATAATAGTTTCATTAAATATTTTGAAAGAATATAATAATAATAAATATAATAGGTTTAAATAATAATTTAATACTTACTTAGTTGGAGTTTTTCATTTTACTTTTATTACAGGGTCTCTTATTAATATTTAGAGAAATGATCTCGAGGAAGTTAATTATTTACGTTTAAATAAGGAAATTATAAATAATTATATTAATATATACCAAATGTTGCTTAAATTATTGCGATATGAAGTATTTTAAACTAAAATAGAAGAAATGATGGATAATTAGGTTTGATAGTAGCAGAAAAACCCTTCCAAATGCTTATTGCTAAGAATTTTCTGGGAAACCTATTTTGATTTTATCGATTTGTCATATTGATGATTAAGGACGCCAATTTGGACGCAAGCGCGGTGTCGTACTGGAAGGGGATTCAGTTGCACGCGCATGTATGATATTTTATATATACATATGTTTCCGACATGTGTCCAGTCTCAAGGCGGCTGCGATATAGTACAGTTATTTCATGAAAAGTAAAAAATAATGAATCAATAAAGTCGAAAGCTCTAAAGAGACCATTCTATCATGAAGCATAAAAATTAATAAGTAGATTTCCGGATTTAGTTTATGCTGGTACTACAGTAAAATGCAAAATTTTTAAAATACCGCTCTCGTGTACAACAAAATATAACTGTCCAACGCATGTGAATAGTGCAAAGAATATACGGGAAAAAATTGTGACGTATTTGTGTTCGAGTTATGTAGGTATAGCCGTTTAAATATTCTACCACGTTTTAAAAATTACAACTTTATTTATTATTCACTATTATTCATTTATAAATATACGTATCAGTGTGAATTGGTATTTGAGAGTAATAATCTTTAACGCTATCGTTAACACCGTTATCGGAAACATGTACATATAATAGATGCGTGTGCAACCGAATCCCTTTCCACTGCGTTACTGCGTTTGCTCCTAAATGGGCATCCTTAATTGATTATATTGATCTCGACATAATGATAAAGAAAAACATTTTAACTTGAAGACAAAATATATGTGGTAGATAATTAAAATTATATTATATTATATATATATATATATACACAATAAAGATTTTGTGAAATTATATCAAGTGTTTATTTTTTACCTAATGTCAAATGCATTTTCAGTTCGGAATATTTATTTTGATATTTTAACTTTTTCAATTTTCCGTTCTTTATTTTATACTTATCTTACTTGGAGCTGCCTGAAAAGATAATATGCTACCCTGAAGTGGACAAAAGCCTCTCAATTATTATTGTTATCGATGAGAAATATAGCAATAAATTTCTCTTTAAAAGCAAAAATTAATATCATGATTATTACGATGTCAAAAATTCCCATATGGAAAATTTTGTAAATGAAATTATGTTTAAAGCAAAGCGTACAAGACAATATTTTATCAGATAATCTCTAATTAAGATTCCAAAAATATTATATAACAGCACGTTAGTATAATGTTTTACGTATACAGTGTACCCACAACTATTGTCAGTATTTTAATGGCGTATAAAGAAGGCAGGCGCGGCTCGTGATGATGTATTTGGGAATGCATGTACAATGAGGCGAGTGCTTCGTGTATTCTCGTGTACTAACTGTAGCGAAAACACACGAGGCACTCGCATCATTGTACATGCACTCCCAAATACGTCATCACGAGTCGCGCCTGAAAGACGGAATAGCTCGTTGACAGCTGACAGACAGCGTCCCCCGACTAGAACAACTGCTACACGCATGCTACTGACCAAGCATTCGCAGTACAAACTCTACTCATATATATACCGTATGAACGCCCGGGAGTGATTGATCTACCACAATGTAGTAAGACGAAGACGAATAGCGAGTTTATGTGGTTAGGGTTGAGAGAGTATATTCAGTCTGTTCTACTGTCTAACTGTACGGGCGTTCCCTTTCTTTATCCAACACATTCTACATACGATCTAAGTACGAATCAAATAATCTCTCTCTAACACATTGAATAATCCTATCAGTCGCTCATGGTGTTCACGTAAGGCGAATATATTGAATCGGAAAACAAGCTTGCGACTGGCGATTCAGTTGCAGTTGCTCCTTGTTATCCGTACGTAGAGTACGTATAGAAATGTTAACAAATGTCCGTCGTAATTTTTATAACCGATTGGGTTACTGCTCGGCTCAAGAGGGTGGTTTATTTGAGCATTTACTAAATAATTAGTTTTTCTTTTTAGAATGTTCTTTTATTTAATAATTAATATTTATTACCAATAAAGGTATTTTAGTTAAATTTAATATTTTATAGGTAGTTTATTTAAGGAAACCATTTACTTATACTGGTAAACACTTTATTTATATTCTTGCAAGAATCGTTATTGTTTTGAAATTTTATGCTATTACGGAATACTTTTTATTTTAATTTTTTTCAATAAGAGTTACGGTTTTGTTTTATAATTTTATATTATTTATGTGTTTTCATTTGAATAAGAATTTTTTAAGTTCAAGCCACGAAGCTATGATGAAACTTATCATTGAATATTTAGCGATGAAAATATCTGGTGCTTCACCGGTAAGAATTATTATTATGCAGTAAACAAAAACTCTGCACTTTACGGCGGATTGTATTTTATGATACTTTCAACTATATTATATCATTTTATTTAAATTTAAATGTTAAATTTAAAGTATTATGGCCGAAGAGACATAAACAAAAGTATCCGTTATTGTAGGGACGTTGACAGCCGGCATATGACTAATAGTGCAAAAAGCAACGGTGTAGTCGGATAAAATATCCAAATTCGTACATTAACCATAAATAATATACTACAAATAATTTTGTAGTTTGTTAAACAATTAGTTATTAATTTGGAATATTTATTTTGATACATCATTTATTAATAAACAGCCATAACGCTTTCTTAGTTCACCACAATTAAATACGCCCTGTAGGCGTTTAACGTATGTAGCCCCTCCCACTTGCAGTTGGCCAGTCATTACTTATATATCCATCGATGGCTCGACGTTGTGCACACGGTATATATATATATATATATATACAATGTGTTTCACTTTTCATGGGGACACCTAAATAACTTTTTTATTTTGAAGGCAATCTATATAAATTTTTATCAGTTATGTAGGACATGACAATGCACCTTTTCGTATTAATAGAGTTTTTGTAAAGTAAATATCTAGCCAACTATAACTAAAATAAAAAGTAGTGTTTCAAGTAATGTGTATACTAGCGATTAAGATAGAACAAAAAAGTATTAGGAAAAGTTTTTGCAAATCACTCAAGAACCCCTAATATCAAATTTCGCTTGAAATATTTCATTTTTAAATTCTTCTACATTTTTATGCTATTATGTAGATAATAGTTTGTTATTGCAATAATAAGAGTGCCATGAAGCAAAAAAAAAAATTGTCAGTTCAAACGTCAATTCACTAAACAGTTTACTTCAGTTGTAACTATCGATAGACATTTAACTATTGCTCAAAAAGTAGAAATTATTCGAATTGTTGGTGATAATGTACGTTCTACCCGAGAGGCTGCTAGCCATATCTCGTAAACTCGTGTGAGGATTATTACGATAGTCTGCTAATATTACTGCATCAAAATGGTGTTCTCGATTGTTCAATTCTCGTTGACGTGGTTTAGCAACATTTCCAGTAGTGCTGAAAATGTTATTCATGTATGCAACAGTTCGATGATGGATAGGTAGACGTTCAGGATGTCTCGCGTTAAACTCTCTGGCGGATTTTGAGCAATACTTAAATGTCTATCGGCCATCGCTCAGCAAAGTTCAATAGTTACAACTGAAGTAAACTGTTGAGTGAATTGAGGCTTGAACTGACAAATTATTTTCTTGCTTCATGGCACTCTTATTATTGCAATAACAAACTATTATCTACAGATAGCATAAAAATGTAGAAGAATTTACGAGATATGGCTAGCAGCCTCTCGGGTAGAACGTACATTATCACCAACAATTCGAATAATTTCTACTTTTTGAGCAATAGTTAAATGTCTATCGATAGTTACAACTGAAGTAAACTGTTTAGTGAATTGACGTTTGAACTGACAAATTTTTTTTTTTGCTTCATGGCACTCTTATTATTGCAATAACAAACTATTATCTACATAATAGCATAAAAATGTAGAAGAATTTAAAAATGAAATATTTTCAGCGAAATTTGGTATTAGGGGTTCTTGAGTGATTTGTAAAAACTTTTTCTAATACTTTTTTGCTGTCTTAATCGCTAGCATGACTTTAAGTGAAACAATACTTTTTATTTTAATTATATTTGGCTAGAAATTGACTTTATAAAAACTCTATTCATACAAAAAGGTGCATTGTCGTGGCCTACACAACTGATAAAAATTTTATATTAATTGCTTTTAAAATAAAAAAGTTATTTAGGTGTCCCCATGAAAAGTGAAACACACTGTATATATACATATAGATAATTATTTCGTGACTTTGTATGTTATGGTAGATTCAATTAGTTGGTGATTTAAGGTCTGGTTTTACTTAAAAATGCATATATTTAAAACAATCTTACATGTTTCGCCAAGTGATGCCTTTCTCTAAGAATTTAAAATATAAATGACCATATATATTTTAAATTCTTTGAGAAAGGCATCACTTGCCGAAACATGTAAGATTGTTTTAAATATATGCATTTTGAAGAAAACCAGACTTTAAATCGCCAACTAATTGAATCTACTACATATATATATATATATATATATATATATATATATAACGGGTATTCATTTGAAAAGTCAATCTAGTAGCATGTGATTTACGAGAACATTTTGAAGTATGTCGCAAATTAAAATTTACTACTTAACTTACGAAGTCATATATTTTGACAGTTTCATACATACAAATAAATAACAAATGTGATTGACATTATCAAATGTCATTGGATTTACGTTTACGGAACAACAAACACATACTAATATGTATGCGTCTTATTCTATCAAAATTTCAAAGTAACCTAGATTGACTTTTCAAATGAGCACACGTTATATATATATTGTTGTATAACGAAGATTGTTGAGATAATTAAGTGATCAACTGATAGATAGGAATATATTCAAAGATGAGAATGTAATGGTGTATTAAATTTACGAAGATAAATGGTATTTGATAGAATTCTACCTACCTTCGATTATACTTATTTATTTCTATAAAATTCAGATGTCACTCTAATTTGTACTTGAGCGAATCGATTTGGAATAAATTTATTTGAATTTATTGTTGTTAATTGGGCGCCATATTATAGACCAAAGGTGTTATAATCAATTTAGTTTATTACCTGCGGCTAAGTGCGGAAGCTTGAGACCTTATATCAGTGAGCCGTTCCTTCTGTATAATAATGTGTTTTAAATGCGCATATTAAGGCTTATTTTATAAAAGAAACGATATTGATTCAAGAGAATGAATATTTAATTAAATGATTCAAAATTAACAATAACAAACAAGATATTAATAAGAAGTAATGCATAAATAAAAGTTGTAAACATTGATTATACCACTTAAATTTTAATATTAATTTTCGGCGAATTTTTAGCGTGCTTTTCTATATCGTCGTTAATTTTTCTCTCTAGGGATTCTCTTTTTTCTGTTCGGATGTTTTTATTAATCTCGCCTTCTGTACGGATTATTTGTATAAATAAGTTGTTTTATATCCGAAATTACGTTATACAGTAGGAAAAATTACATTATTAATTATGAATGTCTTAAATTATGTTTTTAAATGGTTATTAATGTCATATGGTTATAGTACATAATGAGTGACTTTCGCGGTTAAACTAATTCAAATTCAAACTAAATCCGGTTCGGTAAAATAGGTTTCTATATGTCATTAATTCTTATCAAACAAGTTAATTATCTTCGGTTTTACAAATAAATTAATGAATTTTGAAATTGAAATCATCTAGAAAATAAAAATAAAATAAAACAATAACTTTGTTTTACCACTTTATTCACATGTAATAGTGACCGCGGTTTCGACATACAATGTCATTATCGAACTGCAAAAGTTACAGGCCTACATAGATCTTATAAATGACACAAAAATATATGGGGGTGGTTTATGATGTTATTTGAAATTACTACTATATACGTAACTATTATATACAACATTGGAAAGGAGGTGTATATATAAGATCTAACTGGTCGTTAAGAACAATATATATTGTGTTATTTCCGCTTTTAAAAATTTCAAGTGACTCTAAAAGATTTAATGTACGACCCTTCTCGGCCAAATGCAATATTTTATGATGACCAAATGTATGCCTTTCTGTAATAAGATGGTTTGCGAATGTAGAATCTGTCTTCTTTAGTTTATATGACCTCATGTGTTCTTTTAACCGTATAATAAAACTTCGACCAGTCTGACCTATATATACACTTTTACAATCATTACAATATAATTACACTTCTGATTTATTATTGATATCTGTTTTTGGTTTTGCGTTAAAAATGAAATTACTTGTTTTTACATATGGTTTGTAAGCTATACTAACATTACTATTATTTTTTGAAATTATATTTCCAATTTGCTCGCTTATTTTACCGAAGTAAGTTAACGATACAAATTGTTTCAAATTAGCACTATCTTCAGGATATACTAAACTAAGGGCGCTATTTGTTTTATAGTATTGATTTCATGAACAAAAGATTCATTAGACAAAGGAATATTTAATGCTCTATGTATCATAGAATTAAAAAATGAATGTTTGTGTGGCTTAGGGTGTAGCGAATCTTTGAGAATAATGCAATCAGTGCAAGTAGGTTTACGATATATATCAAATTTTAAACTCTGATCTAATTTGTTTAATTTTAAATCCAGGAAGTTCATACTGATATTCTCTTCTATTTCTACTGTAAAATTGATATTAGAATGGATTGAATTTATGTATATATGTATATGTATATATACACCTCTTTTCCAATGTTGTATATAATAGTTACGTATATAGTAGTAATTTTAAATAACATCATAAACCACCCCCATATATTATTGTGTCATTTATAAGATCTATGTAGGCCTGTAACTTTTGCAGTTCGATAATGACATTGTATGTCGAAACCGCGGTCAATATTACATGTGAATAAAGTGGTAAAACAAAGTTATTGTTTTATTTTATTTTTATTTTCAAAATGAATTACCACAAAGTTACGGCTACCAGTATTGAAATCATCTACATAAATATAATAAAAATTATTACAAAGAAATTTTCTAATTAAAAACGCGGTATTAACTTATCTAATAATTTACATTGCATGTGCATCGTCCGGTTCCTCTTATTTGTTTCAAAGCTTATGTCTATGTAATTAATTGTTGTTTCTTCCAGTTCCTGACCTTGGGAACCACAACATTATATATATATATATATATATATATATATATATATATATATATATATAGTAAACCTAATCAGTAGGCGATTAAAGGTCTGTATATTACTTCAAAATATATCTATTTAAAAAACTCTACATGTTTCGGCTGTGTACGCCTTTATCAAGAGAATACAAAATATGAATGACAGTTGTATTCGTTGATGACGTTTGTATTCTCTTGATAAAGGCGTACACAGCCGAAACATGTAGAGTTTTTTAAATACATATATTTTGAAGTAATATACAGACCTTTAATCGCCTACTGATTAGGTTTACCATATCATACCAAGGTCACGAAGTTATTATATTTATATATATATATATATATATAATGTGGTATTCTTTCATGAACAGCTGCCACAGTGTTTGACGAACATGTAGGATGCAGGTAACATGTACGAAAGTGATCAACATCATGAATGTCTGGTAAACGATTGATGGTATGATAGAAATCGTTAATATTAAGGAATAAAGGAAAAGCTGAAATTTATCGCGCATTCTTTCACAGTCTGTAGAATGCAAATATAGGGATGGAGTTATGGTATTTAGTTCACTCTAAATCAATGGTGGTCACTGAGCGGCTACAAAACAAGTGCTGACATATTACATATTCCGGACAATATGTTTATGGTTTATAAAATGCTCATAATTTCATACATTTGTGCAACTTTGACAGTATTTATGACCAAACTGTCTAGGTGGTTATAGTTTTGCATTTATTGACATTAAATGGAGGTAAGGCGCTCAACTTAAGCCATCAAGAAATACCTACCAAATCTTCTTAAAGCAAGTTGCAATCATCCAGACCAAATATCATTCGGTACAATTTTAGATTATCAGCAAACAAAAAGGAAGTTACAAAATCAGTAATGTCATTAAGAAACTTTAAATATAAGAGTGGGTTAATATTAGAGCCTTGAGGAACGGCCGGGGGGGGGGGGGGGGGGGAGAAGTAAGTAATGTCCCTATTTAATAGATAGGGCTGAAGGCCTATCCTCAGGATGTCGAATTCAAAATGTACTTAATTTAGATGGAAAGAGAGAGTAATCAAGGCAATTAAATGTCTATTGAAATGCAAGGCTTGCTTACGTGAATTCAAGGCTTGAGATAAGAATTGAGTGGAAACGAAGTCAATATCTACGAGTTTGTAATTTTGAAAAAGTGCCAAAACAATGACAATTCTTATTTAATGTTTATTATGTCGGAAATAGTAAACAATTACAAAACTATAATTTACAATTATACGTGCAATTGGTTAAGTAAAGTAATACGTATTCTTTACTTAAATAAAATCGAAGCAAAAATTATGCTTCCTGACTCTATCTTTTAACAAGAAAAAAATTGTATAAAATCTCTAAATAACTATTTTAAGTTCTATTTTGTTTTAAAATTTCACTCAAAGCTTTTTCAAAAAATGTTGAAGGTAAATTTGTGTTAAAATTTCGATCAATGAAAGTCAATTAAGTAGTAAAAAATTAAAATTAACAATGAATATTACGTAGCGAAAATGTCTGTAAAAACATCTTATTTTTTTGTTTTTCTCTCTGTAATAATGATCCAATACAACAAATTTTCTTGAGTTGCTTGTTCAATTTATTGCTAAGTATTTACCATGCATTAATGAGTAATGTCGAAAAAGAGTATGAACAAATACTATTGTTTTACTATTGTTATTTCTATGATATTATAGAGAGTACATAGTTTGCGTGCTGTATTTACTTAGGCTGAAATGTATTTCTGTTTTTGTTTCTTACTGAATATAACAAATAGGTTGACAAAGTTCGTATGCTAGATATTACACTTTGTTGTACCTGAGGACATTATTTGTATTTAGTATTTCATATATATGGAAATGTAGAGGTTCTTGGAATAACCAGTAGACCCAAAAAGCCTTAAATTAATCATGAGTTATGGAAATAAATGTATGCTTAAACTTTACCGAAACATATGCACAAATTTCTCCTTTATTTTTCATGGTATTACAGTAAGGATCTAGCACTCGTTATGTCCATGTAAATACGTATATTTACCCCATCAGATTGGCTAAATATATGTACATTAAGAGAATAAAAAATTTGATATATCTATCTGTACATTTGAATGAAGAATAATGATGATATTAATGGGTCATGCGTGCTTACTTTCTTGTAATGAAAATGATAATATAGTAGGCCAACTAAGACAGAATCCGGCACAGCATGTAGGAAAGGGAAGCCCGACTCGTTGTTTCGTGCGTCTCATTTTTAATTCTGTTGTAAATAATTCTGAATGCTTAACAACTGTGAAAATTCTTGGTTTACTGACCTACAGAAACAGATATTTAACGCAAGAATTAACTTATGTATTTGTGTAATATTTTGTTAAAGAAGAAATTTCGTGTATTATGCAAGAATATTTTAAATAAGTGAAGAATTTTTAAATTTCCAGAAGCATTGAGTAGATTAAAATATGTTTTTCTGCTTCAATTTGAACTTGCAAGTCTTATAGAATAGAAGTATCACATTCATATAATCCGCACTAGATACAAGACCTTTCTTAATTTAAAGATCATTTTACTTTCAATATAATTTTATAGTTCTGAGCTGTTCATTTCAACCTGACAGCTTTTTTATAGGTATCTCACAGGAAGTATCCACATCATTGGAAGTATTATACCGGGTTCTTTTTTATTATTACACATACATTTTTCCTATGTGTAACTTTAAAAAGAAAATTGTAATGCATTAGTAACATAGTAGGCAACGAGTTATACATTTATGGTTCGAGAACCATGTTCTTCTAGCAAAACCAATGTTGCCAGTGTTAATACAGATCTATTTTAATGTAAATAAAATAACCATTCTGTAAATCCGCCACTCTTAGTTCAAGGGATCTACTATTATTATATATACACCGTGTCCAAAGTTATTGGTGCACTATTGCTCTCTCCGTTAGTTTTCAAGCTACGGTTTTGGTTAAATTAGCAAATTATTAGTATTTTTAACGCTGATTAATACGCAGTTCATGAAAAAACAATTGAGTTACGTATTTCTGAAAAATTTGGAATTTTTTTTTTAATGTTTAAATGTATTTATACATATTTTGAAAGATAACTTTATTTGTGATATAAAAGCTTCAATACACTATTGTCCTTAAACGAATAATAAAGTATTTTTGTTGAATTTTAGTTAATGTCAAAGAAAAATTATTAATAGTAGACTTCTTTCACTTCAAGCCAAAACAAGTAACGTACTGTCTGATTCTCTTTCGCACGATAAACTATTTAAATTAGTTTGTTATTTGAATTTGTGTTGTGTTCTATAACTCTTCTTTATTAAACAATTTATTGTTAAGAAGTTTCAAAATCTAATAGTTTGTTATAATCCCATATTCTTCCATATTTATTAAAAATAATGCCGTTTACGCATTTAGAAAAGCGTGATATGTTAGAGGCATTTCTGATTTGTAGAAAAAATGCAAGAATACCCTTCGTTACTGTCAAAACACATATATGAATCGTCAATCACCAAATCAGTTTTATTTTCTAAGACTGTATAGAAAATTCGAAGTAACAAAAAACACTTAAGATACGAAGAAGGAAAACTTTCGAATAGGCGAAGAAACGGAAGTAAATGTGTTAGCTTATTTTGAAACCAATCCAGAAAAATCCATTCGAAGTAACACCAGAGAATTATATTTGAAAAATAATACAGTGCGCGGTATTTTAATAAAGCAAATATTATATATATATATATATATATAAAATTTCTTAGCCGTTCATTAAATATGTATATCAATTGATAAATTCTTGGAGTTTTTCGGCTTTTATATTAAATATTTACAAATATTATCAAATTAGTATGTAATTGCCAAATAAATGAGGATGTAAGCATTGCTGTCTACAAATTACAAAGCAAATCATACGAAGTTTTTAATTGAAAAATATTGTCTACGTTGGGACTTGTAATTATTCAGATGTCAGTTATTGAATGTAGATGTCAAGTTTGAAAGCAGAAGTCAGTTTTGAAGGTAGATGTCAGTGTTGATAGCAGATGTCAGTTATTGAAAGCAAATGTCAGTTATTGAAAGTTATTGAAATTATTTTGGGAGCAGATGCCTGTTATGAAAGCAAATGTCAGTTTTAAAAGCAGATGTCTGTTTTGAAAGCAGATGTCAGTTATTGAAAGCAGATGTCAGTATTTTGAAAGCAGATGTCAGTTTTGAAGGTTTGAAATTGCTAATTATTACCCCATAGCTATATGA
This sequence comes from Melolontha melolontha, assembly GCA_935421215.2. Lineage (NCBI taxonomy): Eukaryota > Metazoa > Arthropoda > Insecta > Coleoptera > Scarabaeidae > Melolontha > Melolontha melolontha. Next base: position 132,936,986 of record OW285236.1, read on the forward strand.
GTGTTTAGATAATTTCTTAGTAAAACCAGACCTTAAATCGCCAACTAATTGAATCTACTATATATATATATATATATATATATATATATATATATATATATAATACATAGAAGAGAACAACGCTTCAACCAACGACCGCGAAAACATTCGACGATATATGTATGTATTAATTCTAAATTATAATAACGATTATAGAGATAACGTAATAAAATACTAGATTATGTATATTAATTCTGTTTAAAAATATATAAATAAGAAAATGTGTTTGATTTTCGATCTAAGTATTCAGCGAAGAGGATCGATTAACTACATACTTAAATGCATATTTAAGTACATATATATTTCATGCATATTTTGGCCACTTTTTTTAGTGCTGACTTTCCGATCTTTTATTTAATTTAACGTTGCTTGTAGACAATAAAAATATAAAAAATAATGTGATTCGAGCAAATAATGCAAGAATATGAAACCGTTCATCCAATTTTTTTAATGAAATTTACAAATTTCCAGTTTGGAAAATAAAACTACCAGCGTCTTTGTCGATAATTCTGTCAATTGTTCTCAACGGTACTCATTTTATCAGTAACAATTATATTAATATTCTTATTATTGTACTAAATGTGAAAGAAAATAAACACGAGACGAAAGTCAATTTACATACAGCGTTCTATAACGGTAAAATAATAATTTAATTAGGAAGATATTGCAGAAAATAACTCTGCCAAACATATAGGGTCTCAGAAAAAACTTGTTTGTTATATAATGAAATCAAATAAACTTCGAATTTATAAATATTGATGTATTTAGTAGAAGGGATGAATATGAAGAAATTCTATGAAATGTTTATATAACATAATTATGTCAGAGTTTTATATTGAACACAGTTTCAATTATTTTAATATACATATACTTGTATAAAAGAAAAATCTTTTTTAATAATATAAAATATTAAAAATCGGATGTGAAGAACACAATACAAGATTATATAAAGGCAAATTCATTTAAAGGCATGTCTCCAGGTACGTAGATACGTATTTCATCTTTCAACAGAATCATCGCTATGCCCCTGCTAGAGAGATGTATTCACAAACATAACAACTTCGCTATCTCACAGAAATGATTAAGATAGAACGTAGAAGAACATTCAGCGCAGCTCATTGACAAACCGCCGAAGTAACTAAACACTGCCTCAAAGCAAATGTAGAACTAAGCAAAGTGTTATATTATTAAAAGGACTTTATGTTTTATACAAAATTGGTGAGGTTTTACCAACTCAAGTATGTTTCAAATTATTTTGTCATATATTTGTTTATTCTAACACTAATTTTAGGCAATTATGACTGAGTACGATGGACTTGTAGATAAGATCTATAGAAAAGTGGCAATATTAAAAGTTTTTAGTACAAATATTCAAAAATTAATCAAGATAAGGCTGAATTTTTTTCTTTAGCAAAATTGTTCGTAAACCAATTTTTTATTAGTTTTGGACTTCTTAGACTACCAGAAAATATTTAAAAAAATCCATATATTTTACATAGGATAGGTCCTTTAAAAAGGACTTCAGCTTAATGGACGTCTATGACCAAACTAAAATAAGAAATCTTATAATATGTAGTTTATTTACATCTAAACCTATACAAAAAATATTTTATCAAGAAACTTATCTATAGAATTAACTTTGAACATAATATTGATAAAAACATTCTTTGGGATGTAGTCCGACAATGCACTTGTTACAAATTAAATTCACTTATTGTCACAACAATGGATATTTTGCATAACATATCTAAACCAATCTCTTGATATTGCGCTTCGTACCAACTCGTTTCTGGTGTCGCTTGAATTTTCCCAATACACATGTTTCGGAGATAAAATATTGTACCCGCTCAAAATGAGAACTCCTAAAAGCACCACATTTCCAATTCGGATATATCTCCCACGCGATTATGCTGAGACGCACATAAGTTACTAAAATTACAAACATTGGCAATAAATACTGAAGTATTAATGAGTATACATGACGATATTTATCAAATCCACGAGAATTTATAAACTGTTTAATAAAACAATAACAAAACTATATCGTAAGTCAGCTTTAAGATACCGTCTCCGTTAGTATTTATGATATACTCAGTCGCACAGTGGCGTAACAAAATTTCTTTAAATATCTTGTCATTTTTTTTTCTCGCATATGAGAGGGAATTTTGGGCATATATTCTATATAATTTAATCTTACCATTTTTCATACGTTGTCTTTTTATTTCAAGGACACCTGATATATATATATATATATATATATATATATATATATATATATATCTACATTCAATAACAGACATCTGATTCATTAACACTGTTACTTTATAATGCATTTCTAAATAGCTTGAACATAGGTCTATTGTGGCTAAGTGGTAAAAGCGACAGTCCGGCAAACTGTAGACTTGGGTTCGAGTCCCAACATAGATAATATTTTTCAATTAAAAATTTCGTATGATTTGCTTTGTAATTTGTAGACAGCAATGTTTACATCCCCACTTACTCTGCAATTACATACATTATAATTTGATATTTGTAAATATTTCATATAAAAGCCGAAAAACTCCAATAATTTATCAATTGTTATATATATATATATATATATATATATATATATATATATATATATATATATATATATATATAACACTAACTTTCACTTTATTAATGTGAATTTTTATAAAAAAGGTCAATAGGTTAAAATTAAAATGTGGGGCATGTTTGGCATTAGACTAATTAATACGAAGATTTAAAAATAAAAATATGACAATTTAAATCCTGGTTCGTCGTCTATTATAATGTTATAAATCTAGTTACAGGATTCTATAACATGCCTGGGGAGAGAAGTTACCAATTTACGCAATCTTTCTTTTGAGTTAGCGGCAAGCATTATTCCCTAGAATTGCAAAATTTTTGTTAGTGTTAGCTGTTTTTATATGCCTGCGTGAAGCTGAAGACTACAAAAATTCACGGCGAAAATGTCATTCGTCATTTGTAATATTTTTTTCATCGAAGTATTTTTACCTTCTCGATATACTTGAAGATGTAGAAATTACCGGTTTAAAATTTTTATTATTAAATTTAATGATTTGTATTATAGGTGCTCAATTTAACTGACTATAACTTCAAACAGTAACAATACTTTTTGGATCTATGGCTTTTGTTAAACTCACAAAAGATATCAGAATAAAGATATCACCATCATATCTATATGAATAAATATCTACCTACTAGCTAGACTTAACATTAAAAGGACATCTCTTGTATTTCGCCAATCTATGACTTATATTCATAGTGGTCATAAATAGTTTAGATAAATTAATATATTTAAATATTGGGAGTATTACTCTGTGATGTATCACAATAAGAGTATTAATAATATAATACTTAGTGCTAAGTCCAAGATACATAGATTATTACTAGGGAAACCCAAATATGCAAGAGGAAAAGCCAAAAATATACGCATAAATATGCAAATCATTTAGTCAAAATATGTACATAAATGTTGTAAATATGCAAATAAAAAAATACTTATAATATATAAATTTATTGATTCACTTAAAAATAAACAGATATTTTTATTTATTTTATTTATTTATAATTTTTCTACCTACTGAACTAAACCTAAATATGCATTTATTACACAAAGCAGAGGTTGTCGTTAGTTGTAAAAACAGTAAACAACTAAATGTTTCTCGAAATTCTCTATTAATAGTTATTTACGATACAAGTGTTAAAAGTGCGATTTTATTTCACGAGTAAAAGTTTGCGACACGAGCATTAGCGAGTGTCGCAATTTACGATTGAAATAAAATAGCATTTTTAACATGTGTATCGTACAATATTTTTTCTACAAACACATTTTTTATTATAAAATATAAAGAAACTCCACTGACCAAATTTGATAGTTCATGAATACGTTTTGACACAACTGGACGCAGCCGTTAAATTACGTCAAATTAAGTCACAATTCATACAAAAGATGAGTTCGTATTTTAATAAAGAAAATGAAGTAATAGCGAGAATAATAATTCTGAAAGTACTGCAACACAGGAAATAAATATCTCGAATTACACAAACTGTACATTTAATATTAATTATCCAAGAAATATGTAATTTTCAATCATTTTAATATATGTTGTCATTTTTGACACACTGTCATGTCAATTTACTTTTAACACTAGTGTTGAAAGTACTACTTTTAACACGCTACGCTATAAAATCGCATTTTTAATTGAAGTTAGCCGTGTCAAAATGTCAACTTTTAACGGTGTTTGTAGAAAAAAAATTTTGTCTCCTGTCTGAATATACAAAATTATAAACGGAAAAACTCTTTTCCAGATTCATTATGTATGTTATATTATATATTGTCGTATTGCTATCAGTTCCAAATTAAATAAGTTTGAATGCGTATTCACGTAACCTTGATGAGATTTAATCCTAAATAAATATAGAACTCTAACTACACACATAACTAAACCTCAAGACTTAACAAGAAGGACATAATGTGACAAAGTATCTCATATCTCCAACTGTGACAATCGATAAACTTTAAACGAACACTGGATAAACAGATGCTATATATAGTAGGCTTACCGTCCACTTTGCAGAATGTTCTCTAAATTAACTAACTCATCCAGAAACATATTTCAATTAGGAATAACGGATAAATTTCTCGCAATGCAGATTTTGATTGCCCTTGTGAAAACAAAAACATGTATGTATACATAAACTATAACACCACTACATGATATTTTGGACCGTATAGTTATTTTGTTTAGAATTGCTTTTCTAACAGGTAGAAACGCAAACTTTCATAGAAATAAAGACTATCAGGTATCATAGAGACTACTGCAACTATAAAAATATATGTGGCAGTTAAATTAGAAAAAGAACATTATTATTATTATAATCTATAAGCTTGTTTACCCCTAGGGTGTCAAGCTATTTACATTTTGCTTATATAACTATTCCTGATATATAAATCTTGCCCATTCCTTTTTGTTTCTCGCTATTCTCTTCCCTTCGTACAATGTTACTCCTCTTTTCTTTAAATTTTCCACTATGACATTGTCCCACGTTTTTTGTGGTCTTCCTCTTGTTTTCTTCTGCGTTGTTCTTGCTAGCCATACTCTTTTAGTCTGTCTTTCTTCTTCCATTCTTACTACATGACCGAACCACCTTAGTTGTTGTTTTGCGATTTCTTCCATTATGGGTTGTACATTTAATTCTCGTCTTATTACTTCATTTCTTATTTTGTCCCTTCTACTAACTCCTTTCACCGCTCTTAGGTATTTCATTTCTACGGCTTGTAGTCTGCTCTTCATATGCTTATTAAGTATCCAGCTTTCGCATCCGTACGTTGTTATTGGTTTGAACAATGCGTTATATACTGTGATTTTTGTTTTCTTCGTTATTTCCTTCTTTCTTATAAATGTGTTGTTTAGTGCACAATATTGTTTTGTTGCATTTTCTATTCTGCTGTTTATTTCCATATCTTCTTTTCCGTATTTATGTATGTTTATTCCGAGGTACTTGAATGTGTCTGTTTGTTCCATGTTTCTTCCTTCTATTTCAATTTTTACTTTTAAATCATTTCTCCCTATTGTCATCACTTTTGTTTTATCAATGTTTATTTTTAGATTCCTCTTTTTTAGTGCTATATTCCATGTGTTTAGGTTTTCTTGTAAGTCTCTTTCGTTCTTTGCGTATATTATTATGTCATCAGCGAAGACACATTCTGCTATTTCAACCCTCTCCATATTCTTATACTCTACTTGTAGTTTCTTTGTTATTCCCCTTATTTCTTTTAGTACATCATCTAGTATTATGTTAAATAGTACGGGGCTGAGCACCCCTCCTTGTCTCAGTCCTTCTTTGGTTATGAACTCTTCGGACTTCCTATTTTCAGTTCCCACATAATTTCTAGTTTTCTGGTATATGGTTCTTATAGCTTTTATGAGTTTTTCGCCTATTCCTCTTTTTTTTAAGGCTTTTCCAAACTTCTTCTCTTGGAATACTATCAAAAGCTTTTTCTATGTCTATAAAGGCCGCATATATAGTCTTATTTCGGTTTTTTTCTATCAGTTGTTTCATAGTGAAAATGTGATCGTGCACTCCTCTGCCTTTCTGAAATCCGCTTTGCGGTTCTTCTAGTTGGTGATCAATTAATATTTTTAATCTCTTTTCTAGGATTCTCTCATATATTTTTAGCATTACACTGAGTAGTGTAATTCCTCTATAATTGTTACACTCTTTATTGTCACCTTTTTTGTGGATGGGTAGTATTATGCCTACTTCGCAGTCCTTTGGTATATTTTGTTCATTCCAAATCCTATTAAACAATTTCTCTAGGACTTCTATGCCGTTTTCCTTCATATTTTTTATCATTTCCGCTGTTATACCGTCATGTCCTGCCGCCTTGCCTCGTTTTAACTTCCTTATAGCTTCCATTATTTCTTCCTTCTTGATCGGTCCCTCGCCTCCCCTCTCCCCACTTTCTATGTTTTCTTCGCTCAGCTCTATTTCGTATATTAAGTTTATTCGTTCTGTGTTAAGCATTCCCTCGAAATATTCTTTCCATCTTTTCATTATATTATCTTCGTCTTCTAAAATTCTCCCGTTTTCTGCTTTTATGTATCTAATTTTGTTTTGTTTACCTTTTCTTAGTGTCTTCAATATTTTATAGAATAACTTTTGGATACCTTTACTGTCTTGTTCCATCCTTTCCCCAAATTCTTCCCAAGCTTGTTGTTTCGCTTCTTTCACCATCCCCTTCACTTTTAACCTTTGTTCCTTGTACTTGTCGAAATTATCTTTGTTCTTTTCACTAAGATAATTTTTCCATTTGTCTTTCTTCATCTTTACTTCCCTTTTAATTTCCTCATTCCACCATCTTGTTTGTTTTTTGTTTTTGTCTGTTTTGCTGCTTCCACACGTTTCTTTAGCTATTTTCATTATTGAATCTTTAATTATTTTCCACATGTCTTCCACCTCCACGTTGTTTAAACTCTCTTTGCTTTTTATCATTTCTGCCTATATTTTTTCTATATATATATTTGCTATCACCTCTTCTCTGAGTTTATATGTTCTTATTACTTCTTTTACTGTGTTACTTTTAGATTTACTATTTGTCTTGTACATTTCTGTTTGTTTCTGGTCTTTTATTTCTATTTTTATTTTTGATAGCACTATGTAGTGGTCGGAATATATTTCACAGCCTCTTCTTACTTTTGTATCTATTATTTCTCTTCTATATGGTTTGTTAATTATGACATAATCTATTATTGATCTTTCCTTCCTACTTACTATTTCTCTAGTATATTTATGTATATTGTTGTGTGTGAAGAAGGTGTTTGTAACTATTAAATTGTTCAGAATGCAGAATTCTATTAATCTTCGTCCATTATTGTTTCTGACATTTTCTCCGTTTATACCTATTACATTTCCTGTTTCATCATCTTTCTTGCCTACTCTTCCATTTAGGTCTCCTATTATTAATAATCTTCCTTCACTTTCTTCTGCCACCTCTGTTAGTTGATCCCAAAATTCATCCTAGAAAAAGAACATACACAGGAAAAAGTTTCTGAATTTTTCTAAAATTAAATTAAATTAGGTAAATATTTTCTCTTTTTTAATCGTTGCGGGGATATAAACTAATTTATGTATTTCTTATGAAAAGTGAAACAGAAATTTAGATATTGGTGTATAAATCACTTTTATGACAAAGAAAAAGTCATAATTTATACATTAATATCGAAATTTTTCAACCGGTCTAGAGCTGCAGGAGTTGCTGCGCTCAGCTCGTGGATGCCACCAAGAAAAATTCTTCTAGGGCAGTTATTTATTATGTGGACCACAGTTTGTTCCACATTTCCGCAGTCGTAAAGGCTAGTATCTGCTAGTTTCTATATACTGCATTGAGTTGCACCTATTGTGGCCTGTTCGGACCTATTTAATTGAGACCATTGCCTACGTGGGAGGGTTACGCCCGGCAGAGGTTCTGAATGATTAGAAATTAAATCTCTATTTTTCAATTCAGGGTGTTGTTCGAGGTAGGCTATCAAGTAGCCGTTCACATTGATGGAATGCTGAACTTCCGTATCCAGCCAAATCGGTCTTTTATATTTCAGTCGGGTCTTGGAGACGCTCTGCAAATCACTGTGTACGGGAAGATCAATGTTGTTGGAAATATTAGCCCACTAATTCTATGCTGCAACCAGACGTCTGATATATTCGCTCTCCCCATGAATCGTTGGCATGTTTATATAATATATTATTGCGGGTCTTCGCCTTTTGACTAGTTTTATAAAGATGCTGCTTGAATGTCAGAGACCGGTCTAACGAAACGCCCAGATATTTAGAGTGGGGGCTGTGGTTGGTCCGACTACCACTAAATTCAACATTCAGCTCTCTGTCGGCTTCCTTGTTGCACAAACGAAAGGCACATGATTCGAATTTTGAAGGGTTGTAAGCGCCATTTATTTTAATATTCGTCTAAAGCTTGCAGATTTTCAGGAAGTTGTAATTCATCATTTTCTAAATTCTTGGTTTGGAAGCATAAAGCCAAGTCATCTGCATATAGAAATTTTATTGATTTTGTAGGTGGGAGATTATTGGTGTAAATGTTGCACATTAGGGGAGCCAGAGCCAATCCTTGAGAAAGGCCAGTTTTCAAGGTTTTGTCATTACTAGTTCGATTGATTAGCCAAACTACGATTCCGCGATTGGTCACCATATTCCGAGTAAGTTTGCGTAATTTAGCATATAGGATGATTTTTTGGAATTTAAAAATCATTCCATTCTTGTGTGTCATAAGCACTGGAGAGACGCAATTAGATCTATACAAAAATCGGACGGGAGGTGTAACCAGTACCGTGGAAGAGACTTTAGAATATCTTCTGGGGGTACACTTTCCAGGTTCGGAGCATATGGATGATTGTGATACCAATCAAGTTGTCACCTCTTGGAAGGCGACTAGGAATGATTGGGAGATATCAAACGAGATCTTCAAGCCCCATTTAATTTGATGGGCGATAGGATCGTTTGAACCATATAAATCCGCAGGACCAGACGGAGTGTTTCCCAAGCTCCTTCAAGAGGGAATTGGGGAAATTATGGATCCTCTATTGAAGATATTCAGGTCTATCCATGCGATGGGTTATATCCCTAGGGCATGGAGAGAAACTAGGGTAGTATTTATTCCGAAGCCCGGAAAAGGAACATATACTCACACTAAATCATTTAGACCAATTAGTCATACCTCTTTTATGTTGAAGACTATGGAAAAAATGATTTATTTAAATATTAAAGAAGGGGCTCTGGATAGATCTCCTCTACACCCACTGCAATGGGCATACCAGATGGGAACATCAGGTAAGGGTGCCCTGCATAGCCTGGTGAGAGGGCTCGAAAGGAGCCTACACTACAAGGAAATTGCACTTGTAGTCTTCTTAGACATTGAGGGAGCTTTCGATAATACCTCGACGTCTTCTATTATTCGATCTTTAAGAGATCGAAAAATAAAAAGCACAACATGCAACTGAGTTCATAACATGCTGCGTAGCAGAGTAGTTCATGCCCAAATGCAGAACAAAACGATCAGGACATTAAATGACCAGGGAATATGGACGCAGGGGTTCGCCGATGACATTGTCATAGTGTCCCAGGGGAAATTCCCGGTGATAGTGGCGAGCATCATGCGAAATCCTCTGCGAATTGTGGAAAGATGGTGCCTTGAGGAGGGATTAACTGTCAATCCTCAAAAAAACAAGTTGGTAGCCTTTACCAACATGAGAAAACTAAATGACCTGGGTAGCGTAAGGCTGTTAGGACAAGAGTTAGAACTAACCAATGAAGTGAAGTATCTAGGCATAGCACTTGATGCGAAACTGAATTGGAGCAGACACCTAGTCAAAGTGGCAGACAGGGCGGCGCAGCTCTTCTGGAGATGCAGAAGAGCTGTTGGCAAGACCAGGGGACTAAAACCAAATGTGGTACACTGGTTGTACACAGTAGTAATAAGACCAACGATTACCTATGGAGCAGTTGTCTGGTGGAGGAGGATGGAGCGGACATCGTCGGTGGGGCTCCTCACGACTCTCCAGCGACAGGTTCTGTTGGGAATCACGGGAGCTATGAACAGCACGGGAATCGCTTCCATGGAGGCCATCGTGGGTCTCCCTCCGCTGGAACCATTTGTAAAGGCGGAGGCAATGGCTGCGATACTGAGGCTGAAGGCCAATCACGTATGGTGTCGTAATAAGGTTATAGGGAGCCATACAGATATCACAAGAACTATACTGGAAGAGCCGATATTTTAAATGCCGGCGGACAGTATGGCACCTGAAATTATGTTTACAGCTTAGCTGAACATATTTATACCGACCAAGGAACAGGCAAAAAGTCGCTCGATCGATTGTGGTGCCGGCACCTGGTACACTGATGGATCACAATCTAGTCAGGAGGCAGGTGCAGGCATAAGCGGAATGTGCCCTGGAAAGAAGACATCGATATATCTGGGGAAACATGCTACTGTTTTACAGGCCGAATTGTTTGCAGTCGCAGCCTTCGCCGAGGAAATTCGGGAAGCCGGCTGCGCAAACAAAAAAATTAACATAATGACTGATAGTCAGGCGGTTATTAAAGCCATTATGAACCCATCTACCAGGTCTAAGCTGGTGAAATATTGTAAACAGGTCCTCAATAAACTGGCACAAGACAATACAGTCTCGCTGATATGGGTGCCAGGACATGAGGGAATTAAAGGCAATGAAATAGCCGACGAACTGGCTAAAGAAGGTACTAGTAGGAACACTACTAAGGGAGCTGGACGGAAAGTTTTCAGCCAACCTAATTCGTACTAACAAAAAAGAAATTAAAATAATTGCCGGGTTAATAACCGGACATTGTCCTTTAAGGAAGCATCTGTACGAGATGTGAAAAACTGGAGGAAACTAGCCTTCATATGAGGAACTGAAGGAACTCAGACAGAAATATTTCGGAAGAGATCTGTTGGATCCTTCGAGTGTTCTCAAGCTTCCCCTGAGGAGGATAGTGGCTTTTATCGAGGACACAAGACTAACAGAGTGGAACTGAGAGATCTATTGGGGATAGTACAAAGAGCAGTGTGCTCAAGTGCCTGGACGTGCTGGCGTCCAACCCAAAACATAAGAAGAAGAAGAAGCACTGGAGAGATCGACAAAAGCAGTGGAAGTTTTCAGACCTTTCTGAAAACCTGTTTCAATGTGCGCTGTTAACGCCAAGGCTTGGTCGCAGCAGTTCTTTCACGTTCTGAAACCAGCTTGCTTCTTATTAATAATCTTGTCGACAGTGGGCGCTATTTTATTGCAGATGAATGTAACTAATTGTTGGTAATTGACGATATGTATAGAACACCATGTGATCTTACAACCTTGTATTCCACATTAGGTATATGAACAAAGAGGTCACATGTACGCCATTGAGGTGCAGAACCTAGTAATATTCCTCCATCTCGTCTGGTCTTGAGTTTATCTTTTTTCAACATTTGACTCTCTTTTCGACTAGATCCCTTAGAGCCGCGTCGTTCCATCTTTTCTTGGGTATTTCCTTTTTTCGTTTTCCAGCTCTATTTATTAATTTCTTTGGAACTCTGTTGTTAGGCGTTCCCCCTAGTTGGTGTAACCATTCGAACTTCCCACATATCTGTTCTGTCTTGTTCTTCCTGGTTGAGAATCTATTCTTCGCTACTATACATCGCAGTTGATCTGGTGACTGTTCTGTATAGATGTAGTTTTGCCTTTCTATATTCTTCTTTTGATTTCATTATTTTATTTTTCTTCCTCATTTTCCTGCACGGTAGTAATTATGCCCAAACAAAACTTTTAACCCGCTAAAATGTTAAGCTCTTTGTTCTATTTAAGTCAATAGTTCAGTGTTCTTTCTCCTCAAGTCTTTCCGACAATCTGAAATTCGCGTACTTTGATTTATTTTCGTTTAAAGTTCCTGTTTAGGTTGCTATAATAAGTACCAATATGCTTATTTATTATAGCAGCTTATAATAAATTAGCTAATTTGAACTAGCCATTGCTTTCTTATGTCTGATATTGCTATATCGTACGTATAGGCTAGGATTTGGTTTGTCCTTGTTTTCTGATCTACAAGATGTTTATGCAACTTCTTTTTATTACCCATTCTAACAACATGTTAAACATCGTAGTCCACGGTGTCTACTCAAGAATATTATAAAGAATTATTTGTATGTACTAATTCTGAAAAATGTACAAAAATGACTAGGGATAACAGCATGTTTAGTTATATTAGTGATACAGACTAATACTTTTCTGATTTTGTCTTGTCATATTTAACAATATTAACATAAATTTACATATATAATAAATAGGAATCGCTAATTAAACACCTCGATATAGACTTTTATAATCTCAAGAATCTTGGAAATGACAAAAGAAACAATAACAATAAATTACATCATAGAACTTGTTGAAAATACCGTTATATGATGTATAACAATACCGCAACATCAGCCGCATACCACGAGTTCATACCCTCAGATATGTGGGCGGAGTAAAATGTTTCCTGGCTACAGACCGCGAAAGTGCGAGATAACTTGACGCCGTAATAATAATAATCTTTTATTTCAACAGAAATAATTTCTTTCTCCTTACATACAAAAGTACGACAATAAAATGTCTTGGATGGAAAATGCTTACACCCCAACCATATTGTAAAAAAATCTGTGACAGGAATGTGCCTAATCTAACGAGCCATCGAAAAAATTCATAATTGGAGTAGACTGTGAAATTGGGTTGGTACTTTAACCACTTCCACATAGTGACACATTACTTCATGCTTGACAGTTTCATTTGGTATCACTGTAAAAAAAGGTTATTGCATTGAAATGATACTACAACAAAAAAGAAAACAAATAATTTATTTAATATCGAAATCATAATCAAAATTTACATATAGCTACAGAAGTTGTTGAAAATGTTGTCCATTTACATCTAAACACAAACAATTTTCTTAATAAGAGTTTTGATAAATTTGACATAAACTTATAGTTTCAATGTCAAATAATAAATGTCATTATGTGGAAGTGTTTAAAGTATCAACCCAATTTCACAGTTTACTCCAATTATGAATTTTTTCGATGGCTCGTTATCTTAACACTAATATTGTATTGCTTCTACGTGATCTTTGCAAGCTAATACAATATGCAGTAAGACTTATACATTTAATCGTGAATAAAGATATAACAAAAAACATAAATAATATGAATACTAGCTGAAAATTATCATTCATATTTAAAAAGAAAGTACACAATTAGAGATCCTAATGCCTTGGGTTTCAAGGAAAGGATAGGAAATAGGAATAGAGTTGTAGAGCTGATAGATGTTATATGTAAAAAACTCTAGAAAGAGTCAATCTATTTTTAGGGGGTCTAATTAAGTTTGTGTTGCGAAGATTTATGTTATGCACATATTATTTTTGCTGTTATATACGATGGCGTAAAGTGATGATTTTATAGTGGGATAAAACTTGAAGCTTTCTTCTGTTAACCATTATATTTAACCACTGTCACAACAGAAGTTTGTGTTAAATAGGATTAATTCTACGTATACCATACACACATTCTGAACTTGCTGTATGCGAATTTGTTGAGCATTATCCGAGCAAGGGCCGTAGACTGTGGACGCATAATTAAATTGTGACCGGGCAAAACTTTAGCATAACATGATTTTATTACGAATGTCAATCATTGCCTATCTAACGAGCCATCGAAAAAATTCATAATTGGAGTAGACTGTGAAATTGGGTTGGTACTTTAACCACTTCCACATAGTGACACATTACTTCATGCTTGACAGTTTCATTTGGTATCACTGTAAAAAAAGGTTATTGCATTGAAATGATACTACAACAAAAAGGAAAACAAATAATTTATTTAATATCGAAATCATAATCAAAATTTACATATAGCTACAGAAGTTGTTGAAAATGTTGTCCATTTACATCTAAACACAAACAATTTTCTTAATAAGAGTTTTGATAAATTTGACATAAACTTATAGTTTCAATGTCAAATAATAAATGGCATTATGTGGAAGTGTTTAAAGTATCAACCCAATTTCACAGTTTACTCCAATTATGAATTTTTTCGATGGCTCGTTATCTTAACACTAATATTGTATTGCTTCTACGTGATCTTTGCAAGCTAATACAATATGCAGTAAGACTTATACATTTAATCGTGAATAAAGATATAACAAAAAACATAAATAATATGAATACTAGCTGAAAATTATCATTCATATTTAAAAAGAAAGTACACAATTAGAGATCCTAATGCCTTGGGTTTCAAGGAAAGGATAGGAAATAGGAATAGAGTTGTAGAGCTGATAGATGTTATATGTAAAAAACTCTAGAAAGAGTCAATCTATTTTTAGGGGGTCTAATTAAGTTTGTGTTGCGAAGATTTATGTTATGCACATAGTATTTTTGCTGTTATATACGATGGCGTAAAGTGATGATTTTATAGTGGGATAAAACTTGAAGCTTTCTTCTGTTAACCATTATATTTAACCACTGTCACAAGAGAAGTTTGTGTTAAATAGGATTAATTCTACGTATACTATACACACATTCTGAACTTGCTGTATGCGAATTTGTTGAGCATTATCCGAGCAAGGGCCGTAGACTGTGGACGCATAATTAAATTGTGACCGGGCAAAACTTTAGCATAACATGGTTTTATTACGAATGTCAATCATTGATCGATAAGAATACAATGTTTTTAGATTGGCATAGAGTAACTTATGATAATTCTTGAACAATGTTCCTAATCTGAAAGTATTATTTCACCTGCTGATAGCCTAGTGATAACGGACTGGCCCTTTATGCCGGCGGTTCTGCGTTCGGATCCGGGGATCGGGCTGTACGAAACGGATTGCTTGATCTTCTCATTTAAGATAAATGCCGACAGCCAAACATCTTAAGCTCCACAAACACTCGCGGAATAGTAACCCATGACCTGCCAATGCCCTCTGTAGTTAGCATAAAGCTGTTCGGGGATGATAAGGTGTGAATTGTTATTATTACTATTATCCTTATTAACAATAATCAAACCCCACTTCTTGTGAATCAACCAACAACACTTTTGTATCATTTAATTTAATTCTAATTTATTCCTTCATGCACTGAATTAATGCGACGTTATCTAACAAAACAGAAGTGATTTTTCAGAATTGATTGTTGGTACATGACTCTGAGAAAATAAACTGTATGCGTTCTAATTCTTGATTGACCCTATCAAGAGCCATTTGAACATCTCTTTTCGGCGAAAGTTGAGTAGAGCTGCGTATCATCAGTACACATTTGCATCTGACCGTGCCTGACACATTTGTGTAAATATGAATGGATAAAAACCAAGGACCAAGAATGTGCTACATCCTTCGTTGCACGAGAGGCACGAGAGGCCGATGACTCATCGCTAACGGGCGTACTATTGAAAATTTGTAATTTGTAATTTTGTAAACTTTCGAAATTCCCTGCAAAAAAACTAGTAGCTTCCAACCATGTTCCCCATCTAGTTATTATTGGAGAGAGAGGCAGTGACAAAGATGGAAGTTTTTCCCTGTAAAGAGCCACTCTCAATTGTGCTTTTCTGAAACCTTTTTTAAAAGCGGATGCAAGTCTATCAACTTCTGGAAAGGTGTCTCTGATATATTCACAGATTCTGTGGAGACCATGTGCTACACAAGTAAGATGCAGTATATTTGGATATGTTTCCTTTAATAGCCTGTCTCTTTTTAACATATACATAGCACTGTCACTAACGAATAAAAGCATTTTTTCTTTGTACCTGTCGTCCGAATGAAGTATTTAGTGCATATTATCGTAAATGATTTTAGCTACTCTTTCCGAATCAACTGTATTTATAACTTTTGTTGCTGTTACATATGCGCTACATGGAATAGTTGGATGTAGTACACCAGCTATAACATTTACCACACAGCGTCCTAATATAACGACAGTTTCGTCGGCACTTATCCATAGCCACCGATTTTAAATATGGCTTCTAATGCGTTCTACTGCTTTTGTGTAGCACTTAGAAACATAATATATGCGTAAGGTTGATTCATCAGGAACATTTCGACCAGTTCGACCGGGTGGGATTGATAAGTTTATTTAATGGGATACTTGCCGCCATTAAAGTTTCACAGAGTTCTTAGTTAAAATTGTCAGATTCCAACCGATCTAATTTCTGTGTATGTGTTTGCTATGCTAAGCGACGTTTTACGGGCGATTTCTTTGAATTTTTTAAGGATATTTTACAGATTTTGCAATAAATTTCGGAAACACTGGCAATGGACATACAATTAGTTTGACCCTTAATCCAACTCGCCATTGTTTCATGATGCCATTCTCGATGTTGTTCCATATAATATCTGAAAAAGTAACGGAAACAATGTTGTAGATCTAAGTAAATGAAAATTAAAAATGTATGTGTAAGTTATTGAAACTTAACGAAATTCACTGGATACTTAAGCCAAAATAATTGGGAGAAGTAGATTCGATGAACCGATATTAAATAGGATATATTACAAAAATTACGAAGTATGTAATTATGTAATTAACAGTTAAAACAATGAAAAAAGAACCTAACTCACCGTACTTTATTTATCTTACGAAACTAATAAATAAAATAAATTATAAGAATCATCATGCTTCTATGTACGCCCATGAAGAAAGGAATTTAACTGTAATATTGATGTAATTGCGTCACAATTCAACGACAAAAAACGGTGTGCGGTTAACCGAATGAATAGTGCTCTTCAATAAGTGCGTGTTGTACTTAGCGATGTTATAGACTCCCGTACATAGTACATGGTAATTTCGACCTCTTGTTTCCAGTCTTACCGATGACACATCATCACCTAACTCCACGCATTTATATATTTTGGAGAGGTACGAATGTGTTCAGCAGTGGCCCAAAGCGTCACTCCTGAAAACAGGATGACCTAAAATAGACAATAGAATGTCATAGTTAACAATATCGAATGCCTAGTATAATCCAGAATAACCAACAAAGACAGAGTTAAAGTTGAAGTCACACTATTACTTGTCAGGGTACTGAATTACAATTCTGGAGGTATCGAATTTAAACTCTGAATGAAGACCTGCTGGGTAAATTACTCAGTTACAATAAATTATAATTGCATTCAATAAAATCAAAAGGAAAATAACATGACACTTAATGTACAATGTTTATCACGTATTCTTGTATCTTAAATATATAATACGTTTACTGTGGGATAATAAGAACGCGCTAACTTTTCGCTTCGTTGGTCGAAATTCTTGCATCATTATTGCGCATAATTTTGAAATAAATATGAGGCTTATAAAGTAAATTAATTAAGTTATATATTTACCAATATCTGAAAAAAATGAACATTTATATAAAAAATTAAAAACCAAATACAATTCTGGTCTGAAAATGTTTATTAATTGCATAATGAAGGTTGGTTTTGCGTTAGCATCAAAGTTCTTATATAAAATAAGTCTTATTATTAAAACAGTTGCTCATTTAGGGTTATTTCAAAAGTTAAAAAATAATGAAGTAAATATATTAAACGAATTCTCATTACATTCTGATATGTGATACATTTAAAAAATATCGTGAAAATTTAAACGAGAAATGTTACTTTTTGAGGTCATTGAAATAAGAGAGGAAACATGCTTCTCAGTAAAATCGCTTTGAGTACGGTTACGTTACACAAATTGTTAAGATTGTTAGTATTGCATGTATAGTTCTTCAAACTGATGTACATACTATTCGCGCTTGTTCTAATGAAAATTAGTGGGCAATATCTCTTTTTTTAGTATGAAATATTAGGTTGTGTTAGTAATCTATGCTTTTGTGTTTCCAGTTTTAAATTTTAATTATATTTTAATTATTACAAAAATGGTAATTGTATTTACTTCTGCCATAAATAAATGTTATTCATAGCAATAAAGTTAAAAAAGTTTCTACATTTAAAATAATTTTGGCATGGGTTGATAAAATATTTTAGTTGAATGTTAAAAAACTTTTTTTGGGAAATATGAATAGTTTTCACAACTTTTTGTTGAACGATTTTTTAATCGTATACAGGGTGATAAAAAATTGGAGCTTTATTTTTAATTAAAAATAGAAGACAAAAAATATTGAACTTACTGCAAATGAAAACTAATGGGTAGTATTAAGTTTCACTTTACATGTAAATGTCGCGTAATGTGTTGCGTTAATTTCTACATTTCGACAAACTAAGTTTATATCGGTGTGCGGAACGCTACACGTCGCGATGCTACCTTCCTGGTTGTTAGGGTAATGAAAAATTTGTGAAAAATCACATCTATCCCGGAATGTGTGGATGCATTTCGCTCAGCATCGAACTCTAATAAGAGCGAAATGCATCCACATATTCCGGGATAGATGTGACTTTTTACAAACTTTTCATTATCTTACACACGAAACAATGACAAATGAAATAAAATTGTCGTAACAGTTGTAAAGCAACAGCGATATTCACAGTTATGCTACCAATACAGAAGCACACCCTAGAGCAAATGTTTGAAGAAAGAAGCGACTCCTACTTGCATATAAGCTTGTGCTCGCTGAATCCACGAATTATAACACGTTCGGATATCTTGCCTGATTATTGTGTCTGCAGCATTTTGAAGACGTATGGTCAATAATTGAATGTTTTCAATTTCATTATCGTTATTGTACACCAAATTTTTCATATGTTATCATACATAAAAGTCCATCGGGTTCAAGTCGGGTGATCTAGGTAGTCATGCAATAGGCCCACTTCTACTTATCCTTCACCTTCACCAAACGTATTATTTAAATGTTCACGCACTTCGTAACCGTAATGAGTAAAGACGGCAGACTATGTGCCCGAACAGTAGCGTGATGTGGAGGGATCGAGTAGAGGCGTACGACGATCAATTCAGTTGCCGTTCAGACGTTGTAAGCGATACATTGTTAACACAATCGTGTTGAAAATGTCGGGAGTGCGTAGAAACAATGCATCGACTCGGTTGCATGCTAACGTAGTACAGAAATTTTTACATCGGTTTCCCGATTTAATATATGACGGTACCGTAGTGAAATGTTTAGTTTGTGAAACAACTTTATTAACTTGGAAAGCAAGTCAGTGCCAAAGACATATAAATAGTGACAAACATAAATCGAATAATAGTGGACGCAGATTATATAATAAATTTGTGTGTGATTTAACAATGATGTTAATTGCGACCAATATACCAATGCAGAAAGTGGAACACCCAATGTTTCGTCGGTTTTGGAAGAAATACAATCCTACGTGGAAATTACCAGCAAGAAGTACGCTACGGAATTACGTACCGTCAGTGCTTGAGAGAATTGTAAATTGTACGAAAAATACGGTAAAAAAAAATTCCTGTGGTTAACAATAGACGAAACTACAGATATTAAAAAACAGTCCATCCTAGCCATTCTAGTACGGACGCTGACTCCGCAAGGACCTTCTCCTCCTTATTTACTAACCTGTAAACGAATGCAAGGGTGTACTGCCAGAGCGATATATGATGTATCGTATTAATAGAAACACTACACAAATTTGAGATTTTACCGAAGCAAGTGTTAATGTTAGTTACCGATGCTGCCAAGGTTATGTGTTCCACGGCAAACTTACTCAAAACGATTCAACCAAACCTGCTGCATGTCACATGTTTCTTCACGCTTTACACCTTGTAACAAACACTATACGTACAACTTATCCTGATGTGGATCAAACGAAAGCGGTTTTTCTAAAATCTCCGAAACGGATTCGGCTATTTCATTCGCTGTGTCCTGATATACCCGACCCGCCGCAACCAATTCTTATACGATGGGGTACTTGGTTAGAAGCAGCATTTTATTATTATAAATATTTAAAAAAAATTAAATCAGTGATTTTACAACTAGATGCCAAAGAAGCAGCTGCAATACGGCTCAGCCAGGTTCAATTTAACAATCCTCAAGTTTCAGCAAATTTAAAAATTTTTTACTACAGTTACGTTCCAATACTGAACGCAATAAAAAATTTACAGAACACTGCGCTGTCCTTATCGGACTCATTAGCAATTATTGACCGCGTAAAACTAGTGCTGCATATCCTTGAAGATGAAAAAAGTGATTGTGTCCGTGAAAAATTTAACAGTGTATTAGATAAAAATGTAGATTTTACAAAATTAGGGCAACTTTTTACCAATACTGAAGATCCGTTGTACAGATACAAAGAGCGCTTTAACTATGCAAATATAACATCTCTCAACGTCGAACAATCCTTCTCTGTATATAAACATATATATATATATATATATATATATATATATATATATATATATATATACGTCGCTACGTACGAACCTTTCCGAGACTAATACAGAAACATATATTATGGTGCAGTTTTTTCATCGCACACATCCGCATTTTTTTGCAACAATGTAAACATGTTGGGTAAGTTATTTATGTTTTTTCTTAACGTTTTGTATAGGGATTCGATATATTTATTTTTAAGTAAGCGCACTGTTATTCTGCTAAACTCTCCACGCAACGCCACTGCTGGGGCACATAGTCTGCCGTCTTTAGTAATGAGGTGCAGCACCATCATGCGAAGGCCACTTGTATTGACGCACGTTTAGAGGCACTATACGTCAGCCAGGCAAGATATCCGAGTGGGCGAGCACAAGTTTGTTTACAAGCAGGAGGCGGTAACTTCGAATATTTGCTCTAGGAGGTGTTCCCGAGTTGCTCACATAAGTGTCAATATCTCTGTTACTTTACAATTTTTATCACCATTTTTTTTTATTTGTCATTATTTTTGTGTACTATTTTCAGTTCAAAATGAAGCTCCAAGTTTTTTATCACTCTGTATTTATAAACTTATGCTATAGAAAAACATTTGAAAATATTAGTTCTATTTTTCACTATAATTTCCACTAATTTCAGTTGACTTATTAAAATGAGTAATAATTATTGTAAAAATCGTCCCCTCCAAATGTTTTCTCTTCAACATATTGTATTACCGCTGCTTTCAACTCATGTTGTCGTCCCCCAAGACGTTTCTTTAAATAAGAAATTAAATAATAGTCACTAGGTGTCATATCAGGATTATAGGGTGGATATTCGTGAATTGTGTGAAACTGCACCAGTATGAACGGACGGATTATCATTATTGTCATCAAATAATTTTTAGAATCATACAGTAAAATGCTCTAAGAGTTCCAAAATATTGTGACTGTAATCTTTCTTGTTGATTAAACGTCTTCGGCTTTTATGGGATGAAGTTCATCTGGTCGTCGCTATTCCTCTTTTCTTGGATAGGGAGGTATAATACAGAACTACTGTTTTATCTCCTGTTACAATAGACTACCAAAGTCGGCTTTGGAACGACTTCACGCATGTTTAAAAGCGAGAGTGCGCATTCAACATAACATTGACGTTGAGCAGTAGAAAGAAGTTGTGGTACCCATCCTGCGCTAAGTTTATCCATACCCAAATGGTCATGCATAATTCGACGAACACTTGTTTCAGAAATGTTAGACATTGCCGATAATTGCTTCACTTTTAAACGGCGATATTCAAGCATCAATTATTCAATTGCCCAACCGCTCATCATTTTGAAGAGATTCTTGCCCCAAAAGGAAACATTTTGCCCATTTTTTTGTTGTAGAATATGAAGGAAATAAATCATCATAAACACCGTCTAAATGTAGTTTAATTTGATAAGGCGTATTTCTCTCTTTTGTTAAACATTTAAATCGTTCATTCAGAATGAAAATAAATTATTTTAATATTAGATGAAGGCATGTGAAACATCGCTCTTTTCTTCCTCTTGGAAATAGTGCGCAATATTGTGGATATTTGTGATAAAATGAGAATTTTCTAATATATGTTAAATTACCTTTGTATTTTGTAAATTACCACCTACTTTATTCAAATGTTTACATGACCACCTTTTTTTCTAATAATACAAAATACGTCCCAGTGATTCTAATCAGATATTAATTAAACTTTAAATAGTTCAGTGGTTGCAACTGGTAATCTAAACAGTGCCTGTTATGAGAAGAGATTATTCATTTTGCTGGCGCTTAAAACGCGAGACCGCCTACTAGGAGATTTATGATGAAATAAAAAAAATACACATCACATTTTGGCAACCGATGCCTTGTCAGTTTACTGTTAGTGTTTGTCAAATTTGTGACAAAGCGTGTTTCGTAGCTAATTTTTTAAATTTTACCCTGCTACTAATTAAATGTAAATGGATAATTTTGATTATCGTGCAGTGATTAAGTATCTTTTAAAGAAAGGGATGTCCTTTACCGAAATCAATGGCGATATGCGAGGTACACTGGCTGAGGTTTGTTCTTTGTATACAACCGTTAGAAAATGGGAAATGAATTTAAACGTGTCAGGAGCAGCTTAGAAGATGATTCCCGCAGTGAACGGTGGAAATGGTGGATAAAGTCCATAATTTGCTGCTAAGTGACCGACGATTTAAAGCGCTAGAAATACCAGAGGGCTGTGGACATTTCAAAGAAACGGGTGCTTTATATTTGCACGAAGAACTCGATATGAGAAAGTTTTCGGCAAGATGGGTGCCGCTGACGACGGAACGAAGACGGGTTCGCTCTCAAATATCGATAAATAATTTAGAAATTTTTTAAATTTGTGCCATTTTTTTACTTGTGACGAAACATGGGTTCATTATTAAACACCTGAATCTAAACAACAGTCGAATATGTGGGCCAAACATGGAGAACCACCTCCAAAGAAATCCAAGATAATTTTAACGACGGGAAAGGTGATGGCATCGGTACTTTGGAATGCAAAAGGAATACTGTTGATAGACTATCTTCAAAAGAGCAAGAGCGTAAACCGTAAATTTTTTTCAAGACCATGTAAATGCTCAAAAGTACGTTTACGAAGTTTTAGAACCCATCATTTTACTATATATCTAAAGAATTTAATTGGAGTGAGAAACAGCAATTATTCAAATCTCCTCTCACATGTAATTGTCGCTAAACTTGTTGCGATTAATTCTACAATTTGACAAGGTATCTCCTGCCGAAGAACGTAGACGCAAACACGTCGCGACGCCAGCTATCCAACTGTACGGATAATTAACATTTGTATGAAAAAAACCACATCCGTCCAGAAACGTGCATATATCGATATTTCACTGTCGTTACAGGTCATCAGTACACGATATTCTGATCTAGACATGATTTTATTATTATACTTTCGTGTATATGTACGAATTATATTGAATTTAATTGGAGTGAGAAATAGCAATTATTCAAATCTCCTCTCACATGCAATTGTCGCTAAACTTGTTGCGTTTAATTCTACAATTTGACAAGGTATCTCCTGCCGAAGAACGTAGACGCAAACACGTCGCGACGTCAGCTATCCAACTGTACGGATAATTAACATTTGTATGAAAAAAACCACATCCGTCCAGAAACGTGCATATATCGATATTTCACTGTCGTTACAGATCATCAGTACACGATATTCTGACCTAGACATGATTTTATTATTATACTTTCGTGTATATGTACGAATTATATTGAATTTAATTGGAGTGAGAAATAGCAATTATTCAAATCTCCTCTCACATGCAATATCGATATATGCACGTTTCTGGACGGATGTGGTTTTTTTTCATACAAATGTTAATTATCCGTACAGTTGGATAGCTGACGTCGCGACGTGTTTGCGTCTACGTTCTTCGGCAGGAGATACCTTGTCAAATTGTAGAATTAAACGCAACAAGTTTAGCGACAATTGCATGTGAGAGGAGATTTGAATAATTGCTATTTCTCACTCCAATTAAATTCAATATAATTCGTACATATACACGAAAGTATAATAATAAAATCATGTCTAGGTCAGAATATCGTGTACTGATGATCTGTAACGACAGTGAAATATCGATATATGCACGTTTCTGGACGGATGTGGTTTTTTTTTTTCATACAAATGATATATCTAAAAGTTGAATAATTCCACGTTCTAGGAGGAGAACGATCGTCCTCATATTGTAGCTATTACATTACGATTCTTGCAAGCTGCGCGGCCGCCAGACCTAAGTTACGGATATGATATGTCGAAGGATTGATATGCTTACTACACCTCCAATGAACTTACAACAACTACATCAAGCCTTACAAAGTGGATGCTGTGTTGCCGAAAAAGTGTTTTTAAAAGGAAGTTTCGGTCGAGATAACGCACCAACCGCGTCTTGTATACGTAAATTTGTGATGAAAGTTCGAGAAATTGGCATGTTAATTGATAACACAAGCTATCCTTATTTTCGTCCAATCCGCTCAACCGATAATATTGCTGTTGTTGCCGATAGTGTGTACGTGCACACTATCGG
Organism: Melolontha melolontha; assembly: GCA_935421215.2. NCBI lineage: Eukaryota > Metazoa > Arthropoda > Insecta > Coleoptera > Scarabaeidae > Melolontha > Melolontha melolontha. The sequence continues at coordinate 132,961,477 of OW285236.1, forward strand.
CAAATCCGAGAACATTAACTCGCCGCAGATCACAGTAACTCAACATTAGCTGCACTAATCTGAGAAGAATTCTGCATAAAGACCTCGGCTTATTCGCTTAAAACATTCAATTATCTCAGAAATTGAAGATAAATGCCCGCTTCGTTATCGCTTCTCTGTATGGGCTTTGGAGCAGCTGGAAAATGACGGCGATTTTCTCAAAACAATAATCTTTTCGGATTAGGCGCATTTTCATCTCGGCGGCTACGTTAGCAAGCAAAATTGCTGTATTTGAGGCTCGGAAAACCCCCACGTAGTCGTAGAGAAGCCAATGTATCCTGAACGTGTGACTGTTTGGTGTAGTTTTTGGAGCTGCGGCATTTTTGGCCCATTTTTCTTCGAAAATGAAGATGGCAACAATGTTAGGCTAACGTAGAGCTACAGAGACATGCTGACCAATTTTTTTGGGACGCACATTGAAGAATTCGATGTGGACAAGCTTTGATTTCAGTAAGATGGCGCTACGTGCTACACAAGTCTTTCCACAATCGATATTTTGCGCATTAAATTTAATAATCGTGTAATCAGTCGTTTTGATGATGCCAGTTGGCCTCCACGGAGCTACGATTTGACATTGTTAGACTTTTTTGTGAGGTGCCGTTAAAAATAAATGTTATGCCGACTATCCAGAAACGATTCACGCACTTAAACACAATATTGTTCGCGATATTACTGAAATAGGGTCGGAAACCATCGGAAATGTGCTGCAAAATTGGGTTGACAAGGATGGTCTACTGCGGGGCCAGTCGAGGCAGCCATTTGAATGAAGTTATATGTCACAATTAATTGGAACGTTTACTCTTTCTAATAAACAAAAATCATTGAAAAATATTGAACGGTGTTTTTTCTTTAAAAAGAAACCAGCCCACCTCTTATTACTGGGTGATTTGGTTCTTTTTGTAACATACTATATGTTGTGTGTTTCTACTAGCATAAAAGTTAAAATAAAATTCGTATCATTTAGAAGGTTTAAAATATCCTTATTTTGTTCGAAATAGATATTTCTCGTCGCGTCTAGACAAATTGTGACGTTAGCAGCACATTTCACGTTTCGATGCTATTGTAAACAAGTATTCTTAACTCTGCATATAACGTTACAGATAAAGTGGAAGCCGTTGATATAATAATATTTATTTAAAAACAAAACATAATTAAAAAGGCCAAAAATACTTAAAACCTGTTACAAAGCGCAATTATCGACATATTTTACAAACGGGAGATGGTATGGGTTCATAGCCCTAATGAAAACATTTGATGTGCTCATAAACCGTCAAGTAAATGCGACAAACGTTGGGCAGGTAATTGAATTAATTAAAGTATGCATGATTACATGTATATATTTTTAAATAGTTATATTCGAGGTGTTATTTTACTTTCAAGGGATTGTTAAATGTTTTAGAAAATTAATTCGCAGAAAATATCGATTGCGTCACAAGTTGTCATAATTAGAGTGGACCAATCCGGAGCGAAAGCAGCGTCGTGACTAACGAATTGGTTCACGATTACTTAGTATGTTGTTCACGGTCATCGTGTGTACGTATAATAGCAGTAGGAAAGTGTATTCTGTGTATTTAATAGTGTTGCACAGCTATGTTCGATAGAAGACGCAAGAAATGAGTGTATTTTAAGTAAGTTTGAAAGTCACGCCTCTGCTTTCGCTCCGAATTTGTCCACTCTAGGCATAATATATCTAATTGTTCTTTAAAGGAATTGACCGATCTTATTATAAGTAATGTGCCTTCAAAAACTTTCCTCATTAGAGACGGCCATGCTTTTTTTAATGGTTGATGACAGTGCACGTAATCTGTCACAATCGTATAATTTTGATAGTTTGGTTATATCGTGTAAATGTGTGTAATGTAATAACTAGTACTTTAGTTTTTGAAAAAATATTTATTACATTAGTGAAAATTTAAAGAAAACAATACTAAAGCAGATGTTGGAAATGTTGACCATTACTTTGAACACTTCATGCTTTCAGAACCATTTATTAGGATTTCTTGGATTATGTCAGCACAAGAATTAACAATAGCATTACGGAGCTCTTCGATTGTGCGATGTCTGGTCTTGAAAACGGTATTATTTAAATATTGAAAAATAAAATAGTGTAAAATTGTCAAATCTGGAGATCTTAGAGGAAAATTAATAATTCTTGTATCGACAAGTTTTTGAGATTTGTGCGCTGATGCAATATTTGTTGGAAATATCATTTCGTAAGTTCATCATCATGAAGTTTATTAATAAATGGCTCTAATAATTCGTTTCGATATCTTTCAGCAGTTATGGTTTGATTAAAAAATATGGGCCCGATAATTCGTCTTCTTGAAATTTTTAGCCAGGCGCCTATTTTTTGTGGATGTAGCGTAGTTTACACAAATTCGTGAGGATTTTCTGCAGACCAAATTATCATATTTTGCTTGTTCAAATATCCTGAAAGATGGAATCAAGCCTTATCCGAAAAGAAGCATTTGTCGAGAATGTCGTTATTAATTGTATTATTCAAAAGCTATAGACAATACTGTGTTCTCGTAACAAAATCTACCTGTTTGAGTTCCGAAACTGCTTTTATATGGCAACAACGTTTAGTCCTTTTTTAAAAGTAGTAATGTTCCCACTGACAAATGAACTTGTGATAGTTTTGCGAATAATTTTTTGGGTGAGTTGTCTATTCGATGTCGGATACCCTTTATTCAATTTGCTGTTCGTTTTCTAGGTGCTCCACCGCCAGTTTTGCAAATTATTGCCCTTGTTTCACCAAATTTAATAACTCAAGCTTAAGTATGTTTTTGCAGCTGTCCGTAAGTAATTGGCAGATTAGGATACTGTTAGCAGAAATGGTGCAAGAACTGATTAGTGGAACCCAATCTCTATTTTCTAATTTTTGGCCAGTTCTATAGGTAGTAACTTTGAATAATAAATATTTTATGTTGTAACTCTAACATTATAATAAAATAATTTTAAAAATATAAGCGTTTATGATTTGAATTTGTGTATGACAACTGTTAAAATTTGAAGTTTTCTAAAGCTTCGCAGTAATCACTTTTGCACTAATCTTTGATTACTCAATTACAAAAAAGAGCCTACAAAGAACCAAAATTGATATTATTGCTTAATGAGCATTTTACAAGAACAAGAGATGTTCGTTTAGAAAAGTTCCAATATTATATTTCTGGTAATATTGGTGTTCTTTAATTTAACCGCATATTAAAGCATATTTCGTTTAAAAAAGATAGATATGTGTATGCGAGATATTTCTGGAGAGGATAGGTTTATTACCTTACGTTAATGTCCATTTGTTAGTCGATTTCACTATTTCCAGCTATGGATAATAAACATTAGGTGTGATTAAATTTCTATAGTTATCTAGGTTATAGAAACATTGTAGCTCCCAATAAGAAAATTTCATTAAGCAATAAATACTTATACGATAGTTATATTAATTTTCTAAAATTAAAAACTTAAAAAAGTAGTTTCTTTACGTCATGTAATAGCGTTTTTTTAAAATAAGCTGGCTACTATAAAATATATGTAATGATTAGAGACCGGACACGAGAGGTTGATAACTCATCGCCCACGAGCGTACTATTGAACATTTGTATTTTTAAAGTTTTTAATTTTATTTATATAATTATACTTATAATAATAAAATGGGTATATATACGGCTACAAAATACGAAATACATTTTTATTTGTTCATTTTGTAGTTCAAGATAAGTAAAGGAGTATTAATATTTACCAGCAATACTTTCTGAAGGTTCTTTTCTGTAAAATGTGTTCTCTTTGAATGAAATACATCCTTGTAAATAGAAAACGTCCATTCTATATTGCAACTGGTTATAGGTGCATACTCTAAATATTCTTTTATTTCCGCGTATTTTGCAGTTAGATGTTGTGGTATTGTCCCCAAACACAATTGCCGCAATGTTATTAAATCTGGATTTCTATTAAACACTGCGTCTAACTTTTGCCGAAGGCCACATCCAAACTCACTTGGAATAATTTTCAAATTATTAATAGCCACATCTAATGTCGTTAAACCATCATTTAATTTGAGATTTCGATTTTCAAAATAAGTGATTAGTTTTGGCAAATTTCCAAAGTGTTTCTGAAGAAAGTGCAACTGATTTTTTTAATGTGGAATTTGTGTTAGTTCCTTGCACTCAGAAATACTTCGAGCATCATCATTTAAACATTTAACGAAATTTTGTAAACTATCGAAATTCCCTGCAAAAAACTAGTAGCTTCCAACCATGTTCCCCATCAAGTTATCATTGGAGAGGGAGGCAGTGGCAAAGATGGAAGTTTTTCCCTGTAAAGAGCTACTCTCAATGGTGCTTTTCTGGAACCTTTTTTAAAAGCGGATGCAAGTCTATCAACTTCTGGAAAGGTGTCTCTGATATATTCACAGATTATGTGGAGAGCATGTGCTACACAAGTAATTTGCAGCATATTAGGATACGTTTCCTTTAATAGTCTGCCTGTTTTTAACATATATGCAGCACTGTCGCATACAAATAAAAGTACTTTTTCTTTGTACCTGTCGTCCGAATGTAGTATTTTTTGAATATTCTCGTTAATGGTTTTAGCAACTGTTTCCGCATCAACTGTATTTATAACATTTGTTGCTATTACATATGAGTTATATGGAATAGTTGGATGTAGTACACCAGCTACAACATTTGCCACACAGCGTCCTAATATATCGACAGTTTCGTCCAGAGGTACTGATTTGAAAGATGGCTTCTAATGCGTTCTACTGCTTTCGTGTTGCACTTAGAAACATTATATTTGCGTAAGGTGGATTCATTAGGAACATTTCGACCAGTATATTTTTGGAGAAATATTTTTAAAGTGGGATTGTTAAGTTTATTTAATGGAATATTAGTGGCCATAAAAGTTTCACAGAGTTCTTCGTTAAAATTGTCAGATTCCAACAGTTCCAATTTCTGTGCATGTGTTTGCGATGCTAAGTGACGTTGTACGTACGATTTCATGGCATTTTTTAACGATATTTTACAGATTTTGCAATAAATTTCGGAATCACTGACAATGGACATACAATCAGTATGACTGTAAATCCAACTCGCCATTGTTTTACGATGCCGTTCCCTTCTCGACTTTCTTCCATTTCATATCTGAAAAAGTAACTTAAACAATACTCTAGATCTAAATAAATGAAAACTAAAAATATATGCGTAAGTTATTGAAACTGAAAGAAATTCAATGCACACTTACGTTGAAATAATTGGGAGAAGTAGATTCAATCAAACGATATTAAACAGGATCTATCATAGAAATTACAATGTAATTAACAGTTAAAACTATGAAAACCACAGCACTTTATTTATCCTACGAAATATAATCCAAATAGACTAAATTATTAAAACTCCACACACTTCTATCTACGCCAATGAAAACAGAAATTTTACTGTAAATATCCAACAAAAAACGTCGCAATTCTCGATGAAAACAGATGTGCGCGCTAGCCAGATCAATAGTGCATTCAATAACTGCGTGATGTACTTACAGATGTTGTAGACTATTTATATCGTCCGTCGTAATGACGACATCATTTCAAACCGACGTGTCCGGTCTCTGGTAATGATACATGTAGTGAAACTATAGAAAAACTATTTAAGTTATGTTTTCAGAACTTGGTGTTTATGAAATTTCTTTTTTGATTTGAAATGTTCATGCTAAATGTATTTTGTGTTTAGAAACTGTGTACTTGATTAATTTACTTACTATAAATTAGTGAACTAGTAGCTAACAGTATGATAGCATATTCTAAATTTCATTATCAAGTAACTATAAAACATGCAAATATGAATCTCAATATAAACATATAAAATCACACCATTTAACGGTACAGTGACTTCGCGATAGAGGGCGCTGTTACGTAGAAAATTAAATAACGGGTGTTCAGAAACATTCGATGTCAAAGTAGTTCTTGAAAATATGAAGTCATGTCTGAGATAGATTGATTTTTGACAGACAACAGTTAACATTTAATAATTATTACAAATCAGATACTTAAGTAAAGATAGTGTTGGGGCATCTAGTGTATTTGGTCGTCGCTCCTATGTTGACTCACCACGCACGGGTTGTAAGGCCGTATACGCACTAATTTATTTAATCTTCGGTGACAGTTATTAATGAAATGCGGCACATCCAATTTAAAACCTTTATTTACATATATACATTAATTCATACATGAAATTGTTGGTAAAGTAAGGTTGTTATCTTGAACATTGTTCTTACGAGTATTGTAAGAACGTTGTTCTGTGACAAAAATAGCTACTCGAATTGTCTTATTGACTTTGAGTTCGCGGCTTGCTTTAGCGAATTGCTTTATTGTAATGCTGCTGTAGTCATCGCGCGCAGACCTATTTAAAGACCTTTTAAACATGGTAAGCAAAATTTACCCTTTCCCTTCCATTAACAAAATAGGCCACATGCGGCTAAAATGATCAACAAAGTTCGGCAAGTTACAAAGAACCGCTTTGATTGTAAATTGTGCCTACAATGCAAACGTTGCATCTAGTTTTTGAATCTATCTGTATACATGGCTTAGCACGTTCATTATTAAAATAACATAATTTGAAACGTATCAAATACTATAATTTAAAACGCATTTTTGAGAAGGCGGCAATAAATAACTGCCGGTAGAATAACATTGGTATACATGTGGAGGCACGTTAATCGATAATAACTTGAAACTTATCCAGAGAAATACAGCGATAAATAATCGCCGGTATAAACAACGGTCTACAAATACGCGTGCGGCAGCTTATTGCCGCAGACATATACAAAAGTGCCTCGCGTCAATATCTGTTGACAAAAACGTAATACGCGGTATCATAGATTTATGAAACGTCTGCATCTTGATATAATAAGAAAAATATAATTACATATACAGAAGGTTTTAAGTTTGTTTCTGATTCTTATATTTAAATACTAAAATCTATGATTTTATCCAAATGAATAATACTTATATTTAATATATAATGTAAAATTAATAATATTTATGTTTAATATATCATATATAAATTAGTTTCGCGTATAAGACGAAACATACTGCCCGCCTTGAAAGTATGCACTTTCAATAAAACAATGATCTGATATGAAACGGGCGACACTGCACTTGTTTTAATTGTCACTTGTCTCTAGCGGAAGTATATATAATTTGGCTGTGGGTCTCTTCAAAATGTTTTTGTGGAGGCGAACACTTGCCGTACGGATAACACCATCCTGCTCGGGATGCAGTTCCACGATGCGTCCGGTAATCCAATGCAGCGGGGGAACATTGTCTTCCTTGACAAGCACGAGTTGTCCTATGGAGAAAGCGTTTTCGAGGTTCTGCTTCCATTTCCCTCTCGGTTGAAGCTGACTTAAATATTCATTAACCCATCTCTTCCAGAAATGCTGTTTGATTTTTTGAATATGCTGCCAACATGACAAACGATTTAATTTTGTATGAGTTAAATCAGGTTCTGGTATCGCCACAAGAGAGTCTCCAATCAGGAAATGACTGGGAGTTAAGACAGATAAATCATTAGGATCGTTGGTTAGAGGAGTGAGAGGACGTGAGTTAAGGACTGATTCGATTTCGGTTAGCAAGGTATAAAACATTTCATACGTTAGGCATGCCTTACCTGCTGTTTTGATTAGGTGCTGTTTCATTGACTTTACTGCAGCCTCCCAAAGACCTCCAAAATGAGGAGCTCTTGGAGGAATGAAATGCCAACTTATACGTTCTTCGATCAGTAATTCAGATAATCGCTTGTTATTTTGCGATAATAATTTGCGCATGCCTTCCAGTTCCTTACTAGCGCCTACAAAGTTTGTCGCATTATCGGAGTATAAATTCTGAATTTTTCCTCTGCGTGCTACAAAACGTTTCAATGTATTTAGAAATGCTTCTGTAGATAAATCGCAGACGGGTTCTATATGAACTGCCTTTGTAGATAGGCATACAAATATAGCTACATACATTTTAATGTTTTTACTGTTTCTTCGCTTGCTTTCGCGAACTTGGAACGGTCCGCAATAGTCAACGCCACAGTTTGCAAATGGACGTGCAGGCTGTATACGGTGAGCTGGCAAATTTCCCATCAAATATTGATTTCCATATGGTTTTGCCTTAAAGCAACTAATGCATCGCCTCACAATTTGCCGTACGTTAGATTTTAACGATAGCGGCCAATATTCTGTTCTGATCGCTGCCATGGTTCCTTGTATCCCTGCGTGTAGCTGTTTTTTGTGGAAATATTCAATTACCAACTTTGTAAAAATGTGTTTTCCCGGAAGTAATATCGGATGTTGATGTGAGTATGCTAGTTTTGCGTTCTTGAGTCGACCTCCAACTCTGATAATGCCTTCGTCGTCGATAAAAGGATTTAAACAAATAATGTGGGCCTTTGAGTTCACCGCGTTATTTTTTTGTAGTTGTTTTAATTCATTGCTGAAGCACTCAGTTTGAACTAACTTAACTATGCATTTCTGAGCGGCGGTAATTTCTGACGAGAGAAGTGAGCCTGTAAAGGCATATGTGCCGGTTTTTTGTCGGGACATAATATTACATTTAAAGCGCAGACAATACGCTACTACTCTTAAAAGTTTTGATAAACTTGAATACTTGACTAATATAGACTTGAATGATGCTACTGAATTTTGAGCGCAAATAAGAGTTGCTGACTTTTCTTCTGGAACGTTTACAATTTCTGGAATTTCAGAAGGAATGACACAATCTGTTTGTAGCCAGTTAGGACCATGCCACCATAAGTTATTATCAAACAAAGCATCTGGTAACATGCCCCGTGATATGATATCGGCAGGGTTGTCGCTTGATTTTACATGATTCCAAGCAGCAACAGTGGTTAATTCCCTTATTTCACTAACGCGATTAGCTACAAAGGTTTTCCATTTTTTGTTAGTTGCCTTGAGCCATGCTAAAACGATTGCTGAATCAGTCCAATAATGAATTGATTGAAATTCTCGATTGATTGTTTCAGTAACCTTATCAATTAATTGAGCTAGTAATAAGGCTGCGCATAATTCAAGTCTTGGTAATGAGGTACTTTTTATAGGAGCCACCTTTGATTTGCCGCATAATAGATTACAAGAAATGTTTCCTTCGTAATCAATACCTTTGATGTAAATGCACGCCCCGTAAGCCACTTCACTAGCGTCACTGAAGCCATACATTTCTAAAATAGATATGTTTTTTGTGTGTATTACCTTTCTAGAAATTGTTCTAGAGGATATGTGGTATATGTCTTTCTTGTATTGTTCGAATTGCACGTGTATGTCATGAGGAACGGATTCATCCCATGCAATTTTCAATTGCCACAGTTTTTGGATTAATATTTTACCTATGACAATAACAGGGCCGATTATTCCCAATGGATCAAATAAACTGGCGATAAAGGAAAGTATCGAGCGTTTTGTTATTTTTGTGTTTGAAATCGTATTTGGCAAATTATACATGAAATTATCTTGCTCTGAGTCCCATGAAAGGCCTAGTGTTTTACTGTTTTCCTTTTCTAATGACTGAAGGGGATTGTCAGTGGAATTTATTGATAAATCGTTGAAGATTTCAGGATAATTTGAACGCCATTTACGCAATTCAAAGCCACCTGTTTGAAGAAGAGCTGTTGTTTGCGTGATTGTGTTTTTTGCTTCTTCTATAGAATCCGCGCCTGATATCAGATCGTCTACATAAAAATCTCTTAACACTGTGGACGCGCCAATGGGATAATTATGTTTTTCATCTTCAGCTAATTTATGAAGGCACCTGATTGCTAAAAATGATGCAGAAGCGGTTCCGTACGTGACAGTGGAAAGCTCATAGATTTGTATCGGTTGATTACTGGTTTCTCGAAACAAAATTCTTTGAAATGGCCTGTCCTGTTCGCGAACCAATACCTGCCTATACATTTTTGTTATGTCGGCAGTTATGACAATTTGATGTGTTCGAAAACGAATTATGATACTAAATAAATCTTGTTGAATGGTGGGGCCTACCATTAATTTATCATTCAATGATACTCCCGTGGATGTTTTGGCGGAGCCATCGAAAACAACACGCAATTTAGTTGTTAAACTAAATGGTTTTTTAACGCCGTGATGCGGTAGATAATAACCGTGAGACAGATTGAATGAAGGAGTTGAATTGTCAACGAGTCTCATATGATCTAATTCTAGGTATTCCTTTAAAAAGTTCGAATATTGTTTTTTAAGACCGGGATTTTTGTTTAATCGCTTTTCTAAGTTATAAAACCGTTTTAGTGCAAGGCTATAAGATTCACCTAGTGGATTGCTATGGTTTGTAAACGGCAGGCTTACTATAAAGCGCCCGTTATTATCGCGAGTGGTATTTTCTAGGAAATTGTTTTCGCAGCTTTGTTCCTCTGGTGTAAAATTGATTTTTTTTGAACATTCTTCTAACTTCCAGAATAACTTAAGCCTTTCATCTAATGACGTTTCCAGTGAAAGATTACAAAGTGACCCGGTTGACAGTGACATGTTACCAGTGAGAGAACCTGATACTATCCAACCAAAGTGCGTTTTTTGCAAACATGGATGTTTGTCGTTAGACTTGATTTGGCCTATACACAAGATTTTCCAGAACAAATCTGCTCCTAACAGCATATCAATAGGCCTTGAAATGTTAAAATCGGGATCTGCTAATCTAATATTTTTTGGAATATTAAATTTGTTACAATCAGTCGTTCTGATTGGAAGGTTTTCAGTAATTTTATTAATTACCAAGCATTTAATGTGGGATTGAAATGCATTGTATCTTGATTTGATTTTAACATGCACGGCACTATTTATTTGTGTAGGTGACTGATTTATACCAACAACTGGTATTTGATATGGATCGGGTTGTAATCCTAATCGATCAACGCATGATTTAGATATAAAGTTCGACTGCGAACCAGAATCTAGCAAGGCTCTGCATGACTGCAGAGTACGATTTTTGCCATATATGTGAATTATGGCCGTGGATAAAAATACCTCTGAAGCTACCTGTTCATTAGAGCAATGATTATTGATAGTTGCATTTGTATCTTCTGATGATGTGGATGGTTGAGGTGGAGCATTTTCTTGTGTATAATGTAATAAAGTGTGGTGTCTTTTGTTGCATTTTTTACAAGACCTACATCTGCATTGTTGAACTGAATGATTTTCTCGCAAACAATTAATACAAATTCGTTTGCCTTTTATTTCTTTGAATCTTTGTTCTGGTTTCATTTTGAGAAATTTATCGCATTGATATATTAAGTGATTTCCAGAACAGACTTTACAAACTATATTAGTTGTAATATATGAAGTATGTTTATTGACTTTATTATCTTTTGATGATGAACTATTCACTTGTTGTGTGTACTGTCTTGATATCGACTCTAACGTTAAGCATTTTTTGTTTAGAAAATCAGTCAATTGTGCAAGTGTGGGAAGAATGTCTGATATTGGTAACTGATTTTCCCATTCTCTATTTGTAACCGAATCTAATTTAGTTGTGATAATATAAATTAGGAAATGATCACAGTTGTTTGTGAGAAGACCAAGTGACTCTAAGGCACGTGTATTTTTTAAAATACCGTCTTGTATTTGTCGCAATTGTCCTAGGTTTTCCCTTGACATTATGGGCAGATCAAAGATGGCTTTAATGTGTTTTTGAACAATGATTTTCTTATTATTATATCTACATTTTAACATGTCCCAAGCAATAGTGTAATTTTCATTAGAAATTGAAAGTGACTGTAGTATTTTACTAGCATCTCCTTTTAAGGCTGATTTTAGATAATGAAACTTTTGCACATTGGGTATTGAATCATTAAAATGTATTAATGATGAAAATGTGTCATGAAATGATGTCCATTCTTCATACAAACCGGTGAACTCAGGCAACGTAATTTGCGGTAACCGTACGCTATTCGTTTGATTGTTGTCTGTGTTAATTGAGTTAATTGTAGCATTCGGATTAATATTTGCATGATTTTCTAATAATTGGTCGACGCGACCTACCAGCTTGAAATATGTATTTTCAAAGTCATCTAAATCTGTTTCTTGCGTTTTAACATTTTCTAAACAGCTAATTTGAATTTGTAATTCGTGGAACTGATCAAAATAATTTTCTATTTTTTGATAACGCTTTTTCAGTTCAAATATATTAGTATTTTTGTTATCATTGAAACTGTCTAAGTAAGCTTCAAATTTGGTGAGAGCTGCTTTAATGACACCTCTTTTGCATTTTAACGCCTTTAATGTATCGGCATCTGACATTTTGAATAAGGATGGTTATATGTTTATGAAATAAAGGAATTGATTGGAGACCTACCTCTTTGTCTTCAATGATGATAACTCGATGCTATGTGTCGCTGTTATCCGGCTCAAAGGACCATATGTTGGGGCAACTAGTGTATTTGGTCGTCGCTCCTATGTTGACTCACCACGCACGGGTTGTAAGGCCGTATACGCACTAATTTATTTAATCTTCGGTGACAGTTATTAATGAAATGCGGCACATCCAATTTAAAACCTTTATTTACATATATACATTAATTCATACATGAAATTGTTGGTAAAGTAAGGTTGTTATCTTGAACATTGTTCTTACGAGTATTGTAAGAACGTTGTTCTGTGACAAAAATAGCTACTCGAATTGTCTTATTGACTTTGAGTTCGCGGCTTGCTTTAGCGAATTGCTTTATTGTAATGCTGCTGTAGTCATCGCGCGCAGACCTATTTAAAGACCTTTTAAACATGGTAAGCAAAATTTACCCTTTCCCTTCCATTAACAAAATAGGCCACATGCGGCTAAAATGATCAACAAAGTTCGGCAAGTTACAAAGAACCGCTTTGATTGTAAATTGTGCCTACAATGCAAACGTTGCATCTAGTTTTTGAATCTATCTGTATACATGGCTTAGCACGTTCATTATTAAAATAACATAATTTGAAACGTATCAAATACTATAATTTAAAACGCATTTTTGAGAAGGCGGCAATAAATAACTGCCGGTAGAATAACATTGGTATACATGTGGAGGCACGTTAATCGATAATAACTTGAAACTTATCCAGAGAAATACAGCGATAAATAATCGCCGGTATAAACAACGGTCTACAAATACGCGTGCGGCAGCTTATTGCCGCAGCCATATACAAAAGTGCCTCGCGTCAATATCTGTTGACAAAAACGTAATACGCGGTATCATAGATTTATGAAACGTCTGCATCTTGATATAATAAGAAAAATATAATTACATATACAGAAGGTTTTAAGTTTGTTTCTGATTCTTATATTTAAATACTAAAATCTATGATTTTATCCAAATGAATAATACTTATATTTAATATATAATGTAAAATTAATAATATTTATGTTTAATATATCATATATAAATTAGTTTCGCGTATAAGACGAAACAGATAGGTATACGATTTTTTGTTCAGAGCCCACTTGACTTCGAATGTTTCTGAGCACCCGTTATATAACTCAAATATTTATTGTATTACACGCTTCTTTGAAAACGAATAAGTTCGCAGTTTATTCTGAAAAACGGAAAAAAAAAAACCGGAAATTCGTGTGTGTTGATAAAACACTACCTTTTGCGTGGGATAAAAAATAAAAAACTTCAAAATAGTTAGAAATATGGTCGCAATACAAGTGAGTTTTTGTGGCGTTATGTAATTGTGGACGAAACATGATACACTTTACGTCAGAAACCGAAAAATATTCGAAACAATAGGCTTTTGTTAGTGGACAAACATCAAAGGCACAAATGCTTCCATTTTCCGGAAAAATAATGATTACTTTGTTTTGGGATTCGCACAGTATAACCTATATAGATTGCTGCGGCACCTTTTAACTATTATGTAACGGGTACGAAATTGTCATCACACAATAGAAAGTGACGTGTCGATTTCTTAAGATTATAAAGTAATGTGAACCACGAATGTTATAAAAACAAATTTATAATGTATTTTAATTTATTTTTATTTTTGAACTTTGGTGCTTTTGGTTTTTATATACCTAACAAAGCTTCTGTTTTCAGAACGAGAAAGTTTACAAGATATGACAACGGATGCGAATTATATACAGGGTTTTCAAATTTCATGGCCTGTTATTTACATTATTTGAAGATATACCTACATACGTGAATATTTAAAGTTGGATCAAAATCGCGTATTATCGCTTTAAATAGAAACCCCCAAAAAATTTGACATATGTTTCTTACATTGTGGAATAAGTGTAAATAAAATAAAATTTTTGCGTTGTATTTTATTTAAACTATTCCCTCTTATACATGATGTCCTTGAAATGTAATTGTATAGAATATAAATCCAAAATAGTGTCCAATTACGATGAGAACCCCAAAATTAAAAATTCCCTGAAGATTGTATTACGTGACGCATATGAATTCAAAATATTCAGAATGTGTATAAATAATAAATACCTCTATTGAAGTTATACATACAAATATTTATGTACAAAATCCGCTGTTTATGCGTTCAAGTGAATTATTAAAAATTAAAAAATGTGTATTACCTGAATGTTTTTTTTACGCGTTAAGTTTCATATATAAAATACATATTATTATGAATACAGACTGTCTATAAAAAATATTGCTATTGATTGCAATGTTTTTTATGTACGATTGTGTAAACAGCTTGGTCTGCTAAGAGTTTGATAACTTGATAGGAAAAAAATTACTCTTGCATGTAAATTTTTAAAAGAACATGTATTAAAAGAAAATGCAACTAACTGAATCGTAGACGAAACTTAAAGCTGAGGGACAATAACAAAACTATTCTCTTTGTTATTGTCGCTCACATTTAAGTATCGTTTTGTGATATAGTCGCTCGCACAGTGGCGTGAGAAATATTTTTCAAGTTTCTTTTTTCAAGTTTTTCTTTTTCGCTTATGACAGGAAATTTTGAGAAAATATTTTGAATTTATATTCTAGATAATTACATCTTTACGTTATCTCTTTACTTCAAAGACTGCTTGTACAGTATTATGACGCTTTTTTTAATAATGCTGTAAATTAAACTAAAAACGCTGAATTAAATTGGATTAATTAGTGTTTTGTGGATCTTTAACAAAGTAAAATATAATAATAAAATTAGTAACCATGTAGTACAAGAGGAGTACAGGACATTTTTGGCAATCTCACACTTCAAGAATATCACTTGGAAGAGAATACAGGGATAGTGGGGACGTTCAATTTTCAATAGAAAAATACGGCTACTTTTTACTTGAAGCTCAGGCAACGATTAAAACGAATGGCGTGTGTTCAATTTTGAAAAAGATATATATTGGGGAAAATTTGTACCCTTTCCAAATGCGTTCCTAGTGGATATAATATGGATACCATATAATGGCACCGCATTCTAACGTACCTTTTACGTATTCATAATATAAAGATTCGAGAATTTGAAAAACTGTTAAAGTATTTGTAGGAGTGAATCAAAAAACTCCTAGATTTCATAGCAGACTTACGAGTGGTTGTATGTGATTTGCAAGTATTAATGTAGAATCAATTAATATACCTTTAACCTAACTTTCGCTAATTAATAGCTTATTGTTAATGTTAAATAGAACAACAGAGACTTAACTTGATATTAAATGAGCACCATTTACCTATAAGTATAAGAATGCGATGAAGGGCTTCTCAATCGCGGAAGTTGCTGATTTTAAAAATGCTTTTATATTACCTTCTTAAGAGAACTCTGCAATTTAAGGAATTGAGCTAATCATTAATTTAAATATTGCATAACAGAAGCTTTAAGTAAGATTCCTGGGAAGCAGGAATGAACTGTTTTGAATGCTAATCTAATCAATAGTATGTAGTTTTTGTTTCATGTAACTGTACTTAAAAAAAATTCAACTTATAGCCAACAAAATTATAATAGATTTTATGAAATTAGAGGCAATCCAGACATTATATAATTGCATATGATAATGTGAAATGAATGCGAAAGACGAAGTATGTGCAAATTACAATTATATTATAAAAAATACGTTGTTAAATCATATTGATACATTTTTCTAACAAACTTAAAATTACTTTATCACTGATAAGAATTTAAACAAAACTATTTATTGAACTTTTTTAAAATTATCTTTGTGAGGGATAACGGGGTAAAAGTAAAATGGAGAGCTTTTACAAACGTGTGACGGGTTTTTCCCTAGATGCATTTTTAATTCGCTCTGTCCATTATTTTTGGATTACTCTATATATAGATAGAATTTCTGTATAGTATAATTGATTCTTATTTTGAATAACATTTCTAATGACACAATTAGGCCTATGTTCAGGCTATTTTCTCGCAAAGAATTTTTAAGGAAGTCAATTCAATTAAGAATTTTTGGTGTTGTCTAGCTGTATATTTTATTTTGTATACCACTCATTTTTGAATGTCAGCGCTAACTTTCGACTGTCTTGAGAAACTACGTATTGGGGATTAGTTCATTTTTGGGATTTTTACGTTCTTCTCGCTTGGTTTGTCAACGAACAGACGCATGTCCCGATATTGTAAAGATTTTATATGGTTTGTTAATTAAAGTGCCATGAGTACTGCGGTAATTCGGATTTATAGAGTCATAATTAATTGTAGTAGTAGAAATGTTTTTTTTTAAGTACCCGATTGCACTTAATCGCTTGCCTTAGTATGGGGGTCATTAGCCTCCCCAATTGTTTTATATACCATACTGACTTCCATTTTGTGGTGGAAATCATTTTAGAAATTTGAAACATTGTATTTCGATGAAGACGTATATTAGATAAGTTTCTACGCAGGAGACAACCATCTGTGCCGTCTTATGTATAGGTACTTTTTTTGTATAAGATCTTTATGCAGTAAATTTGGAAAAGAACTTTGCAGATATTTTGCGAGTATTTTTTTGGAGTAAGCTGGACTTGCCGAAGGAAACATCTGACCTGAAATTCTTAGTTGAAGACAGGTTTCGTGTATTTTATGTGATCAGCAACCAAGGTAGGATTGCAACATTTTCGTTCTATCGGGAATTGTAGACACCCGAACCCAACTCTTTACGTGTATATATAATAATCAAAATTTTATATCATAATTAACGTTAGTGTCAAATATCCAATTTTATAATTATAATCAAGTCTATCGATAACCACTGATTTTGCTGCACACAGGGTGATCGAACTTCATATTGGACTAGGGTTATGTCCAAATTTTTGTTAATTAATAGCTATCGTTCACAACAAATTTCAAAATTTCACATATATATTTATATATATATATATGTATATATATATATATATATATATATATATATATATATGTATATATATATATATATATATATATATATATATGTATATATATATACTGTATGTACCATTCAGGACCAATGATTGCAATAATTCTATTTTTGTATTTTACAATGTTCACTATTTTTTGTAAGACTTTAAACTGTAATTTACCTGAATTTTTTTAAATAGTCTCTTAGTATTTTACTGAATGTGTAAAACTATATGTAAAATTCTCTACAAGATCTTGGATGAATTACATTTTTTTTATATCTAGATTAAGGAATTTTAATATTACGACCAATTACTTAATCGCTACATTCTTGGTGCTTTTGCCAGTATAATTACCATTCATCTGGTTTTTTGGAATTTTAATTTAATTCAGTTTAAAATATTGTAAACTATTTTACTTTTCTTGTATATTGTTCAATTATTTACTGATTTACTATGCTGGGTAACTCATAACCCAGTATCTTTTTCACTGTATTATTTTCGACACAAAATTTATTAACTCCGGCATTCTTTTAAGCAAGTAGGTCATTTGTAAATCATTTTGAGTATTAATTGCGGCTTGTGGGCCATTGTTTAAGTATTGAATTGCTTTATATATATTTTTTGTGTTCTGTCAATATACCTAGGCAGTTGTTTAATTTTTGTTTGTTGTACGATATACGGAGTTGTTTAGACATATTTGACTTGTTATAATATAATAAACCACCTTTTGTTATTGTTATCCAATCTTGGATTTTATTTCTGTTGGTACTGTCTGCTCGATTTCTGTGAATTTATTTACCTTATCGTCGGCACCTTCTGTGTTAGCTTTACGGGTTGAGATCACAAACTCGGTGGCGCCTATTTAGAAAAAACCTCTACTTAGCTCGCCTCTTAACTATACTAGAATCTCAACCTAAAATCTCCGGGGCATTCGTGTTTGGTAAGTGGTAAGTTGATAACTACTTTTCCCTTCTCTGAGCCTTTTCCTGCTTCCCTTATCCGTCGAATAATCGTGACTGTCCGTTTTCCTCATCCTAGTATTTATTTCTTATGAGCGACTCTTCTATTGACGTGCCGCCACTGATAACTGTCTTGCTCGAGCGATGTAATTTGGGTTGCCGGACGGTGTCAGATATCGCCCGCAAGTAAACCTTTCGGACGAGCTCAATCTACCAACCGCTGTCAAATCGACTTTAAACTATTAAATTGTTTATCTCACACTACGTTTCCGCTTTCACCTACAATTTCACCGTTTCCTCTCGCTTCACTTTCCACTTTAATATCTTTTCTGTATTCTTATAAGCCAGTTATGGCCCGTAATTCGAATTTAATAACGTGTCGTTCAGAACATCGTGTTTACCAGCACAGTGGCGCACTCGCAATGAACCAACAAAAACAATAGTTTTCTTATTGTCCATCTCAACCAGCTATTAAATATGTAAACATACGCTATAACGTTTGTGTGTGTGAGGTATTTATTATTTATACACATTCTGCTGAATATTTTGAATTCATTTAATATAATTTTCAGGGTGATTTTAGTTTCGAGGTTCGCGTCGTAATTGAGTCACAATATTTTCGATTTATATTCTACATAATTACATCTTTATATTTATCAGATGTTGTCTCTTTATTTCATGGACACTGTATATATGTATATATATATATATATATATATATATATATATATATATATATATATATATATATATATATTAATATAAAGCCTCACGTTGGTTCGTCAAATTAATATAAGACGAATTACAGTGAAGCTGTATGTAAAATAGGGCCTTATAATAAATAATACACAATTTATTGGTTAAATATAGCGGAGCTGGTATATTAAATAGCCCTTAATTGGTTCGACAAATTATTATAAAAACAGTGTTGAACAGGCCCTATGTTGGGCTGACAAATGATATATAACAAACCTATAAGGCCTTACAGTTGTGCATATAATTAAAGTTAAAGTAATAATTAATTTTGCCCAAAAAATAAAATATATTTGAATATTCACGTACGGAGTTATAGAAGTGCTTTATAGATGGCGTTAAAGTTATATTTTTACAGTTGACATAGGTGTAACTTATATGAACTTGAATACAATAATAAAAACAGTTTATACTTAACTTCTTTTCTGCCTCCTTTACTTGCTAAACTGATTACTAAGTATTTTATGGGTATCTTAATCACAATGTGGCTAGCTCAGATTATAGTGATCAAGATTAACGTAAATGCAGGTTCGGTGTTTTAATAGAATGTAGTAATACGTTTAAACTAAATTATGCTAAGTGAATGAATTTCCAAAGTTGTTAAAGAATAAAACAAGAGGATGAATGGTAAATATCACTGGTTTAATTGGATTCTCAAAGCATGAAAGGTAAGTTAAAATACCATATAGTATTACATTTGTATGAAAAGTCACGTGATTCGATATAATATAAAAGTAAGGTTAAATGTTGTTATGAAATCTTTATAACTCAAATATTTAAATTAGGTAACACAAATTCAAGTAAGTAAGAAGAACTGTATTTTTCGGTATTAAACTGTATAGTGATCAAATGCTAACATTTTTGGAATTTAAATGAAATATAAACGATCTTTTTCGCAATGTAACTAATAAAATTTTATATTTTAGGAGATTATTAAATAAATACTCAATTTTGATGCTGGTTGTTTTTCTGTATGGATGTTGGATGTTCGAGTCTTGGTACACAGGAAAAACGGGTTCAGGTGCAGGAGAAAAGCTGGTTTTGTTCCAAATTCGGGTTGGCGTCCTTTAGAAATTGGAGTTTTGGTTATCAGTGCTCAGCGGGTTCAGGATAAGGTAACCTTCGTAAAAAACGATGCTAGTGGATCGGGAATTTATAGGATATCTTCTTGGTAAGGTTTCGCTAATTTATTTTAGGTTTATATCACTTTATTCCTTCATACACTTTTTATAAAAATTAGACGCGTTGTACCATTTTTACTTACACAAGCTGACTCTCTATTATTTTTGTTAATTCTCCAGGCATCTTATTCTGAATGTTGTTTATATTTATTTAATCTCGACAATAATTTTCTCAAAATAACATAAATTACTACAACCAGTCGTTTTGACATTTCATCTAAATTATTGTATTAATTTTACAATGGATAAAAGTTTATTTTAAATGTTCAATTTCCGCTAATTACCTATTTTCATTTGGGATAATTCCCGCCTTATCGTATTCAAAATAGGTACAGCTATGCCCATAATATGTGACATATAATTCCAATCAATTAAGTTAAATATCTTCGGGAAATTAAAATGTAAATGAAAATGACTAAAGTGAATGGTTACAAGAAATTCAATAATTATGTGATACAAATTTGATAAATTAAAAACGCGGCATTAACTTTATTAATGTGGCATGTGAAAAATGCAGTTCTAACAAGGACTTATTCTAAATTAACAATTTAAATATTAATACTGTATTTTTGCTCTAGGCCCCTCATGCACATGGGTAGCCTCATCACAAAATATATATATATAATAATCCTAAGAAATATACTTTTTCTATTTTGCGTTCGAAATGAACTCATTATGAAACCAAAAACAGGATCGAAATGAGCTCTATTTCGATACACTTTTTTTCATTTTTCAATGTTGGCGTTGTTCGAATACAGAAATAAATATCATTGCTGTCATATGATTTTAATAATTTATGTACATTTGACAGATAAGATATATGTTCGTATTTTACACAAACAACGTATGTTGTATACAATTGACAACAACATATATATGTTTCTATGTCACTCATGTTTATATTTTTAAATGAAATATCAAGTAATGTTAACGAAAATTAATAAATAATATGTAATATAATATACTTCGCGGATAGCAAGATTTAAATTTGAAAATGTCAAGTATCAATGTGACCAACTGCATGCTTTATATAAAAATTAAACTCTGAACTTTCAAATTAAATAATTCCAATTTAAGCAATTTATTAATGTAAAAAACGCAAAATAGAAACAATAGTATAAAAAACTCGTTTCATAAGGCCTTTTGCCGCACTCGCTCTTTAGAAAACTCGCCGCAAGCGGCTCGTTTTCTAAACTGATCTCGTGCGGCAAAATGGTGCCTTATGAAACTCGTTTTTTAATCTACTATTTTATATTTGGAAAAAAAAGAATGAATTCCTTTTTTTTTAATATAAAAAAGTATATTTTTTAGAATTATTATTTAGCGCTCCTATATTTTCAGACGAGTACGATAATGGTAATTTTCAAATATGTTGGCGCACAAAATTATTCTGATTCGTATTAAAAAGCAGTAAACTTCGAACAAAATTTTTTTATCTCGAATGCGCTTCAACGTAATTTGAATCTGTATAATTAATTATTAGGACGGAATTTTTTCTCTTTATTGCGGAAAATTAGTATCACAGCAGGGTAATCTCAACGAAATTAAGTAAAATGTTTATCTAATAACCGACTAATAATAGAAAGTATCTTTCCAAAAATTTGCTTAAGCTTTGAAACACGAAATTTATGGGTCCTTTCGTTTTATATAGGTATTTAAAATTGATATGTATTTGGACACGGAGATAAAAACGTGTTTTTTTAAATCATTTAATGTTCGTTTTTGTTAAAATTTGTGAAAATATGAAATAGTTACGAATTATTGTTGTGCGTGGACATTGTAAACTGTTTAAATCTTCGTAATTGTTTTGCCGAGTAGATGATACTAGAATACTGATAAACTACTACATGTCTCTTGATGAAATACTCTTGATGCTCATTAATTTGTAAAAGATAAAATGTATAATTATATGTTAGAATAGTGCATTGTCATATTAGCCCAAAACAGATGAAAATTCTCTAACTTTTGTATTTTTTTCAAACCATTAATTCAGAAATTTGTTTAATGTTTACAGACACGGTGTGAAAAATAGGTACCCGAAAATAACCAGAGTCGCTCTATTTAAATGAAATTAGCTTTACCATCTCTTAGTCGGATATTAATATAAGTATCGGCTCGTCTAAATAATCTGTAAAAATTTTATGACGGTTCGTTCATTAAAAGTCACAATTGAATGCACTTAAGCAGGCGCGGCTCGTGATGACGTATTTGTGAGTGCAAGTACTATGATGCGAGTGCCTCGTGTGTTTTCGGTGTGTACTAAAAAAACGTTACAGTTAGTACACGAAAATACACGAAGCACTCGCATCATTGTACTTGCACTCACAAATACGTCATCACGAGCCGCGCCTGCACTTAAGTATCAGTAGTTCCTATACATCGGTTTAAAAATGAATAAAAGGCAAATACTCAACGTTAAGTTCTGCGTTAAAAGCGCCAAAAATGCTACAAACATACTCCAGATGCTTAAAATCGTTCATGCTAACTTGTTTATCGCGAACGTGAAGTTTTTGAGGCCTCGCCGATGCAGAGAAGGCGGAAATGACGTGGTTGGCGATCAATTAAACGATGATCAGAGAAAAAATTCGTGACTTCCTGAAACTTTTGATAAAATCTTCAGCAAAATTCATGGGAATTGAACATTAAAGACGTAAAATAATAATTTATCGCATTTTATGCGATAAATTTGGTCTTGATTAAATTTAAAGTTTTTCTATATCGATAGATAGATGAATAATTTTATTGAATTAGATGTTCAATACGATCCATTAAAGTGTTAAATGGCGATCACTAGGTGAACAAGATGGAAGAAAATCTCATTTGTAGAAGCCAACATCATTGATTTTTACGATTTCATGGAGATTAACTATGAAGGATAAATTCCAACTGATATAATGCTAATGTATGTATTATTTTAGTATATTCAAGCATTTAGTAGATTGTATTCGTCGTATTTACCATAAATATGGACAACTATGCCGTTAGCCATTATTACAAGATAATACCTTCTCATTATTCAATTGTCACTAATTTTTTGACCAATAATCAAAAGTTTATTTTTTCCGCATTTAGCGATGAAATTACACTATTTTGCATCAATTAAAGGTTCAATCGTGGAGGGTGAAGACTCTCAACACAATTATATGCAATTATATAGAAAGGTCGTTTAATGGATTTCTTGAAAGGGTAAATTACGTGCAAGGGTAAGTATATAACCCCTGGAAATTATATCATGTTCCGCGTATGAATTCAAAATGTGTATAAACAATAAATTTGCGCCTCTTTTCAAGTTACACACATACCGTATGTTTACATACGTAACAGTTGTCGATATTACTGAATTATTAAAAATTAAGATGTGTGTTACATTAATTTACAAACCCATTTTAAAAATCATACCAATAATAAATTGTGTAATTTTAGAACTGACAAAATTTCAGTATATTACGATGTTTTTTTTTTTGGGAGAAGTAAGAAGTAGAATGCGGCGTCAATTTAAAGTCGTCAATGTTTATGTTTTGTTATCGAGCGAGATGGTCAATAAGTAAACTATTCTTTTTGTTATTGTGGTTCACCTTTAAGATATTGTCTTCGATGGTATTTATAATATATTCAGTCACACCGTGGTGTAACACAATTTTTTTAAATATATTTTTATTTAAAGGACACCCGATATATATATATATATATATATATATATATATATATATATACATATATATATATATATATATATATATATATATATATATATATATATATGTTAAACGTAATGCTATTGAGAACACATAATTATTGAATTCTCACATACATGCCATTGCCGCTCTAATTCGTTGCATCTGGGTAAGGTGTATTGACAATTAGTAATAACTATAAAACGTCGACGTCTGCACATCCCGGATGGATACAGCTTTCTTTTTTTTGCACAAGGTATAGGCCTGTTAGGATAATTAACGGAAAACATATCTCTGACCGTCCTTAAACTGTTATTCTTCTAATACCACTACTATTGAAATCTATTTTTCAATCAAATATATTTAATTTAAGATTTTTATAATGAATTAAAAATGAGAAATATTTGACATTCAAAAAATTTTATTTTCTCTCCATGGCAATCATTTAAGAATTAATCTATTGCTTGTACGTAGATTATGGCGTAAAACTGGTTGCCTACTATATGCCACCATACATTTATGCCTATGTGTAATTGGAAATGAAAAAAAGTCAGTCAATGTATTATACCTACGTGCAATGACAAAAGACAAACCCGGTATACACAGCAATGTTCAGCAATATTCTTTTTAAACATGACATTAAAACCAGCTTTAAACATTATTTTACATTATTGGCCAAATTTTCTGTTAAGGGCCGCAACTATCTAACAATCCCTGGTGTTTACAGGATTTTCTGCTGTTATGGTAGTGTATACGTCGGCGAGAAGATGCGTTTAGTGAGGCCTCGTATTGCTGAGTACGAGCATTATATTAACGCATTGCTCTTAACCGCGAATTCACCTGCTGATCATAGGTTGAAAATTAGACTTCAAATTTAATTTGAATTTGGTCAGATTTAATCCCAAAACTCCTATTACTTTAACCGCAAAATCTGAAGCATCCCAATAATCTCGAACATTATCACGATTATCTGATAATGTTGTATTATTTTCTATACAATATCTGCCAAATCCTTCAACTTCAACAATTCTACCACGACCGTGACGCTCCAATGACCCGGGGCAGTTCCCATATAATTCTGTCCCAAACCAATAGAGTTTCATTTTCAGTACAGCAATGTTAATATTAGTAGCCCTGAAGATGTCCTTTGTAGGAATGAGCGAGACGTCGGCAAAGAAAGAAGTACTACCAAGGGTGCGATCCAAACCCGCAATCCGAGGAGAAATCATTGTCAAAAACCGAGAAAATTTACAAGCCAATAATATAATAAACGCTAAACAATTTTATAAAACAAAAATCTGAATTATAAAACATAATAACATTAATTAATAAACTAATTCTATAGATTTACCTAATTATAGTTTTTATTTTTTAATAAGCTTTTTTTGACATTTATAAACAAATAATATTACAGAACTACAGATTTTCTATAGATTCCTATTTATTAAGTCATCACAGTGATCGCATTGTCATTTCACTGCAGGAAATTTTTCAGAAGTTGAAAATGGCGAAAGCAAATATCGTTCCTTCTTGCATGACTGCTAGTTTTCTCTCTATAATACTGAATGGAGGAGAAAAGTGAAACTTTTAGATCGAATGCGTTTACCCAAAAATCCGGTTAACATAATGACAAGATCAATTGAATGCCAAGCTTCGTTTTATATCAACCGTTCCTTTATATATAAGACTAATAAAATTCTTTCTGAAAGCACCTTCCTCTGTTAATATTATTTTAGTTTGTTATAATAACGAAATATTGCTTTAGTAATAATTAAATAAAATAACAATGTATATGTATCTGTTAATATAAAAACTCAATGAATTTAAAAGCTAAACATGAAAAGCTTTTATTTAAAAATAACCAGGCGTAAGAAGAACAGCACGTGCATATAATATTAAACGGATTAGAATATGGTGGAGGAATATAATTGTGAAAATTCAGTTTCGTAGACACTTTCGAGATATTCAATAAAATTGATGGCAATATCTAATTTAGAATGTATCTATTGCATTCACAGAAAAAAGCTTACTACTAAGAAAACCAGAAATATAATCTTATAACAAAATAATTTGAAACATACTTGAGTAGGTAAAACCTCACTAATTTTATATAATACAAAAATATTTTTAATAATATACAATATTATTAAAAATCTAGTGTGAAGAACAGAATAAAGGTTCATATATTTGTGAATGTATCTTCTCCAGTGACGTAGAAATGTATTTCACCTTTCTGCAGGATCATCGGTACGCCCCTGCTGGAGAAGAGACACATTCACAAAAACAACTACTTCGCTATCTCACAGAAATTATTAAAACAATGCGTAGAAGAATATTCAGCGCTATCTACCTAGCAACTGCAAAACTAGTAAAGTGTTTCCATCTGAATATTCTTCTACGCTCTGTCTCAATAATTGAGATAATGTGAGAAAGCGAAATAGTTGTTTTGTGAATGTGTCTCTTCTCCAGCAGGGGCATACCGATGATCCTTTAGAAAGGTGAAATAGTGAAATACGTATCTACGTCTCTGGAGAAGATACATTCACAAATATATGAACTTGTATTGTGTTCTTCAGATCCGATTTTTAATAATATTTTATATTATTAAAAATACATTTATATTATAATCTTATATAACTTTCGGTAATTCTTTTTGAAATGCTAGAGGAAAATTTTGTCTGTGGAAGATGCAATCTCGGAATTTCTAACACTCTTAATTTAGTTTTAGTGTAACTGTCACTAGGAATACAGGGCCGCCTTGCCCATACCACCGCCAGCTTGCGGCATATTTTTTGTTGCAATCCTTCATTAGAACAAAATTATCTTTGATTTATAAAGCAGTTAATGAACTTTTATCCCTAAATATTTATTGAAACATCTTATCTACCCTCTTTCAAGATTAAATAAGAGTTTTAATGAATATTTTAAATATCGGTCTTTGTAGGATTTGATAGAACTTTTTTACTGATAACTCTAAGTTTATTTTAATTACTAGCGAACAAATTGTATGCAGTTATTTTTAAGTAACCTAGTTTTATTCTTCAAGTTGTTAGTTTTATTGTACTTTGTCCTAGGATTCACAAGTTCTATCACGAATTTTATGAAGTTAAGATTTATACCGTTGTTCATCACATTTCAATGGCCTTCACCTTGTTGGCGTAACCAACACTTAACTATTTTTAAAAATTATTTTTTGCAGAGTGTAAACATTTTATTCTGATTAAATTTTTTCATTTGATAATGACTCATTCTTACCAACTTAACAAAATACATATAAAGTTATCATTCAGTTAAAAATTGATTAATTTTAAACATCGGGTGGGTTTGGGAGTATGCGATACCTTAATGAATGAAATTAATGAACGCTTCAGTTTCACCAACAATTTAATAGTCGCCAAATGTTGTTATAGTGATAAGTTCAAAAAAATATGAAAATTATTTTCTGGACTATATTTTAAAAATATTTAACACTCACATTCCGCGTATTAATAATCTGAATCGGACATTTGGACTAATTCAACAGTAGTAGTATGTATACTAGGGCTCTGAGTATAATACTTTTCTTAATGCTGATGATTACGACCAGATACGAATCCGATAAAAAGAAATAAAATGAAACTAAGTTTTTTACGCCTTTTTTAAATTTTAATGGCTATTTTTTTATGCATATTTAGAATTAATTTTGACGCGTTTTTTTCAAAATGTATTTAGAAATTTTCGCCGCGCCACTGCATATTTGTTTCGTGTGTTAATTTATACTTTGTAATTCCCCGGTGTGCCGTCTGAAGTGGTATTCCCCGTGTTTACTGTGATTTGATTTGCGTCGAGTCTTCAATTCTTTTAGTTGTGTTAAACTTATTCGTGTGAATGGATTAATAATGAAAAGGAATTGGAATATGAACACAATCAATTATTTTGCCAAGTGTGTTCAAAAAGCGTAAACTTTACTTGCACTTAAAATTATAAAATGTATTGACGTTACTAAGTTTTTATTACCAGATTAAACGTCACAAGAAATACTACATAATTCAGCATGTCAAAACGTCATTCCATTAATTTTAATCGTTGCAAAAATTTGATAAAAGCAAATACCCATTTATAAACTGAAAAAAGAATATTTCAAAACCTTTTTAGAAACACATTGCGCAATGCACATTCCTGATGAAAATCATCTCCGTAAAAATTATATTAGTTCAGTGTACACGAAGAAGTTATTCAGGAAATCAAAAATATTATTGAAAATAATTGTATATGGATATGTGTAAACAGCAGATGTACGTGGTTAATTTAATACTCGGAGTATTAAATTATGAAAATTCGTCATAAAGTTTTCTAATGAGTACGAAAGAATTAAGAAAAACAAATAATAATATAATAACAAGATTTATTCACGATGAATTAACACATTTTTCCTTATAAAATTGTGATAAAATTTTACCCATGCTGTCAGACACAGCGGCATATGTCGTAAAAGCTGCATAATATGATCGTGTAACTGAAGCTATAAGATCGCAGTTCCCGTTAGTAAATAAATTAATAACATGTGTCAAACAAATATTTGCTAAAGTTCCTTTAAGGATAGAAATGTTTAGAAACAGATTACCAAATACTCCATTACCCCACATTCAGTTCTAACAAGATGGGAAACATGTTAGATGTCGCTATATACTACCCAAATACCTTAGACAGTTTCAAAGAATTAATAAATGAATTTTTAGCTACAACTAACCATGCAATACAAAATTGTCAAGCCGTACTAAAAGCAGTAGAATTACAAAATAATTTGGCATTTATAAGAACCAATTACAGTTATGTAAGTTACTATAAAATCATTTGAGAAGCAGGATTTGCCTTTAGTTACTGCAGTACAGATGATTAAAAATTATCAAGATTTCAATTATTATATTGTACCAGGACATATTGGTCAAATAATTATAAATATATTAAACGAAGTTCTGAACATTATACAGAAAATAATTAAAAACAACAAAGATAATGTAGTGAAATGAAAAAAATACAGGTGTCTACAGGTTAACATGCGAAAAATGTGGAAAAGTTTTAGGTAGGACGTTCAAAATTAGGATGAGGGAACACAAAAGGAACTAAAAAGACACAAAAAAAAACAGATTCTACTTTCGCAAATAATTATTTATTATCTAATCATAGATTTTTTTAAAAAATTCAGAATATTACACATTCCGGATAAAAGCAAAAAGCTTAGCTTATTAAAAAATATTATTGTAACCTCTCACCCCTTCTATTTTTGTTAATATTAGCATATAATATTGTCAGTTTGTATTTTTATTATTTTTGGTTATATGCAGTTTTAATCCACTTGATAACGCCATTATATAGTGAAATAATATTGTAGTGGTTTACAATAAATATTTGAAACGATAACATGATTATTTATTTTTTAACATTAAATGTTTACTCTTCAAAGAATAAGAAGGAATTAGTATCATTGCAAATATATAGCTGCCACGCTATCAGAGTTAGTATTTAATAAGCTTCTAATGTATGCTTGTAACGCAGACCTGCAATATGCGCTTCTATCCGTAGAATTTGACGACTCCACCAGTTTTTAATGTGTGTTACTAGGTCACTCTGTATAACATTCTAAGACTTTATTGCTTAAAGTATAAGTAACAAAAGCTAAAACGACCTTAACATTACTTGATTAACAATTATTATGTTAGTCTATCCATCAACTTCCCATTTCTCATGTATGTTATTAAAAAGATCTACGGATATTGTTTAATCTCTAACGTGATTAATATTTTCTCACGCTGTATATCTTTTGTTAGTAGCTTTTATACTACTATTTGGATGAAGTCTGCATGTATTATTAACCTAGTTTATTTATAATTGGTTACATAAGTGTAATTTTAAAACGGTCAGATATATATGCGGTGAATTTAAAAGAGAAGTAGATTTTATTTAGATTAAGTAGCTATAAAGGTAAATTATTTGAGTGTTTCAGCTGCATTCTTAATTATGCTCTAAAAATTGCTAAATATAGTTATTTTAAAATATAGAACACGTAGGCAGTATATTTCCTTATGTACTAAATGGTGATTAAATAAAGCAAGATTTAATAAAGAACATCGACACTGATAGAATTCAGCTAATGGATAATGAAATTGTATGTATATTAAGAAAGGCATAGTTAAAACTGTTTCAAACTGGTAACTGAAAAAAAGACATTTTGGAAATGTCCAACAACGGAGCAATACCACAGTAACAAATATAATAACAAATATATTATTTAAACAAAGCAATTGTAGTACAAATAAAAGCAACTCCAATGCATTTGAAAATACAGCTTAATCGGAAAGAAGTTGAAGAATTGAAGAAGTTATGCATTTTAATTTTCTTCATCGTATAAATTTTTATGTACGTGTAAATGGTGGACACTTTCAACAATTTTTATGACATCTTTATTAATTTTTTCCATGTAACATAGCGTTTCTGTTTACTATTACTTTGAAAAATTAAAATCCAAGCTTCGCAAAAACAATGATAGAGTCTTACAAAGAGTACCTTTCTATAGTAAATAAGTTACACAATCTAAATTTTATATTTAAACCCCTCCACTTCCATTGGCGTAGAAATTTGAAACGCACAATTATTAAAAAACCCAAGTTCTACGTCTATGGAATGATGTTACCCAGAATTTTGATTGAGTTCTTTTGTTTCATAAAACTATGTAAACATTCCAAATATCAACAAAATCGGGCGAGTCGTTTTATATTTACAATAAAAAAGGATTTCAGAAGTGTAACTGCAGCGCCGTATAGCAAACTAAGCAACTTTTTACTAAAGTAAATTGTCTTAAATCGGCTTATTTTGGTGTAAGGAATATGTGGTAGGTTTTTGTAAAGACTTTTTACAGACATCTTATATATATATATATATATATATATATATATATATATATATATATAATAACAAAGTTACCAATGGTGAACACTTAATTTGGATTGCCCTGTATATATATATATATATATACAGGGCAATCCAAATTAAGTGTTCACCATTGGTAACTTTGTTATTATTAAAGATACAAGATTGTTTAAATTAGCAAACTAGTAGTACTTTTAACGCTCTTTAAGATGGAAGAATTAAAAAAAAAAGAGCAGCGCGTTTTCGAGTTTTCCAGAAAAATATGTTATTTTCAAATGGAAACCCCTGTATATTATATCATTTTCTGTTAGAAATTCAATTTTAAACAAAAAATCTTATAAGAAATTTTTTACTGGGATTAAAAATACTTGAGTTATAGTGAATAAACAAAAACAGCTAAGTCAAGTGCATTTCTATGTTTCTATGATAACGACGTTAATTCTTTCTAGTAAACGTCAAATATTAGTACAGTTTTATTAGTCTTTCACTCATAAATTTCATTTTGCTCGTTATTAATTTGACAAAAAAATGATTTTTACCCATGCAGAAAAGTGTGATATGTTAGAATCTTATTTAGGGCCAGAATTGAGAATACGGGTACTGGAAGTGGCTGGATAAAAATCAATAGAACTTTTACAGGACGTAAAGGGAACTTATTTGAGCGTGAATTTATAGTGGGAAAGGAAATTGGAAGAAAAATAATATAAAAAAAAAATAAACTAACCTAGCATTTCGTCCATTTTCAATACACGAACAAACGCACAAATTAGGGCTAAAAGTATCTTTCGAATGCCCTAATCTATTAAATAAACATCACTCTTAAGTATTTTTGCTATATTACATTCAATATGTTTAAATAACATTGTTAAAAAGTAATTAAAAAGTGTCTATTTTAATACGTCATTTTCATTTTCAAATTGACATAACTTTAACAGCACCAGTTTTAAGCTACCAACTTAAACGTTTACATTAAAATGTTACTGACGCGATGTCTATCTATATCAATTTATTTTTTCCAATTGTCAAATTTAAAATGGCGTTTGTTATGGACGACATAACTTTGTTAAATTTACAATTGATCATCAAATAGAAATAAGATTTAGAACGAGGATGTATTTTTTCTTTACATTTGCTAATAAATTTGTGAGTGATAATATTAATTGATGTGTATGTGATTGATAAAGTTTAATATGTATATGTATTAAAATTTATATGATTTTTACTTGAATACCCTCCTCTCAACTTTTCAGGTTATGTTTAATATATGTATTAAAATTTATATGATTTTGACTTGAATACCCTCCTCTCAACTTTTCAGGTTATGTCATTGCCTGCCTTTAAATATGACAATTGGAAAAAATAAATTGATATAGATAGACATCGCGTCAATAACATTTTAATGTAAACGTTTAAGTTGGTAGCTTGTAACTGCTGTTGTTACAGTTATGTCAATTTGAACGAGAAAATGCCGCAGAAAAATAGCAATTTTTCACATCTTTTTAACAATATTATTTAAACAAATTGAAGGTTAATATAGCAAAAATACGAAAGAGTGATGTTTACTTAATAGATTACGGAATTTGAAAGACACTATTAGCCGAAAATTGCCCTTTTTTCCTGATTTTAAAAATGGACAAAATGCGAGGTTAGTAAATTGTTTTTATTTTTTTAAATATTATTGTCAATCAAATATCCCTTCCCACTCTAAATTCACACTCGAATAAGTTCCCTTTAGCGTCCTGTAAAAGTTCTATTGATTTTTATCGATCCACTACTAGAACCCGTATTTCAAAAAATCTCCCTTATTTAGTGTGCAGAAAATCCTCTAGGAGGGCAAAAGAACACTACTCTGAATTATATCCACTCCGAACACAACCAAATGAGCAATTTTTTCTGAGACTGTACCGAAAATTTAGAGGCAATGAGAGTGTTTTTGCCAAAACAAGAACAAAAAGGACTTTTATAATAAGCGAGGCCACGGAAATTCTAGTTCTTGCATATTTTGAGGCCAACCGTGAGAATTCCATACTAGATATTATCAAGGAATCTGATTTGAGTCACGGTACTGTGCATAGGACTCTGAAGAAACACAAATTCATTACTTATAAGTACAAACCAGTTCAAGTTTTCTTGCCAGGGGATCCAGAGAGAAGAATGTTTTTTTGTCACTGGTATCTTAACTTTTGTCGCCAAAATGTAAACAACTTTCGTTATATTTTATGGACCGATGAATCAAATTTCTCAAATTCTGGAATGTACAATACAAAAAAATCATCATTACTGGTCAAAGGAAAATCTTCTTTTAGTACATCCAAGACGCCCGCAAGTCCGTTACAGTTTTAATGTTTGGTGCGGTTTAATTGGTTCAAGGATTGTTGGTCCTTTATTTTATGAGGGCACTCTAACTGGTGAAAGGTACATAGAATTTTTGACTGAAATTTTGAATAATTTCTTAGACGATATTGATCTCATAAGTAGACAGAATCTGCATTTTCAGCAGGATGGCGCACCTGCGCACAACTACAGAAGTACTCATCAAATTTTAAATACTATTTTTAACAATTCATGGATAGGAACAAATGGTCCTATTCAGTGGCCTCCCCGATCGCCAGATTTAACACCGCTTGATTTTTTTTTATGGGGTTATTTAAAGACAAAGATTTATAAGCAAAGGTACGAAAACGTAAAAGGCCCTAAAAATTGCAGTTAGTGAAAAGATAAACCAAATAGATGGTAGGACCATACTAAAAGCAGTTCGACAAGTTCAGAAACGTGTTCAAAAATGTATTGAACAACAAGGTGGTATTTTTGAACATCTTCTATGAAAAAATCAGTGATTTTTATTTTCTTTTAATGATATGTTTATGTATAAAATAAAGTTTATAAAAATTATTTAGCTGTTTTTGTTTATACATTATAACTCAAGTGTTTTTAATCCCAGTAAAAAAGTTCTTATAAGATTTTTTGTTTAAAAATTGAATTTCTAACAGAAAATGATATAATATATAGGGGTTTCCATTTGAAAAAAACATATTTTTCGGGAAAACTCGAAAACGCGCTGCTCATTTGTTTCTTCTAATTCTTCCATCTTAAAGAGCGTTAAAAGTACTACTAGTTTGCTAATTTAAACAATCTTGTATCTTTAATAATAACAAAGTTACCAATGGTGAACCCTTAATTTGGATTGCCCTGTATATATATATATATATATATAGTAAATTCAATCTGTTGGCGATTTAAGGTCTGGTTTTACTTTAAAATATATATATTTAAAACAACCCTACATGTTTCGGCAAATGATGCCTTTATCAAGGAATATAAAATATAAATGACAGTATATTTAATGTCATACCGTATGTGTTAAATATCATTAGTAGGCATAGAGAACCAACGACATACGATGTACACGTACATCGAATGCCAACGAAGACCGCGACGTCCGACGATTGCCTCCGATACCGATTGACTGCAAATTTTGCATTCAATCTAGCTGCGGCCGTTACAGTGTGAAAGCGTACAATAAAATTACTGAAAAGCTTCAGTTAGTAAAATGGTTTTATGCTGGCAAGTCTGCAATGAAGAGCATTAATTTGTGTGCGCTGACTTTTGCAGACCGCTCTGTACCTTGCAGACAAACAATTTATAATATTATAAATAACTTTGAAATTTGTTTCTGTCTCAATAATTGTACGAAATGCAAACCAAGAGAGGTATCACCACAAAAAATTGAGGAAAGAGAACGGCGGGAGTATTAATTTGTAGTACTGTTGAAATTGATAACACGAGATCTACTAGAAGTGCTGCCGAGGACTTGGGTACAAGTAACAAAACTATTTCACGTTTTTGGAAACGTAATGGTTTAAAATGTTTAAAATATTCGAAAACCCAAGAAATATTTCCCGAGGACAATTTTCATAGAATGGAGTTTTGTCAAGACGTTATGGAAAAGATACATCGAGATGAAAATTTCGTTAAAAATATTCTCTTCACAGATGAATCAACTTTTCCATTACAGGGAAAGCACAATCCCTCTGTTCTTCGATATTGGGCTTGGGAAAATCAACACCGGCATTTTACAAATGGCACTCAGTATCCTCAAAAACTAAATGTTTGGGCAGGTATTTTAGGTGACCATTCTATAGGCCCCTATTTTATTGATGGTATATTAAATGCCGACAAGCATCTCGAATTACTGCAAAATCAAATATTTCCCGCCATTCAAAACATTGGAATAAATCAGGAAATCGTTTGGTTTCAATATGATGGCTGTCCAGCACATAATGCAGTGAGGGTAAAGGAATTTCTAGGAAATACTTTTCCTGACCGTCTTATTACTGGAACAGGATACATTAAATGGCCTCCGCGATCTCCTGATCTATCTCCAAATGATTTCTTTTTGTGGGGATTTCTAAAAAATATTGTTTATACTCATGAACCTGGTAGAGCAGAATATCTAGTTGCCTTGAGCGAAAAAAATAAGTGAAGCTGCTAATTCATTAACTGCTGACATGTTAGCAAATGTAAGAGCTAATTTCTACGACCGCCTAGGACAATGTCTTGCTGTGCAAGGAGGAATTTTTGAGCCTCTTGTATAATTTATTATAATTTTTAGAATCCTTTTTTATTTATTTTATTAGGATTATTCTTTAATTTTATTAGAATTACGCTTTTGTTTGTGCGACGCACCACAGCTTAAAAATTTCCTGCATCTACTGAAAGAAATAAGAAAAGCAAATCCCTTGCAATTCGTAAATGTTATTTTAGAACGCATTACAAATACCTATGTCGATGGTCAAAAGATTGCTGCTAACTTGTATTTGCGAAACAATTGGTCGGCTGTCGCGGTCTTCGCCGGCATTGGATCGGCTTTCCCGTATACGTATACATCGTATGTACTCATACGTATTCCCTATGCCTAATGATATTTGACACATGCGGTATATTTGAGTTGCTATGGATAAAATTATTCAAAGATACATTCCAATTGAATAATAATAAATCATGCCTTAGTATTCTAAAATAGATAGACAACAAAAACAGGGAAATGCAAGACATGAGTTATTATTATGTATGCGCCCTTGGAGCGTCTTAAGATGTAAAGCTTTCGGCATTCGCCTTAAACGAGAAGGAAAACCACGAAACCCTACTCGGACAACCAGACAGGAATCAAAACACGGAACTGTCAGCATGATAAGCAAATGTATATGATAATTAAATGTATATGATATTTAAATAACTTAAGATAAATAATTATATAACAGCAACATATATTATGATGGTAAATTGCAGATCGTTACATAATTAAGTTGTAGTATATACTGCTTAAATTTTTTATATCACTTCTGTTGTTAATTGATTTTTTTTTCCTGTTTAATACTAATCATTTCTTGAATTGTTAATTGTTATTGGTGTCTGTAGTGTTGTTTATTTGCTAAAGGAGAGCCCATGGCAATACCAAATGTTTGACTATAAAAATAATTTTTGTACTGAAAATATGTGTTGTCGAGACAGAAGTGTATACCTCTAATAAATTCGTTTTTATTTAGTGATGTGTGTGGACTAATTTCATCCCATTTGGATTCTATTAAGTTTATAGCTAGATCTGTAGGAATGTTAGTAGGTATATAAAGATTCTATATCAAATGATATAATTTTGTGATTAGCTCATCTGCCAAATAGGAAATATAAGGTTCCGATATCTTTGTGATTTGTTGAAAATAACCATTTATTCAGTGAAGTGGGCGAGGTTAGGCGGTAAATTGTAAATTTATATACGAAAATGATTTCCTTCACTAGGCTTTATAGTTTATTTAGAACATTAAATTGCAAATTTAAAAGAGGGTGTAAGCTGGAATCAAAAATGAAAGGGGGCAGCTCCCATTTTAGTTAAAAGTGCAGTATTTAGGATTAAAGTGAAATGTGTACTTATTATTTTATACCTTATTTGCTTCTTTACCTATAATAGTTTCTATTTTTTACTGTTATAGTAGTAATCAGCCTCATTCTTCTTTGGTACTTTTTGTTCCTTGATGAAATTTTGAAATTGCCATGAGTCTTTGGTATGATATTCAGTTTGTCCTAACATCTTAGAAATACTATCACCTAGGAATTTTGCTATATTATAAGTAGGGGTTTGTATGTTAGATACTATTGGTCTTAAAAGGACATTATTTTTGTGAATTTTTGGTAAACTATATATTGATGGAGGGTGGGAATTAAAAATGCGAAGTTTGTTTTTAGTGTTGAAATCTATTAGGTTTAGCAAAAAATAGATTGCATGTCGATGCGATAATTCACATCAAGCTTTGATACAAAATAATACAAATCTGTCTAAAAACAAATTTGTATTCGTATATGCATGGACACACAGTACGTATTTACCAGCTTTTGCTTCAACTACCAGACGCATGCGTTTCTGTGTAACTGCTTCGTCAATGATAGATTTACGAAGCAAAAGACTGTAGTACACTTGCGGTCATGTAGTAAGTTTTGTCCTATCCGAAGACAACAGATAAACCTCTTGCCATCTGACGGACAAAACCGACCACGCCGGTGCAAAGTGTTCTTCTCGAATAGCTATGCTATTACTGATAAAGAAGAAAAATACGCATATTACTGTGAGTCCATTAACTCGTCGCCAGGTGGCGTAGTATAGCAAAAAATAGATTGCATGTCGATGCGATAATTCACATCAAGCTTTGATACAAAATAATACAAATCTGTCTAAAAACAAATTTGTATCTGTATATGCATGAACACACAGTACGTATTTACCAGCTTTTGCTTCAACTACCAGACGCATGCGTTTCTGTGTAACCACTTTGTCAATGATAGATTTACGAAGCAAAAGACTGTAGTACACTTGCAGTCATGTAGTAAGTTTTGTCCTATCCGAAGACAACAGATAAA
Organism: Melolontha melolontha; assembly: GCA_935421215.2. Classification (NCBI taxonomy): domain Eukaryota; kingdom Metazoa; phylum Arthropoda; class Insecta; order Coleoptera; family Scarabaeidae; genus Melolontha; species Melolontha melolontha. The sequence continues at coordinate 132,999,192 of OW285236.1, forward strand.
TCTCTTGCCATCTGACGGACAAAACCGACCACGCCGGTGCAAAGTGTTCTTCTCGAATAGCTATGCTATTACTGATAAAGAAGAAAAATACGCATATTACTGTGAGTCCATTAACTCGTCGCCAGGTGGCGTAGTATAGCAAAAAATAGATTGCATGTCGATGCGATAATTCACATCAAGCTTTGATACAAAATAATACAAATCTGTCTAAAAACAAATTTGTATCTGTATATGCATGGACACACAGTACGTATTTACCAGCTTTTGCTTCAACTACCAGACGCATGCGTTTCTGTGTAACCACTTTGTCAATGATAGATTTACGAAGCAAAAGACTGTAGTACACTTGCGGTCATGTAGTAAGTTTTGTCCTATCCGAAGACAACAGATAAACCTCTTGCCATCTGACGGACAAAACCGACCACGCCGGATAGGACAAAACTTACTACATGACCGCAAGTGTACTACAGTCTTTTGCTTCGTAAATCTATCATTGACAAAGTGGTTACACAGAAACGCATGCGTCTGGTAGTTGAAGCAAAAGCTGGTAAATACGTACTGTGTGTCCATGCATATACAGATCAAATTTGTTTTTAGACAGATTTGTATTATTTTGTACTATTAGGTTTAGTCTATGCCATTTATTTATTAAGTTATTATTTTCTTTTTGAGTTTTCTCTGTTGGATTATTTCTTTCTTTTTTATAGGTGAATTTATCCTCTAATAGTTTTTCTATTTTTTGCTCATATTCCTCTTTAAGAATGATCACTGTTTTATTTGATTTATCTGCTGTTGCTATTATAATATGAGGGTTGTCTTGGACAAATCTTTTTGTTTCTTTAATGAACTTATTCATATATAGATTTGATATATGTTTTTTATTATTTACTTTCTTATGTTTATGGTTAGTGATTATATTACAGATTTTGTTACGTATTTCATTCTGTTTGTCTTGTGGTAAGTTTTCTATTCTTGTTTCAATGTTAGCTATATAGTCATTAATGGGTATTTTATTAGGTGGCGTGGCATATTAAATTTGGGTCCTAGGTTAAGTATGTATTTAACATTATCCGGAATATTTATATTGGTCAAATTGATAATCCAGTTATTGTTAATTTTGTAATTTATCTCTAAGTGTTGTTTCTTCATTAGTTTATCTACTTTGTTTTTTAATTTATTTTTGTTTGTTAGGAAATGATTATTGTAAATTTTAGATTCTATTTTTTCGAAGCTATTTAAAACTTGAGGAGACAATTTCTGTATGATAATATTTTTCAAGTTTGAGATAATTTGATTGAATGTATTTATGTTACAAATGGTTTGGGATATTGTGATGTTTAAAATTTGTAGGTAACAGGAATTCATAATTTTTTGAAATTTAGTTTTTAGTTTTGAAATTGTGAAATGAAATCTGTCAAGTTTTATCATTTTTATAAATGTACGTGTTATTTGTAACGATCTGCATCTTACCAAAAAGTTTCTTCTGTTGATCTGGTTTGCCAGTTTTTTTCTGATTATCATGTATTCTTTGATGATTTTATGATCTTCTTCGTTTATATAATTGTATACTTCATGATGTAATTGTTCCATTTGATTAGCACTACACGCCTTGTGCTAAGTATAAAGATAATTATTTCGTGACCTTTGTATGTTATGGTAAATTCAATCTGTTGGCGATTTAAGGTCTGGTTTTACTTTAAAATATATATATTTAAAACAACCCTACATGTTTCGGCATGCCGAAACGTGTAGGGTTGTTTTATCGATGGATAGGACTACAGGTATGGATATTGTACTTTTTAATAAACTTTTTACTTAATTTTTGGAGCTCTATTAAAATATATGTCGACGCTTGTAATTAATTTTCACCAACTACTCACGCTAACTTGCGATTGTTTCTATTCTTGCTTCTTATTCGTTGATTAATGTTTGTAATTTTTAATCTAATATTAATAATTCGAAATGAGTTAATTTATATCAACAAATCGTTTAGATATCTCACATAATTAATAAATTTAATTTTAAAGTACAAGAATCTAACCTAGCAATATACAAAATTTCACTATGCGCCTGTACAAAATTGGGATGTTTCCCGCCGTGAATAATTTAAATAGGTACAGTTATTTCTAAAGAAAATCGATATAAAATAATCAATCAACCAAGTTAAAAAATATTCGGATAACAACAATATCAATGAAAATGACTAAAGAAAATGAAAAATAGAAAAATATGAGATAAATGACACAAATTTAAGCTATTAATACGTGGAATTAACTTCGTTGATTTAACATATGAAATATACAGTTCCGTAAAAATTCTTATTTGCTAACTTATTATTATATGATTAAAATTATCTGATATTTTTGTCCTAGGGCTTCTCATGGGAATGGGAATGCACTACGATAATATATATATATATATATATATATATATATATTATAACATATCGAAACAAATGTATTTCAATCTGACTTGTAAATTTGGCTTGGCAAATAAAGTATCAGTGCCAAGGACGCGGTTCCAATCCGAAACCTTTGAAGAAATAACGAATATGTATTATTTCGAATATACTGTACAAAATACAAGCTAGATAAACATACTAGGTGCTACTTAAAAATTCCCGGAATTTCAATGTGTCCCACTAAGGGATGATAGTATAGCTCTATTGTGCTGGATGCTACGTCTATACTAAGTCAGTCTGTCAAACGGTACATTGGCTAGGTGGTGACAAACAGTGTTTGTGTTAATATTTGTTGATTTTGTTGAGTTATGTTTGAGTTTTTCTGCGACACCACAATGTCTGATGTGAAAGGGCATCAAATTCTGTTTTAAATATGGTAAAACGGCAGTGGAAACTCTGAAAATGCTTAAACAAACATTTAATGAACATGCTTTAGGCCAGACGAAAAATTACGGGTGGTACAGTCGTTTTAAAAATAATGATGATGATGATGAGCTTTCGATCGTCCATCGACAGCAAATACGCTACAAAATGTGGCAAAAGTACGTAATGCTTTGCTGCAGGACCGAAGGAGAACAATTACAATGTTCTTCGGCGACTCAGAGAAAACATACGACGCAAGTGCCCTGCCAAGTAGCGCAACAATTTGTTGATCCTACGCCACAAGAATGCACCGACCTACATGTCACTTTTTGCTCATCAGTTTCTAGCCTCAACGGAGATGGTAGTACTGCCCCACTCTTCTTACTTCCTAGGACTTGCTTCTTGTAAGTTTTTCCCGTTTTCGAAGAAACTGAAGCTGAACAGGTGTCGTTTTGAGACTATTGAGGAGATCTAGACCGAATCGCAGGCAATGTTGAAAAAGTTAACATGCGAAAATTTCCTGCACTGCTTCCAGTCATGGACAAATCGCTGGGATCGGTGTATACATGCGCTAGGAGAGTACTTTGAAGGGGATAGTAGTGAATAAGTTATGAGAACCATTTTTTTTTTCATATTCCGAGAATTTCTGGGTAGCACCTTGTATTATGAACTTGATAAAATTGGACCGAAAAAAATGCGACCGACTTTCATGAACAGAGAGCGGACTCGAGCGATTGATGATTCAGGGCCCATAGGCGTCTGCCTTGTATTCGCAATAGGTTTGTTTCTGTAAGCGATCCGTGAGTTTCGAACAATTGAGTACGTGTGGGCACTGCATAAGTGGCATATACCTACATATGCAGTTAATATGTATCTGTTAATGCCCAACAGAGCGAATGTAGTAAACGGTTTGGTAACCGTCAGAAACTACTGCTGAAATAAAAATAATGCTGACAAGTGAATTGCGTATCGAATTTAGAATTAAAATAATTTACAAAGAACAAAACTCAAAACTATGTATTTTCTGTGAAACATTGGAAGTGTAAAACGTTATTATGAACAACTAAAATTTGTTCAAGCTGTTCCTGTGTTAAATTAGTTCTTTTAGATGTTAAATCGTCTTTAAAAATAGAAAATTTCCGTTCCACATCACAACTGTTGCGTGATTTAAATGTTGCAAATGTACACCATACTTATGCTATAGATACTATATACATTTAATTTAGATGATAATGTTTTCATTTTTAATGTTTACGATAATATTACTTCAAAATTTCCTTATATAAATATCATTCAACATTATCTTGTCGAATGTAAAAATCTGCCCTTTTTAATTGTGTAATAAAAAGTGGGTGTTTAAATTAAAAAGAAAGATGACGTCATTTCGGTTTTTAGAGATATTCTGTTTATTTCAGTTTCACGTAAGAAAACTCTAAACTAAAAATAAATATCGACGGGTCCAAGAGTTTTTTTGAAAATTTTTTAATTTTTATTAAATTTATCCGCTACTTTACGAATGCACTGTATAGACATACAAACGTTATATATTTTCGGCTTGACGAAAAAAAAATAAAATTTTTTATAATTAGTAACATTGTTAGCGAAGAATTACTTATTTTGTTGTGTTAATTAATATTCTGTACATGGTTACAATTTTTATTCCAAATAAGCCAAAATTAGAACAAAGCAAGCAATATAACAGTTATTTATCACTAAAAACAACATTTCAAAGAGATTATAATGAATACATCTCGAAACTAGAACGACAAAATTTTCCTGACGCGAATTATAATTATACCAGGCTCCGAAATATGAAGTCATGACACCAAGACCGAGTTTTCATTTGTATTTCCGACACGTATGAAATATGGATTTAACGTTGAGATATACTGATATATGTTTTAATTAAAACTTTTTCCAAATCAGGGCTGTAGGAGCTTTCTATCTATTTTAGGAACTATAATTCATATTTTCCTATTTGGTGTATTACTAGAGAAAATATATGTATATGTGTATAAATACAATATTTATAATAGAATAATATTTATGTATGTGTACAAGTCCGTTTCGTGCCTTTTCTGAAACGGAAGATTTTACTTGTTTTGATTTAAAGATATATGAAAAAAGATTATTTTTGTTAAACCCTATCAATAAAAATATTATCATCAATTCGGAATAATTCCTTAAATCCTCGATTGAGAACCTACAGATATGTTATTTTGAATTCTAAGAAATAAAAAAGAATTCAATAAATTTATAATTTTCATAATTTTTTATTTCGCAACTCTATATAAAGACATTCATTGTTATAATATTGTTCATATTCATAAGGAACGAAATTGCAACATTTAATATCTCCGTTTTAGTGCGCTGAATCCAATCGTCCATTTTGAGAATATTTTCAGGAACGCTTAGAGTGTCATTTACTCTCATAGTTAGGCACGATGTCTAGCTTGCTTAAGTTTATTAATTCCGTATTCAATCTAATATTCGAATTTTAAGTCTGTATACATTCTTACTAATTGTTAGAAGTAATTGTACTGGGAAATATCAGAAAATAACGAGGCCGGTGCTGTAATTATCCTTCAAAGTACTCTCGATTCTGTTCAATACACTAGTTCCATCGTTTTGTCTACTTGTCATAAACATATGGGAAACCATTTTTCTAGATTCTATTAAGTATACCCATCACTGCGGTGTTGAGCTGTAAATTCTACTTAAATTTTCGACTTCTCAATTTTTCTGGACTTCAGGAAACAAATAAAAGTTACATGGAGCAAAGTCAGATGAGTAGGGAGGGTGAACCATAATTTCCATCTCCAATTCTTCAAGTGTTCGTTGACAAATTGCTGATCTGTAGGCCGAAGCATTGTCGCGATGCAGGATCCAAACGATGTCTTGATAAAGCGGCCGCTTTTTCTTTAATTTTGCTTTTAGTACATTTGAATAGTACTCTCCAGTATGTTCTCTAGGTACAATGTGATCATAAATAACGCCCCGTTTATAAAAAAAAACAATTAGATGCATCACTTTACCGGCGCTTTTCACAGTTTTCGCCTTCTGTGGTCTTGGACTGCTTTTGTGCTTTCATTGCATACTTTGAGACTTTAATTCAGGGTCGTAATGATAAAACAAGCGCTCGTCACATGTAACCACATTCTTTAAAAACTGTGAATTATGTTGTAGTTGCCTTTTTCATTGCCGACAAATTGTCACTCGAACCATAAGACAAATTAAGAATGTCAGAAATTTGATATATGCCAAGCTGATGATCATTTTCGATCAAGTTGTTAATTTATGCAATTTTTGAATCAATCGGTGCAATTGCTGGTCGCCCGCGTCGAGATTCATCTTTCACTGATCCACAACCGTCTTTGAATTTTTTATGGCATTCAAACACTCTACATCGTGATGAACTATTATGTGGGTATGCAGTTTTAATCATTTCAAAAGTTTTAGTTGGAGTTTTACCTAACCACATAAAGTTTTATCGCATATCTTTGCTCCACTCTTTTTTTTTATGGGTACGTCAAACACTGACAATTCAGTAATTAATTTGTAATAAACATCAAAAGTTGAGAATGTACTTGAGGATAAGTACATTAGAGATGGCAGTTACATGTTCAATTCTTTGTTCTTTTCTAGTTGCGAAAGAAGTTATAGCACAAGTCTCGTTATATTTCGATGTACCATCATATATTTAGGGGAAAAGTTTTTTTCTATACGAAACAAAAAAGATCATATACAATAGGAATGGACGCACATAAAAAGTAAACTACGATTGTGCGCTGTTACTTCATGCGATATTAATGCTAGCAGAAAACTACATAGCTTCTGGTAAGTTTATGGAAACATTTAGTTTATATAGTAAAAGGTGTCAAAATTTGAGGTTGATTTTTTAAATGAAGGTTACTAGTAGATATGGAAAGTAATTTCCACGAAGTGACCGCCACGAGATGTCCGACAAGTCCTGTATCTCTCCTTTGTATGGGCAAAAACATCTTCACATAATCCATCATGCATCCAATTTTAACGATAATGCTATTTTTAAAGTCCACAATTGCTTGTGTTCGATCACAAGATCTTGATGACCAATTGATGTCTCCATATCTGGAAATTACATATACAAGAAAACGTTCGTCTAGTAATTAAATCGTCGCAACCGTTATATGACACGTGGCAGTGTGCTGTTGAAACTAGTTGCTTTCTATATTCAAGGCGTGCAATTCAAGCTACAAAAAAATTGCGACAACGGTTTCTGTTGACGGTAACAGCATTACCAACCTTATTTTCGAATAAGTGGCCCATTCACACCACCCGAACAAAAACCACACCAGACAGTAACTTTTTCAGAGTGAATTAGCTGTTGCAGAACATGTGAAAGATTTTTCTCGCCCCAAATGCGAGAATTCTGTGCTTGTTTACGAAGCCACCAACCTGTGTTTGCTTCATCGCTGAAGATAACAGAATCGAAAAAATCATTGGGTTGATTCAGCGCAATTGGTGTAAATTCGACGTAAATTATGATTGGGTGGCTTGAATTCTTGCCCTAGCTACACTTTGTAAGCCTTAAATGAAAATCCTTACGTAAAACGCTATGCAGTGTTGATATCTAGTTCCTGAGCACGATGACGATCGGATGTTTTTGTACTAGCAACAACACTTTCACTACTAGATGCAATGTTTTCATGTGAACGACCACTACGTGTGTATATTTTGTTTCTTTAATCTTTTACACTACCATTTAGTTGAAATTTCTTAATAATTTTTCGAATTGCCTCTTTTGAAAGATCTTTTCTCACACCATATTCTGTACGATATTTACGATCCACTTCTGCATGATTTTAACCTAATTTGAAATAGTTTTTCATTGTAAAACATGTTATTCAGTCGCAACTTTCTCCATTTTTAATAACATCAGTGGTTATACTTGCCATGTGTAACAACAATAATTGGCGACAAATTTAAAAACACTTTTAAATTTTAACACCTTTTTTTGTGATGGATAAAACTTTGCAGCCGATCTGATTTACTACCCAAGATTTGTCTAAAATAACGAAAACTAAATACGATTTTTCAGGTGTTTCAGTTTAAGCTAAAAATGTCATTATGTAAGTGTTCACATTAGAAAAAATATTTATTGAAATGTTCTCCAAAATTGCTATGTTGTCTGAAATACCAGAAAATGTAATAAGCTTATAAATTATAATATTCTTTGTGTTGATTTCCCTATATGTTAAGTTAAATATAAAAACATTGGTAAATTTTAAGTTAATGTTCTGAATTTCTTAACTACATCTCTTTCTTGTAATTTTTTTATTTTTATAAGCACATATTTCAAAATATTGTTTGACATCCTGTTATATTTTTATGTTACTATAAAGAACAAATCTGTATTGTAAAGAAGTTTGTTTATATGTATCTATGTACACCTAGTAGATTGTCGACATAGTTTTTTTTTAATTCATAGTAAAACATTTTTACTTCCATGAAGTAGTTTTGCATTTGTTAGATACATGTCATTTAAAAAAATAGAAAGGAGTTTAGGAGGATTAGAAAAATACATAGTTTAACTTATCATATTGGTAATATTTTTATTAATATTTATATCACCATATTTTCTACAAATACTATCGCTTAAATTTTAAGTAAACTACACACTTTTTATATACTTTAGGATATTTTTGAGATGACAATTTGTCTTATAATGTGCTCATCAAAAATGAAAAAAAACATCACAGGTATCGCCAATTTTGTCGCTTATAGTTGTTCCGAACTAATTGGGGAAAAGAATTCGAATTACCGGCTATAATAATTTTTTAGGTGTACACGAAAAACATAACAAGACCACAAGACTTAAGTTATATATCTTTATAGCGTGCGGCTTGCAAAGCACACATGCATGCAAAGAATTGTACATCTGTTTATACAGGATGATAAAGGAATTGGAGCTTTATTTTTAACTCAAAATATCACACAAAATAATGACAAATGACAAACAAATTGTGATAAAAGTTGTAAAGTAACAGATATTCACACATATGCGGGCAACACAGAAACACCTAGAGCAAATGTTCGAAGCTACCGCTTCCTGCTTGAATGCAAGCTTGAGCTCGCCGTATCCACACGGCGTATAGCACGCTCGGATATCTTGCCTGCTTATTGTGTCTGTAGCATCTTGAAGACATATGGTAATATTTGAATGTTTTCAATTTCATTATCGTTATTGTACACCAAAATTTTCCATATGTCCCCATACATAAAAGTCCATCGTGTTCAAGTCGGGCAATCTAGGTGTTCATGCAATAGGCCCGCTTCTACCTATCCATTGGTCACCAAACGTATTATTTAAATGCTCACGCACTTCATAATTATTATGAGGTGGGGCACAATTATGCAAAAACCACATGTGTTGACGCACGTTGCTCTAAGAGGTGTACTGTGTTGCTCGCATAAGTGTGAATATCTGTTACTTTGCAACTCTTATCGCAATTTTTTTTTTATTCATCCTGATTTTGTGTGTACTATTTTCAGTTAAAAATAAAGCTTCAATTTTTTTTATCTCCCTGTATGTATAAGGTTCCTTTTATTTCCCAGAAAATAGTTTATTTTGATCAATACTCTTCGGATTACCCAAATGTTGGTCGGATTAATGAAACAATATTTTAAATAAAGCTCGCTCGCATTACTGAATGTTCGAATTGACACATGTTCGGATTGTGGAGGTTAGACTATACTTCTTTTACATTAATAGCAAAATCATAGAAAAATAGTATATCGGAATTGTTGTTAAAGTAATAAAAAAAATTCAGAAACAAGCTCTAGAGAACAAAAAATTTATATTCCTTTATTCATTTCTTTAAATTATTGGTTCGCGTTCCTTTGGGTGTTTGGATTTCATTTTTTTTTAATTCTTCATTAAAAACAAAAAATTAAAACTGTTTCACATAACGTTTCCAAGTTTTATTAACCAGGTACACCTTCAATGCTTAAAATTATGTAAAATTCTCTTTTCCATTTTCGTGTACGATATGGTCATGTATTTGCAATACATGTCCCTTTACTTATGCATACTATGAAACACTGGAAGAAAGTAACCAATAATTAGCTACGAAACGGCAAGACCGAATTAAATTTGTTGAGGATAAATATATTTTAACAATCATTTATTCTTTAAATCAAGGAGTACTTTTGCACTCCTTTTGTAAATACGGTAGATTAAAACCTAGTCCTAGTCTCTATTACTCAGTTCTGACTGAATTAAACGCTATCACTACAATTATTACTTAATTAGCAAGTTTAGATAAAATTAAGTTTGTACATTTGTTATACTTTTTTTTTAATTATTTTTTTTTGTTGCAGTGTATATTAGATGCTTTTTATAGAACTGTTAGTAATTTACAGGCACCAGAATATGTAAATTATTTATTTCAATGTCAACTAGAATTTGTACAGCTATGTTTTGTATTATAGTAGTTTCTTTTAAAAATCGAAAATTGTCTATATTCAATTTGTATGTACTCTCAGTAACTTGAAAGTGAAATGTTTTCTGTAAATATTTCATCTATTTGCGGATGAAATTACTGTTCAGCTTTGCTAAGATTGTAATAGCAAGATCTTTGACTTTTCAGGTCATGCCATTGCACAATATCTCTGGCGGAAACAGAATTATACAATATGCGTTCATATTGTGAATATAATATATGTCTTATTCGAACCCTGATAATTGAAAATAATTTTCGTATTTGAAATTAAAACGTTAAATAGTTCGTATTTTAATTTTTATTCAAATTCTTTCGGTGAACATGTCAAGCTTCTTATAAGAAATTTTCTGTAATTAGCAGCGTGGAAATAAGTCGTAAATTGGTATGAGAAAATGTTGATTTTATCATATTAATGTAAAGAATGCAGCTATGACTATTGGATGTATATGTTAAGTAGATATACACAAGTATCTAGTGAAATATTAAACTAGTAGAATCGTATGATACGGTCAACGGCCGTAGTAATGCAAAGCAGAGAACAGGATATCTAGCATTTGCATCTTTAATTTCCAAGCATATAAATTATTTCAAATTTCAAGTTTTTTTATTAAGGTCTATAATGAAATTACCTATAAATTACAATATTCGTGAAAAATGTCGGGAAAAATTGTCCGAAGATGTTCGGTTAGGGCATGACAATCCGTACGTTCATATTGGTACAGTTTCACAGGCTGCAGTTCGAATTACAGCCTGAGAGAAATTGAATATCCATAGTTTTAATATCCATCGTATAGTCCTGATAATGTAAAAAATGCAACTATGAATAATGCATGTATATGTTAAGTAGATATACAAGTATTTAGTGAAATATTAAACTATTAGAACCGTATGATACGGTTAACGGCCGAAGTAATGGAAAGCAGAGTACAGTATATCTATAGCATTTGCATCTTTAATTTCCAAGCATATAAATAATTTTAAATTTCAACTTTTTTTATTAAATTATATTACGAACTTACAAATAAATTGCCACTATATTTGACGTTCTGACAGAGAAGAAGTATTTGAATTTTTACTACATATGCAATTGAATGACCTAAAGGAAATAAGTTTCCAAAATTGAAATTCATATAATTTAATAATATAGTGCGAATGCTCCATCATTACAAAAATGAAAGGAATTAAGGATGGTTTATTTAACTTTTTATAATTTATTGGCAGATTTTCTTTGGAGCTAAAATGTCGCTATTAAATATAATATATATAGTAGATTTAGATAGTTGACGATTTAAGGTCTGTTTTACTTTAATATTGTATATATTTAAAATAATCTCTTATATGTTTCGGCAATTACTGCCTTTTCAAAGAATGTTAAATTATAAATGCCAGTATGTTAATGTCATATTTATATACGTGAAGTCGTCATGGATAAAAATTACATTATCCAAAAATACATTCAAGTTTAATAATAGTAATTCATGCCTTAGCATTCCACAACAGCTTGACGACAATTACAGGGGGCAATAGCAACATGAGTAAACCCGAGCCCGTACAGCGACTTAAGATATATGTTTGTTGGAATTTATCTTAAACTAGAAGAAAAACCACCAAAACTTTCGGGGACAACAAGGATTCAATCTCGGTGCCTCTGACTGTGACTCTGTTCGATCGATAGTATAGAAGTAAGTCACAGTCAGAGGCACCGAGATTGAATCTGGCGCTTGTTGTCCACGAAAGTTTAAACTGTATATATATATATATATATATATATATATATATATATATATATATATATATATATTGTTATAATGAGCCGTTCGCTCACAATGTTAGTGTATAATTTAATGAAATATCTATACAACTAGCTCAAATGCGTAAGCCTTAAATAGGCCAATATTTAAAACAAGAGCGCTTCTTAATCTCAGACTATGTGGTAGGTTCTAGATACTCAAACAGTCCACAAACATACATAAAACAAAAACGATTTCATAGAGAAAAAAATAAATATAATTAAAACAATTATTAATTTTTTTTTAACAAGATACAAACATGCACTTAATATACTATGTCAAAAGCATTAAACAATATTGGGTTGCTTATTTACCCCATTATTAATTATATATGGTTGCCTATAAAATAATCATATGGCTCAAAAAGGAATCATATAAAAAAAATTTAAGGTTATGTTAGAAGTGATTATACTGACAATGAAATAATATGAATATGTTGTTTGAAAATGTTATTTTGCCCCAAGATAACGTGAGTTTAATGATATTTAGTAATATGGTTTAACAAATGAGGTATTATCTTTTAGAAAAATTGCATATCTATTTCCACCTGGGAGTACCTGTTATTAACGGAGAGCATAAAGTTTTTAGGCCTTATATATAAAAGGTTGATAGGAGTTCAGGAAATACCAGGCTGGTTCTGGAAAGGTTGCACTCTTTACGTAGGACTGGAGAATTTCCTTTACGTAGGGCTGCTTTCGGAATAAGTTCTTGAAGTAATTAACCCGGTTTAGTTAATTTAACACTTTTAGATGGTTCTTGGTGTTCTGAATAAGGTTTATGTAATACTTTTAAGCCAATATAAGCTTATATATTGGGTTTTAATCAATTTTAAAAATGGTGCGTCGAAAAACCGTCGTTTCTATTACAATTCGTGCAAAAATCTCCTCGTAAACAACTTTTGTTTTGTTGTCATGACTACCACAGGAAGTTAGTAATAATTAATTATATTTTTATAAAATTCTGCTCTAACTCCAAATAATATAAATAAAGTACTTTTGTCAATTTTAATAAATTAATTATCCGGATATTTCGTTTGAATGTCAACATTGGTTATTTGTATAAGAGCCTATTTTTATTCTACTATAATACCCTCACGTGATCACAGTTGCATACTTTTTACAAGGTTCAACCGAAAGTCAAATTAACAATAATTAACAATATTTTAATCATAATTAGCTTTAAAATTCTTGATTTCACGCGATAATTATGATAAATTAAAAAATGACCAAATAAAATAAATAGGCAAATAAAAATATTCAATTAAGTTCGGTATCATGATAAAGAAACTAATTTTGATTTACATCGTGTATACATATCATTTACTTAATTATCAACATTTTCATTACCATTATTTCTTAGATATTATATTCTTGGGACAATATAAACTAATTAAATTATTTATGTACCGTGGGTATGAGCTGTACTATAACAATATATATATATATATATATATATATATATATAGTTTATTGTCGATCGATAGTCGCAGTCAGAGACACCGAGATCAAATCCGGCGCTTGTTGTCCCCGAAAGTTTTGGTGGTTTTCCTTCTCGTTTAAGATGAATGCCAACAACCATATATCATAAGTCGCTGTACGGGCGCGGGATTCGATCTCGGTGCCTCTGACTGTGACTTACTACTATACGATCGGTCGACAATAAACTGTATATATATATATATATATATATATATATATATATATATATATATATATATTTATATATACCGATAGGTCCAGCCCGCTACGGGCCATAGGCAACAATATACGTATGGAACGTAATGCGATGTGGCAACGTGTGTACGATGCCACTACGCGTGCGCAACATAAGTCCGATGGTCGAGCGCAACAGATTGCCCGTCATTCGTATTTAGCTGTGCATACGTAAAGGTAGTTATCATGTCAGTGTATACAACCGCAGAGAAGGTACAAATAGTTTCGTGGTATCTTGCCGGCAATTCCTGTCGAACAACCGCTGATTTATTTGCTGTAGAGTACGTAAATCGGCCTATTCCTTCGCATTCGACGATTGAAAGGATCGTAAATGCGTTTAGGAAATATGGCTGTGTAGTCGGAAATTGCCGCAAATGCCAACAAATTGACGAACAGCCTCATATCCCTCTAATACCTGCCGATCGGGAGGAGAGAGACGTGAGGGTTTGTTCGTTAGTTGAAATGGGCGACCTTAAGTGTACACGGCAAATTGCAGACGAAATCGGTGTTAGTAGAAGTTCAGTAAAGCGGATTCTAAAACGCAACAAATATAAAAGTTACAAAGTTCGAAAGTGCCAGGAGATTTTTCCCGAGGACAATTTAGCAAGAATGGAGTTTTGTGAGTCCGTGATGGAAAAGGCTAACAGGACGAATATTTTATAAAAAATATTCTGTTTATCGACGAGTCTTCTTTTCCACGTCATGGCAAGCATAATCCCTCAGTCGTGCGATATTGGTCTCGAGAAAATAAACATCTAGCTCGTAATGTTAAAACTCAATACCCCGAAAAACTTAACGTTTGGGCGGGTATCTTGGGTGATAGCATTATAGGGCCATTTGTTATCGACGGCAATTTGAATGCAGTAAAATATTTAGATTTGCTGCGAACACGAATTATTCCTACTGTCCGTTAACTAAACGTCGATTTTGATGCTATTTGGTTTATGCAAGACGGTTGTCCCGCGCATAACAGCAGATTAGTAAGAGGGTTTTTAGAAAACACTTTTCGTAATCGTGTTATTTCCGGGAGGGGTACGATAATATGGCCACCTCGATCACCCGACCTCAATCCCTGCGATTTTTTTCTGTGGGGTTATGTCAAAGAAAATCTTTACGGTCTTCTAACAATACCGAACTTGCAACAGTTGCAAGTTAAACTGTTTAGAATTTTCGAGACAATAACTCCTAGAAGTCTCGGGGGAGTGAGGCGGGAATTTTACAATAGGCTGGCTCGGCTATTGTTTGGGAAGATAGGGCGGTATTTTCGAATCCTATATTGAGTGACTTTCTTAAAATTAAAATTTATTTTGCAGAATTATTGATTTTTTTACTTTTATCTTTTAGAAAACGTTATTGTTTTTTTATTACTTAAAATTACTTTTCCGTAGCAGCTAAGAATACAATAATAATAATAAATTGGACCTTATTATGTCTGAAACAAATGGGCAAATTACGTATACAGAACGAATATGCAAACGACTATATCCTTGCGCGGTTTAAGTCTTACTAAATTCTTAATGTGCTGCAATTGAAGCTGCGGCGCGTAGAGGGGATTCGCTGTTGCCACTCATTGATGACTATGGCCCGTTGCGAGCTGGACCTATCGGTGTATATATATATATATATATATAAGCAGTGTTTATAAACTTTTCTGTAAAGCCCTCGACTAGTGATACATCTTTGCTGTTAAGAGTTGACAATAAATCTATACAAGTCCAACGTACTAAGTTTCTTGGTATTTGCGTGGATAGTGGCCTGACGTGGTATCGTCGTACGGACGAATTGTATCAGAAATTGACAAGTGCAAAGGGAAATGTTATTAATTTATTATTATGCCGCTTTCGAATCTAGATTGTCATACGGATTAGTCTTTGGGTTTTTCATCTAGTATGCAAAGAGTTTCTCTATACGTGACATAAAATGGTTTGTGCTTTTTGAACCTTGTACACCGTGGTTTCGGATTCTAAGAGTAGTACCTTTACTTTGTCTGTGTACAGTTGAAATATTATTAATTGGACATCAGAATTTGCATATACATATTGCCAAAAATTAATCAATTTCATAGTTATTTCACCCATTGCAAATATAATATTCACGCACCCATTCATAATACCTCAGAATATTAAACATGTTGACACATTGTTTTTATAGTATAGCAGAGTATCTCGATAAGCTAAATTAACAAATGTATACTTTTTTTTTTTTTTTTTGATATTGTGTTTCGTATATATTTTGTTTTTGTTCTTCTTGCTATTTGTAAAAACTTTTCTTTTCAAGTGTTAATTGTCATATTACCAAACATAATTTTGTTGACTTACCTTATATCTTCTTTTGTATTTTTATATTTGTACTGATGTACCGTTATGTATAATTTTGGGATTTTATATATATAAATACATACAATATTAGTTGTGTATCGCGACAAAGAAGAAAAGTGGTGAAAAATATATATGAGTAATGCCTTTATGCAAAGGCATTCACGTAGTAACAAGAACATTATTTTTCTTTATTCGAGTCCGGCTCTGTCTCAGTTAAATATAGGGACTGCAATGTAAATAATTCCATTCAAATAATTAAAATCTAGGTATCTATTCCACGGGGCACGCCATGGACACGCCACATAAAGCTTTTTGTTTTATGAGGATGTTTGTTTCATTATAAATATAATAATTTTATTAAAAAAAAATTAACGTCTAAGTCTATAACTAAAATTAGTTAAATTAAAATGCGCCATAGACTTGACATATTCGACGTAAACCAAATGTACGGGCATAAATGTTTTGGTAAGCTATTGTCAAAATAAGTGAGAATTTTGTAAATTTTTTTTTTGGCAGACCAATGGACTTGAATTACAGATGCGTTCCCGTAAATATATAATAAACAAAGATATGGACCGACTTTAACTACATTTTGGTTCTAAAAATTGAAAATTTTCGATGAATTACGAATAAATTTTTTTTAATTTTCTGTTAAACATTTATAGGTATTCTTCAGATTCGCATAGCTTGGGCACTATTCAGCGTCAATCCTGTAATAAAATATAGATAGAACGTGATGGATAAAACGTGAAAATCTTAAGATAAAACGTGAAAGTGTTTTTTTGGGAGTAGTGACCAGAGAATTAACGTAATATTTAATTTAGCGACGTTTATTTCCTATATATAGAACCTTTTTCAAACTGCAATATTTATTCAAATTAGTAAAAGTACAATACTTAAACTAAAATTTACTTACATTAAATATATACCGTTGACATGTGCAATATGTATTAAATTTTGAATTAGAATGTGAATTTTTAAAATTTACACATTCAAATTAGGTTATTTAGAGAAAACTACAATACGTAATTGTGTGTGTTGTCGAGTTGTGTTAAATGCGTCTATCATCTGTTTTACGTTTAATTGTAAGTTTTGACAATTCTTCTCGGACACTTACGTGTTTATTTTTATATTTATGTACGGGTGGATAATGTTTACAGTGTCACCATAAGGGAGTTTATATGATGGGCAAGTATATTGCTGAAAAATTATTTATATCTGTTCTCTCATTTATGGAATTTGTGGTTTTTTGGATGTGGATGCCTTCTAATATATTGCTTGCTTTGTTATTTTTCTTGAATGTAATTATAGAGATCTTTTCGAAATTAAATGTGCGTTTGATGTTTTTTTAGGGCTATACTACTGCTTGAAGATTTTATCTTTTTATTTAGAATGTAAGTTGTTAAGTTTATTGAAGTTTTTCTGAGCTACTGTTATGTTATATGGTGCTAAGATTTTATGTATTTTTTCTGATAGATTGTTTATATAAGGTATTGGGACATATTTATAAGTAGCTTGAGGGTTGTTTTCCTTTGCTATTTTAGTATTTATTCTATCTGTATTATAATGTTGATATAATTTTTGTTTTATTTGTTGATGAAAGAGATTATCATTTTTTGGTAGAGAATCTTTTGTTTGTGGCAGAATTTCTAGCCTAAAGTCTGGGCATGTTAGTTTAATTGTTCTGTTGATTAATCCCGTTGCTAATTCTTTTTGTGTGACATTGATTAGCATAAACCGAAATTTAAAAACTGGCCAGATGCAGATAATTTGTGATATAATTTTGTTAAGATTTTTTCTGTGAGTAATTATGTTCTAAAATATTTAATTTTGGAATTATTTTCCTTTTCCATGGTGAACTGTAGTTTTGTATTGTAATTTTTTATTTGAAGGGATACAAGCGATGCAATTATCTCCAAATCTTTTAAAAAATGTCGGTTTAAAATTTAATTTTGAAATTACGTTCTATTCTAGTTCTTCCAGTACACGTTGTATAATAACACTGCAGTATGAAAAAGGTATATAGGACTGAAACATCACTATAAATTAAATATTGTTTAATTACCTGGCTGCTACTATACGGTCAACACAATTGCCGCTTGTAACCGGCATATGTAATACGTTATCTATACGGCCTATGCCAAGTATATGCCATGCCTTCTCTTGAAATCATCATCAGAGAGTTCTTGAACAAGGCGAATTTTATGAGCTTGGTATTTTTCTTTTTTAAGAATTCTTCCTACTGAACGACGGCTAATATTGTCAGCTCAAGTCAGCTCGTTTGTAGATAAATGCGGATTTTTCTTTACAGACATGGCAATATCTTGGACTTTAATATCATTTCTGGGAGAATTTATGCCACAAATTCATTAATTGCTTACTTGCTAAAATTTTCATCCACCAAAAATATTCTTTTCTGGCATACATACGTTGATGATATATTAATAGATTTTAATGGTACGTCAAGACAATTAAACTCTCTATTTAATTATATTAATTTACTACACACAAATATTGAATTCACACAAGAAATAGAAACAAATGATTCAATTCATTTTCTAGATTTGTATATTAGTAAAATCAATAATAGACTGGACTTTTATATTTATAGGAAACCTTTATAAACAGATATAATCATACATAACAATTTAAAACACCCTATACAAAATAAAGTAGCAGCATATAATAGCGTAGTACATAGACTTATAAATATTCCACTTACAAAAGTAAACTTTGAAAAAGAACACGATAAAACAAATTGCAATAAATAATAACTATAAATCACAAATGGTTGATAAAATTGTCTATAAAACATTATTTAAGAAAGCTATTTCACAAGTTTATCCCATAATAAAAATACCCAGAATAAATAGAAAACAATCATATATATAGGTCGCCTTAGTGAGAAAGTTTCTAAATTCCTAAAATAGAACAATATAAAAGTAACATTCAGAACAAACAATAAACTATCTAAATTCATTAAAAATAATAAAGATAAATCTCGCAAATACCAACAATCAGGAGTTTATGTGTTAAGGTGTAGCGATTGTCCTAAGGCTTAGATTGGTCAAAGTGGAAGAACTTTTAAGAAAAGGATGTCAGAAGATTTAAGATCGAACAGATTGGGAAAAAATTACTTCTATGCAAACCACCTTCTAAAATAAAAACATAAATTTAGTCACAATTTAGACATTTTACATATAGAAAACAAAGGAAAAATTAATTAAACTTGTTATAATCTCTAGAAATTAACAAAAGTAGAAGCTCTAATAATTTATTAAACGACCAATTAGAAACAAATAGTTCCCCATTATTAAATATTTTTTCATAAATTTTATTCTTTAGAGTTTTTAATTTTATACTTTACACAACAGCTGACTAATAATTAGTAATACCTTCTCCTCTTTATAATTTGTGCCTTATTATATAGATGCACCTATCTACCCTGTAATATTGTATACATTTCAGATAAAGCCACTGTGGTGAGCGAAACAATTGTCAAGTATTATATAAGTACATCAAATAGTAAAATCTAACAATGTTGTTATTTAGCAGTTAATACTTTGTATATTTAAAAATATTTCAAATGATGGATTTTCATCCCTAATTTCCACATCTAAAATTTCATTTCAATATCTTTTTTAATTTAACAGATATTTATATGGTTCCGCACATTTGCCCATCACTGTATAAAATTATATTGTGACATTAATTAAACGTAAGAAAATTATACTGTTTGTGCTGTCCTCTCTTTGAAGAACTCTTTGAGAAAAGTTGTAGATGCCAAAACATGTTAGAGGAAAAAATACTGTGAATAAAATATAAATAAATTAACAGTAGCAGACTTTAAATCGCTAAGAAGTATGCAGTATATTAATATTTCTCTTAGGCACCAACGAATGTTCTCTAAGAGAAATATTAATTTTTACTAATGTCTAATAAATTAATGCCAAATTTAACAAGAATTTATATTCGGTAAGATCCTTATCCATTAAAATTTTACGAAACATCTTAATTTTGTCAGATCTGTATTTAAATGCACATCTGATATCTTGTTAAGAAATAACATGGTTACAGAATATTTCACGTGAATACTAAATAGTAATTATGGAACCAAATGCAAATGGTATTTAAATTAGATTTCTTTTATTTTTAGTACCTTATATCGTAACATGCCAGATTCTAGTAATAGTAATTTAGATAAATAAGTTAGTAATTATTAGGTTAGATCTCCTTAAATAAATTTTGAAAATAAGTATTTTATAATTGAATAAATGTAATTTTTGAAAATTCTATAAATATGTATTTTACTTTTGCAACTAATATATAGCCCAAAAGTTTGTTAAACTTTCGTATTTTAGGAATAAATTAGTTGCCGAGGGAGTGTTAACCAAAGTTAATTTTGTATAATCGTTGATTGACGAAGGAGATACTTGTTGAAGCTTCATTATAACGATAAGAAATAAGTACTAAACTTCGAGTTTCAAAAATTGATTGTAAATCCACTACAATTTTGTTTCGCCATACAATGGCTTCATCAGGTGGATGAAATACTGAATTTTTAAAATACAATTTTGAATATTTATGTACAAATTATTGAGGAAAAATGGTGGTGGAAACATTTTTACATCTTAAATTTAGTAGAGAGGAGTTGTTTAAATCTAATTGGTGATTTAAAGCTAATCCTAAATTATTATATCTATTAATTTCTTAGTTTTCTAACAAGTTAAGTTTTTTGCTTTTTTCTTGAATATGTAAAATTTTGAAATCTATATTAAATTTATGATTAATTTCTAAACAATGATTTGCGAAAGTTGAATCTGTTTTCTTTTCTTTATGACTTCTCTCGTGTTCTTTCATCCTAATTTTGAATATCTTCCCCCTTTGTCCTATATATACCTAATTACAATCTTGACATGTTAAGTTCTCGAACTCGACACCGAAAGGTACATGATTAAGTAAGTAAGTAACATGTTAAGTTATGCACAACAGAGTTTGATCCTTTGTCTATTTTATCTTTGTTGTTTTTAATAATGTCTGTATAGAATTTAAATGATATATATTATTGCTTGGCTGCATATTTATTTCCAAGGTTATCATTATGCTTATTTAAGGCTAAATCTGTTTCTACTGCTAAGAGTCCTTAGTGTTTATTATTAACGTTAATTTGTATTTGAAAACTTTAGACAAAAGACTAATTTCTTCGATTTTGAATTCTACCTCGGTACGGTTTTTAAATCGTTAATAAAAATTAATATTTTCGTTTATGTTAACTAATGGAGTCGGGATTGCGTTATGTCTTTTGCAGGAAATAAGTTTATCTAGATTACTATTTTGAATCAAGTGTCTTTTTGTTAATTATAAAATTAATTTTGTCATGGATCGCATTATACAAAAGATTAAACTCTAAATTGGAAAGTTTAAAAGCTAACTGTGAATGTAATACCTGGAGATATATTGACAACGTGTCCCATTTGTTAAATACATAATTATATCAACACTATTTACCCCAAAATAACATTTACAACAAAAAAAATTATATATATATATATATATATATATATATATATAAAATATATAACATAAAAATGATCAGCATGCCAATCAATGATGTATAGATTAATTAACGCACCTATGAGTAAAAGTAATTTCGATCTCGAACTAAACAGGATATATACAGTAGCATTAAACAATATCATTAATTAATAGCGTCCTCAATAGTCAACAAAAATCTAAAACCCTTTCTTTAGTTTACCCAAAATTAAAAAATTAATATAAGTAATTCCTATAATTCAATCACAGGAAAAGTTTCTGAAAAAAATGGTACTTTCATTAAAAAACTTAATAACGAACATATATCATTTAAAACAGACAATACTATGCAGAGCATTATTAAAAACAACAAAGATAAGATAGACAAAGAATCAAACTCTGATGTATATAAGTTAACATGTGAAGATTGTAGTAAGGGATACATAGGACAAACGTGGAGGACTTTAAAAATTAGGATGAAAGTACAGGAGAGAAGTCATAAAGAAAAGAAAACGGATTCAACTTTCCCAAATCACTGTTTAGAAATTAATCATAGATTTAATATAGATTTCAAAATTTTACATATTCAAGAAAAAAGCAAAAAACTTAACTAATTCATACCAAAGACCTTAACACTAATTGCAGGACAGATTAGCAGAAGATTATGAATTATTATTATAACCGCGCTCGTGGAGCGACTTAAGGTTATGTACTCGGTCTCCGAAATATGTTTTATATGTATAACAAAAACGATAGATGATAGAAATTATCTGTGTAGCTCTAAAATTAAATTAAAAATATTACTAAAGCGTTGTTTTTTAATTTGTCTATAGACTTTGATTTTTTTCTTCAAGAATTCGCTTTGCTTATATGGCAAATAATTACCTGTATTTAAGGTTGGTTTTCGTTGGCTAAGGTTGGTTTTATAAATAATATGATATTACAGCCAGTTCTTCTTAGAAAACGTCCAGATTACAATGCTACGCCCTTTCCAAAACCTGTGTTTTTGTTTCTGGACAAACGGTCTTAAGTTATTTATTTTGCTGTTGGCATTCATTTTAAACGAGAAACCATGAAGGCCTTCTCGGACAGCAAACATCGGACTTGTGTTACGCGCTGAATTTGACTACTGTATTTTTTTAAGACAGCGTATAAATATTTTGAACTGTCTGGTATAATTTATATATTTAACCCATTTTGTCTCATTGTTCCATTAATGGAACATGCTACATTAGCCCCCTCCACCTGATGCAGATTAGTCATACGTATTTACTGCAAGTCTCGACGTGATTTCGATACTATTGTGCAGTGAATAAAGAATCTTTCTAGTGTGTCGGGCGTTTTGTTTGACAAATCTATAGTGCTACATATTTTGAAACAGTGTGAAAAAAATGGCGTATCGAAAGTAAGTAAAATCAAATGTTTACATTTTTTTAACCAAACCTATAGTGGTAGTACCCAAACTAATTGGCATGCACCGAAAAAATATATATTTGATACCCTCATGACAGTAGATTTTTTTTCTAAAAGTTCCATTATTGGAACATTGGGCATGGATGGCTTCATGCTATTTTTTTCTCAATTTTAGGTATTACACTACTGAAGAGCTTATACAACTAGTAGAGGACGAAGAGTTCTGGCGGGCGGATGTTTTTATAACACCCCCGAATGACGGTGATGAAAGTGCGGAAGATAGTGGTGACGAGGAGGACTGTAATGATATAAATAAGTTAAGCGGTCGTCAACTTCAAGCTGAAGCTGTGGCAAAAATTATAAACAGAGAGGAAACATTTACTGTTGGTGATGACACTGACATAGATAGTGATGAAGATGAATACCATGAAGAATTTAGCCAAGAGGAGATAGAGACAAAAACTCAAATAGAAAATAATATCGAGGAAAATAATTATGGCTATTCAAGCGAAGATAATATTTCATTATCAGACCTAAGAAAAAGTTGCCGAGAACATAGACCAGAGTTTGGCAAAATTTCACCGATCTTGACGACAACTTACCCGCTTTTGTTTCTCCCAAGCAAATGCCACCGATTCCAGAAGACGCGGTGGAATGTTTTGAGTTATTTTTTGACGGAATAATTTGCAGTTTTCTAACTGAAATGACGAATATATATGGAAAAAAAAAAGAACCAGCATTTCAGGTTAGCAAGGAAGAAATTCGTTGCGTTATAGCTATACTTCTATTATCCGGCTATTGTTCAGTACCTCGTTGGCGTATATGGTGGGAGATTGGAACTGAGACCTGTAACTTGTCTGTCGTAAATGCAATGCGTAGAAATAGGTTTGAGGAAATAAAAAGATATCTGCATTGCTCTGACAATAATAACTTACCTTAATGACAAATTCGGAAAAATTAGACCTTTGATAAATATGATAAATGAAAGATTTCTTAAGTATTCAGAACTTCAAGAAAAACTAAGC
Organism: Melolontha melolontha; assembly: GCA_935421215.2. NCBI lineage: Eukaryota > Metazoa > Arthropoda > Insecta > Coleoptera > Scarabaeidae > Melolontha > Melolontha melolontha. The sequence continues at coordinate 133,023,290 of OW285236.1, forward strand.
ATTGATGAAAGCATGGTACCATACGTTGGGAGACATGGGTCTAAGCAATTCCTAAAGGGAAAACCAATAAGATATGGTTATAAAATGTGGTGCCTGTGCGAACCTCTTGGATATCTTATGAAATTTGAGCCTTACCAAGGGAAAGTAAAACAAGCTGAAGATTCTATACCAACTAAAACTGTCATAGCAGGGTGTTCCACAACAAGAAACAACAAAACAAAGGTAGTCTCAAAATTATTGCAGAATGAATTGGGAGTAGGTGGGACCGTTGTACTTGCTCTCTTGAAAGATCTACCGCAAAACACATCCTTCAAAATATACGGAGATCGCTTTTTTTCATCGTTAAAACTAGTTAACCGTTTACAAGATATAGGTATCGGTTATACAGGAACTATCAAGTACAACAGAATTGAAAAATGCTCCGCTATAATGTCTTCAAAACTTATCGAGAAAAAACCCAGGGGTTACTACGATTTCTGCACTGATAAAAAAACTAATGTTACAATTACAAGTTGGCATGACAATAGAATCGTGCTTACTGTTAGCAGCTGCGATCCTACCGGTCCTGTAGGTAGTGTAGACAGATGGATGTCTGCAGAAAAGAAAAAAGTTCCTGTTACTCGGCCATTTGTGGAATCTCAATACAATAAGTTTATGGGGGGTGTCGATCGGTTAGACCAAAATGTCGACAATTATAGAATATCAATTAGATCGAAAAAGTGGTGGTGGTCGGTCTTTGCATATTGCGTAGACACTAGTGTTCATAATGCTTGGCAACTACACAGAAAAAGCTACGGAAAAAAGATTGATCTTCTAAAGTTTAGACGAACAATAGTTCAGACCTATCGGACAAAATATGGTGAGCCAGGAAAAGGTGCTGGTCGTCCTATCACACATAAAGAATTTTCCTCAAGAGTGCCCGACCAGGTCAGGTATGATAGATTAGACCATTGGATTATTGCAGCTCAGAAACAAAATCGCTGCGCTGTCTGCAAAAAAAATACTACAAAAGCATGTGAAAAATGTGGTGTTAACTGTCATGAAGACTGTTTTGCATTGTTCCACTCTAAATAACTTTTGTTTGTGAATCAGTTTTATAATATTTTCCATTAGGTATATAAAATGCAAAAATACGTTTTTTTTAATAAATTATACTTTTATATTAAAAAAGATACTTAGTTTTATTAATTCTTTTGACATAAGTGTACCTAAAATATAGCTGTCATTCATGCCCATTGTTGCATTATTGGAACTACACTAAAATCACAAAAGTAGAATGTAAAATGTAAAAATTTATAACCAGACAGCTTATAAAATATCCCCAACAATTAAAATTTACACCGCAACGAAAAAATTGCGAAAAGAAATAATTCGGGCATAAACGGGTTAAACTAAACCTACACGTAATAATTACTTTGCTTGGTTCATGTACATACCGTGGAAATTTCCGATACTATATTATTTTTCCTACATCTAGAGTCGTTTCTGCTTTTACTTATTTTCTACACATTTATTAGGGATCATTAATGTATAAGTATTTCGATTTTTGCTATCTGTAAAATTGAGATGTCATCAATATCGATATTGTTTTTTTCATTTAGTTCATTTTAATAAGTACTATTATAGATCGTTATTTAACATTGTACCTTGAGTATATTATTTACACATCTTAGTTTTCGTTAGTTAACTTCAGATTACGTATTCTTTCCACAGCATAAAAATCTTAGGTTGTGTCATTACATTTTCTTTTCCTCGTTTAATATCTTGCTTATGGGTGTCTTAAAATCTATTATAATTAGAGGGTTGGCTGGACATTATTTTATAAATTACCTTAGGTTCATTTTTTAACATCGTGCGACTTTTTAGTTATTTAAACCATTCCTCTGATTGTTTTGGTTTGTCGTCATTGACTAGGTTAAGATACATGAGTTTTACACGTACATGTGTATGTATCTGATATGCGTTATGAAATGGCGGACTATGTATATATAGTTAGATATTTATTTAAACTAAAATATAATATTTTGAAGCAATTTCGTAATTAAATCTTATGTCCTTTTGGCTATTTAGAATGATCATGTTGTAACTTTTTTTATTTTGAATTTTCCTTTATCGTATTCAAATAACAGCGACATTTTTTAGTAATCGTCCTGGACTATTTTCCTTTTTAATTAGAAATTCTGTATGCAATGCATCTAATTACAATTACCTATCAATTGAGTTTTGTTTAATTTTTTCTTCTCTATATTAATTAAGATGCAGCGAAATACTCTTCTAATTAGACTTTCATCTTTAACTTTTCTCAATAGTGTCTACATCTGTCTTGGATTTTTCGATACTAAGCAGCTTTTCCTGTATAAGGTCGAACCTGCTATGCAATCGTCCCTTCTGTCTCGTGAAAGTTGCTGGGCCAAGAAATCATCTAAAATGTCCGTCGCTAAGAAATTAAAATTAGAAATGACTTTTTAAAGTAATAGAATATTGTTTAACGTTCGTATCGACGGATGTAAAAAATTTCCTTAATTGTATTTGCACGTGGGCCGTGATTTCGAATTCACTTCGACTGTTTACTTGCATTAGGTGAGTTTTGTTACACGATGTCCTTGTGTAAAAGCATTGTTTATTTCGTTACATTGTTTTTTTTCCTGCTGGAATTTAACAGGGAGCCAGCGGAGGCTACGTTTACCCTACGTTTTGCTAGTTTCCGTCAAGGATACGTTGTCAGTAAAGGTTATATTGCTAGTTCCTCTAGAGACTGTTTTTGCTAGGACGTGGTACTTTTGTTAGGACCAGATTAATTTTATGAGCACATGGTCATATTTCATGTCCAAGGTGGAGAGAAGTTCAACCGTCTGGTAAGCTTTTAGATATTATGCAAAATAGGTAGGACTATTATTCTCAATTTTACCTGAAGACTGCAGGCAGTTCAATTCAACTCCTTACGACGAACTGGTTTATGTAAGTTATACATATTATCGTAGATTAAATTCATTCAAGTATTTCTTTGGTGTATATAGTTCTTAAGTAATATTTAAGAAAACGATCCCCTAATTTTGCATATACAGGGTTATCGAAATTTTCCATGTTTTACTAGGGTCATGTCCGATTTTGCATTTGTTAATTATTAGTCGTTCTCGTAAGAATCATTTCAAAATTTTTTTAAATTCAGTATAATTTTGAAGAAAGGTATAGACCAACGCATATAATAAAATTAGAGTATATTTTCATTGTTTAATTTTCTTATTACGATTAAAACTGTGGGTCATGTAATTTTTGTATTATATTTAACAATTTTATGAATATACTGTATGTACCACAATTTAGATGTAAGATTTATCCAAGATCTTAGAAAAATTATCAACCAAATTATTTAGGTTAAGCTTACTATTTAGATCAATCATTTAAATATTAAAATCTTATTATTTAAATCTTATTAACTAATTGATTTGTTTATTTTCAGTATTCTTTGCTTATTACTCAATTTAACGTCAGTAGTCATTTATAAGTTAACATGTGAAGATTGTAATAAGGTAATGGGGAGGACGTTCAACATTCGACATTTAAAATTATGAAAGAACACGAGCAAAGTCATAAAGAAAAGAAAACGGATTCAACTTTCGCATATTATTGTTTAGAAATTAATCATAGATTTACATAATATAGATTTAAAAATTTTACATATTCAAGAAAAAAGCAAAAAACTTAACTTGTTAGAAATCTTCGAAATTAATATATATAATAATTAAGGATTAACTTTCAATGACCAATTAGAGTTAAACAACTTCCCTCTACTAAATTTAAGATTGTTAAAATGTTTCCATCACTATTTTTTCTCAATAATTTATACATAAATATTCAAATTTGTATTTTAAATATTCAGTATTTCATCCACCTGATGAAGCCATTGTATGGCGAAACAATATTGTAGTGTATTCACAATAAATTTTGAAACTAGAAGTTTAGTACTTATTTCTTTTCGTTAATTTTATATAAGTAGTTTTTGTATAAGTGTTAGGATAATGAAAAATTCGTGAATGTGTGGATGAATTTCGCTCTTATTGGAGCTCGTCACAGACTCATCCCGGACTCATTGGTTCTCATTAAGAGCGAAATGAGCTCAATAAGGGCGAAATGCATCCACACATTCCCGGATGGATGTGACTTTTCAAGAATTTTTCATTATCCTAACAACCAGGAAGGTGGCGTCGCGACGTGTAGGGTTTCTGCATACTGGTACGCGCTTAGTTTGTCGAAATGTAGAAATTAACGCAGCATATTAGGCGATATTTATATGTAATATGAGATTTAATACTTATTTGTTTTCATTTTCAGTAAGTTCATTATACTAATTATATATGCGCGAAGTGTAGAAGAAAAGTCATGTCTGACCGGGATACTGCTTATTGACGAACTCCAATAAGAGCGAAATGCATCCACACATTCTAGGGTAGATATGACTTTTACACGAATTTGTCTTTATCGAAATAACAAGGAAGGTGATGTCGCGATGGTTAGCGTTTCTACATACTATTACAAACTTAGTTTGTCGAAATGTAAAAATTAACGCAACACATTAGGCGACATTTACATGTAATATGAGACTTAATACTCATTGGTTCTCATTTACTGTAAGTTTATTATACTAACTATATACCGCCTCATTCTGAGCAAACGCCACGATCCGAATGTTTGAATATTTCTCCCGATTCGAATACAAATCCCCTGAACGCACTTAACCAATCACAAAACAGTCTGTCGCGCAACGATTTGACAATTAATGTCACAAATTAGAGTCACCACTGTAACCCTATACGGAGTCTCTTAAGCGTTTGAATAGCGATCATGCCGCGTCATACACCAGAAGAGAAAGCTGAAATGGCGAAATGGTACCACACTGATAATTCTTATCAAAGAGTATGTGACTTATTTGCCGGAAGGTATCCCGACAGGCCCATTCCGAACAAAGCTACAAACTTGTAGACTTAAAAAGAAAATAGACATTACTGGTTCTGTACAAAATTTAAAACCATTATTCCCAAATCGCAGAGTTCCTAATGATACGTCCAATGCGCTGCAATAGAACTAAATTCAAATTTGACACTTAGCGATATTTCCAACGATTTAGTCATATGCTGCTCTTCCGTTAACCACACACTAAAATTAAATGGTTTTCGTAATTATAAATATTCCAAACATCATCAATTATTTTACGGCGATGAGTTTAAACGGATGAATTTCCGTTATTATATAATTAATTTCTCTTTATGAACAATTTATTTTATTATTTGCAAGAGTAAATTTTTCTTTACATTACTAGAATTTAATTTAGTTTTTATTTATTTCTGAAGTTTATTTAGTTTACTATGAATAGTTTTTGTGACCTTTATTATTAAAATTTAAATGATTAAATCTCTTGATGCCTTATCTGAAATTTTCTTAACCGCTTATTAATAATTTCATTACGCTTTGTGTGACCATCGTCGGTATAACGTATTGCAATTTACTCATTACCATAACACCGGACTAAACAATTTATAGTCCTTTAATAGTAATTTGGTAATCAGATAATTTTTCTTACGCGGCTCCATAATATGTAAGTATGTATGACATATGACATCGATGTTTACGCGCTTACAGCATTCGGGGGAATTGTATTCGGAGCGGGAGAAATATTCATACATTCGGATCGTTGCGTTTGCCGGAATGAGGCGGTATACGCTGACTATAGAAGTGAAAAGTCATGTCTGTCCGGAATACTGTGTTGACGATCTCTAATAAGAGAGAAATGCATCCATACATTCTATGATAGATGTGACTTTTCACGAATTTTTTATTATCCTAACAACCAGGAAGGTGGCGTCGTGACATGTAGTGTTTCTGCATACTCTAACACGCTCAGTTTGTCGAAATGTAGAAATTAACGCAGCATATTAGGCGGCATTTCCATGTAATATGAGATTTAATACTCATTAGTTTTCATTTATAGTTCATTATACTAATTATATGTACGTGAAGTGTATAAGTGAAAAGTTATGTCTGTCCGGCATACTGTTTGTTGACGAGCTCCAATAAGAGCGAAATGCATCCACACAACAAGGAAGGTGACCTCGCGATGTGTAGCGTTTGTGCATACTTTAGATTTACTTTAGATTTAATACTCATTGGTTCTCATTTACAGTAAGTTCATTATATTAGCTGGTTGGAGCGCTATTCCTTGGACTGGTAGGCCATCCGATTTAGCGCCCAAACCGTTTTTTTTTTATTTTATGGATATGTAGAATCGTTCATGCACGGTTTTCAGAACAGCAGAGATCGAATTATCACTGATTTAATTGCGAACATCACTGCATGCGAAATATATTATCTCAGACATTGTTGATTGTTCGCAGAAATTTGGTCCACAGATTGGGATACCGCATTTTTCGTTTAGGTGATCGTTTTAAAATAAAATTATTCTGAATTGTTATTCAGTTATTTTTCAAGATAATTTTTTATTTAATTCTTTTTGGTTTCGTGGTGCTATATATCGAACCACGGCTTGGAAGATCTGATTTCGTGTGTCATCGGGTGTCTATAATACATTCTTCCATAGTATATCACATATATTATTATAATCAAATTATATTAAAATAATTTATGTGCACCATATTTTAATATCTGTCAGAGTATAATAAAATATATTAAATAATACTTTTGTTTATGTGAATAAAGTACTGCTACTATTAGTTACAAAAATAGTTCACTGAAGTGAGGGATATTATTTTATTTCTTATTATATAATTACTCATTTAAACTCTCCTAATCCTTTTCCCTTATCATGGGACGTGACTGGTGTCGTTTTTTTACTAAAATTAGGAATATCATTTAGTATATACTGAGTAGCTTTTAAGCCAATCTTTTCGACGAATCCGATTTATCCTGTTGAACATTTCTATGCCTAAGAGGAATATTTGGAAGGATTTGTATTCAAATATTATTCAAATGTACTCTTGTTTGAAATGGTTATTTTAGAGAGAATACGATACAACATTAGAAGAAGAACTATCTCAATTTATATACCGTTGGGGATGGGAGATCGCAATTTTTTCAAGAATAATCGATTTTGGTATATTTCGCATCACTCTTTAGATGCTACATGCCTGTATTAGTCAATGTTTTATTTTTGGAAAGATTACGCAGCAATCTACAAACAAACAAAAAACGAGCCAAATTTCAAGGTCCCGCCCCTCAACCCTTTAAACGCTTTTACCGCGCCAAATGAAATCGGTTTCTTGCATAGTTCTTACAGGGATACTTAACTGGAAAGTTTCATTGAAATCAGGGTCTCCGGGTTGGGACTCTCCTTGTGTGAAATATGACTAACAAAGAACTTTCTTTAAAGTTAAAACATTTTAGTTTCTATTCGCTTTTATTCTACTTTCTCTTCAGAAAGATGACTCAAATTATAAATTGACTCTCTCAGAAATAATTAACAATTTTATAATATTTATTTAATCTAAAAAATCCATAAAATTTTCAGGTTAATTACTTATTTACGGATATACACGCAAACAAAATAAATTTATACATATTTCAATAGACAGCAATCAGCATATATAGTAGGATAATTTCACATTAAGGATTTCTCTGTTCTATAAACGTAGAGAAATTTCTTATTAAACCACGTAATTTTTATAATTCGATTGAATTATTAGATAGAAACTGCTATAGTACAATCGCCCAACACATACAGCAGCAAGTTAAGGCTACGGTATAGGACTAATACGTCATACATACATCCAATACCGCTTGCAATTGGTTAATCAGGGAGACCTCTCACAATAGTGTATAAATCGAACGTTTGTCGACATCTATTTGCATTTTGACTTTTGACTATTATATTTCATTTATTTCGTTTGTAAATTATATATTATCTATTTTATTTCATAAACTATTTTTTTTCTGAAGACTATTTAGACATTGTAATGATATTGCATATGAAGAAGACATGACATGGTTAAAGCAGAATTGTTAGCATTAATAAAAGAAAATTTATCTAGCCCTCAAAATATGCTGTTGATGAACTAATAGGAAATACTAACAGAAAGGTATTAAGACTCCCCCGCCCCCCTTCATCACTATGAATTAAATCCGA